>LZPO01055129.1:7987-29430 GCA_001675575.1 Neotoma lepida
AAAAAAAAAAGTTTTACCTAAGATTTTAAACTTGAGTATGTGGCAATCCCCTTGACTGGCAGAAAATTGAAAAGGGAAGCTGACTTTGGTAAAGAGAATATGATAAGTAATGATTTAGTTCAGGATCACAGATCTTACAGGTATATGGGGTCTCCCTCTTCCTCGAGGTCCATTGGCCACCAGGCTACGAGGACAAAGGGAGCAGAGACAGCATTCAGAGCTTCNGACAGCCTGTAAGTATGACAGAAATAGCCTTCAGGGAGACTGCTTCAGTGTTACAGCTCAGCTTTATTCCAGAGTAGGGAAAATATATAGGGTGAGGACAGCAGGTGGGGCATCACCTAATTTGCATTTGGCAGCATGGTCTTACCATACAGCTGGAGCACAATACCTAATTATCATATGGGCAGAAGGGGGAGAGCATTTGTAGGGAACTGTGTCAAAGGTCATACTTAAGATAAGTCAGGCATCCAGGCTCAGGAACAGCTTCCAAATAAGGTCAGGCAAAGAGCAGGAAGCCTGGCTGGAGGACTAGCGTTCTCAGTTTGGCCAAGCTCGGAGAGCTGACCGGTCATGGTGGACTGCAACCCTAAGTGCAGCGTACTCCAACACCGGTAATAGGAGTATAACCATGCTATCTAACTCCCTTTTAATCATACCTCTGTCACTTCTCATCGATGACACTGACACACATAGGTGTTTCCATTCTCCTTTAATCCTGGAACTGTAAACTATCAACTGCAAAGTTTCACCTTTTCAAGTAAACCACCAGTGTCTCCACTTAAAAGCTCTCTTGCCCCATTCCTAGAACATGGGTCACGTTTTACATTCACCATTAACAAAGCCTTCAGACTTGGAATGCACAATAAACTAAGTACATATGACTTTCTTAAATTGTTAATAATGGAATTGAATGTCTATTTAACCTCAATTTCAGGCTATCATTGTGAAAATGACTCTCTGCTCCTGCCTCCCCACTCCTCTCTCCTAATTGAACAAGTCTTTTCTGATTTGGGGAATGGCTCCCAGAAAGACTTGCTGTTACCTTGATGCTATGTTTGATACATTCTATAGACACATCTAGATCTTTCTACTACATCAGGTTTATTTTTTAAAGCAATAAACAACTAACAGGCTGTAGAGAGAGAAGGATTCCAGTACAAGGAACTATCAGGGGGAAAGTACCAGTTAACATCTCCACCATTTTTCCCATATGTAATTTATATTCCTATCAAGTTACTTCTCATCTAAGCAAGAATTAATAAAGCTAACATTCAGTAAGCACTTCCTATATGTTAGGAACTATGACAGGAACATAGTATACATTATCCAAGTATTTTTGCAGTTTTGCTGTTATACTCTTTACTGACATGTACCGTAAGCAACTAGCCTTCTGGAAGGAAAATCTTCAGCAGTGCTGAGGGAAGTATTTAGCCTTTTCTATTCAGTTAAAATGCATATGAATCAAAATACATAAAAGCACTATTCACTCACTGTTAGCCTATTCCCCAATAACTTTATTCTATAGAAATTTTATCATTTTTGTACTTGAAGAAAGCAGTGAAGGAGAAAGTTTCTAAAATACCTTTCTCAGATACCAACATTAAATTATAGACTGTTTTGAAACACCCAGCACATTACTGTACTAACTAATATAACTCCATCAGTAAGTAGTCCATTATCAATTCTATAGTTACTACATTAAATGTATTTATCCTTCAACAAATTTATTATGGTACTAGCATTTTCATTATCAGTCTTTTTATTACCAGTATCAATTTCTTTAGTATCTGTCTTCATAGTCCNTGATTACTTCAAACTCTGGTCTCGTTATGTGGNTGTCATTATTATAATTCACTCCTGTAGAGAGAGGACAAAAAGAGCCGCCTCTTAGATGAGCAACTTCTGCGGTGTAGAGGCTACAGCTAGTGCATAATTGTGATGAGTATTTAGAGAATGTAGTCATGTCTGAAGGTTGAAAATAAGCATCACTTGATCCTGCAAGAGACCTGAGATGGAGAAAGGGCACTGGTCTTGTGAGTGGAGGAGTCAGAGAACTAGGTGTTGAGGAGAATCTCAGTCCTGGAATGGACAGGAAGATGAGACTTCCTCCTACCAGAAAGAGGGTAACGAGTCTTGTGAAATTCTGCTAGGAAAGGAGTGAGTCCAGGCCATGGAGAAAGCAGTCCATGTACTGTAACCAGACCTCTGTTAATGATGTTTTTGTGCTGTTGTTCCTTACGATTAAATTCGTGTTGAAAAGGCCTGCAGCTTTAGATGTGGTAAGTTAGTGAGGCAAGGGGCTTAAAGGGAAGCCGNTGTGATGGGGAGAATAAAAGTTGAAGCGAAGGTGGACCCCTAGGCTGCAGCTGCTTCCCCTGCTTACAAAGTAAGGCTTCTTCATTTTAAGTCAGGGGTGATGGGGGGATGCTGTCTGTGCAGATGCTAATTCCACATGTACAAGACAGGTCTTCTGGACACTGGCTGTGTACCTCAGTGGTAGAGCACTTGCCTGGTTGGCACAAGGCAGGCTTGGGTTTGATCTCCAGCACAGGATATTTTTTTAAGGTAGGTCACTGGGAAAGAAGAGAATTGATATTTATATTTTTACTGCCTTGAATTCAATACTTGCCTTCACCAAACACTTCCACACTTTGATTCTACTCTGTTCTGTGAGTGTACTCTAAGGGGTGGATATACAATTTAAAGGAAAGGCAGGTGTTCCCAGCTGATAGGAAACTGAGGCTCAGATAGTTATACAGTTAAGGAGATAGGACATGCCCTTCCTAAGCATCATTCTTAGTGATACCCAGTTAAGTGGCTCACAAATCAAATGCATAAAAGACGTAGACACATGGCTTTTTAAGGGAGAATTTCAATAATTTTAGTCCATTTTCAATAGAAAATGTTGATATTATATAATTGGAAGAAGAAAACTTTCAAAGAAAGAACCAGTAACTAATGAAGAGGGGATTATTTGGATTTAGAGGGGGCTATGAATATGGGGTTAAAATTGATAATGAAGGAAGCTAGAGGTCAACTGAGGGATTTCATTTTTTATGCAACAAGGACTTAATGGGTTTTTACGCAGATGTGTGTCTGTAGAGGGGAAATTATTCTGAGGGTACGTGTAAATTAGATTAAAATTAGATCAATCATGACTAAATCTGTGAGGCAGCTATCATATGAATGCAGGCACAAAATGAAAAGGGGTTGATTTACTCTCCTCTTTCCTCAGAAAGCTGAATTTCCATCGCCACAAAATGTCCCTTTGGGGGAGTTTTCTCTGAACTCTTTTGCAGCCTGTCTTGACACTGCCACCACACTGTCTCACCAGCCATCAGCCCGTTTCTGGTAACTTAGATTTTTCTGAATGTCTCTATTCATTTATTTTCAGCCTGATTTGCGCTCAGGACATGTTCCCAGATTTTAGAACTGCCCGTTTGGCATGTCTCATCTCCATCAGCCTCGAAGCCTTCCTGTGTCTCATCTCCATCAGCCTAGACACCTTCCTGTATCTCATCTCCATCAGCCTCGAAGCCTTTCTGTGTCTCATCTCCATCAGCCTCCGTGCCGTCCTGTGTCTCATCTCCATCAACCGCGATGCCATCCCGTGTCTCATCTCCATCAGCCTCTATGCCTATCAGTATGGATTCTCCTATAACTTGTGTTTTCCTTTTCTTTTCTTATAAAAGAAAACATTTAATTGGGGGCTTGCTTACTGTTTTAGAGGGTTAGTCCATGATCATCATAGTGGAAAGCAGACAGGCATGGCGCTGGAGCAGCCACTGAGAGCCATATATCCTAAGCTGAAGGCAAAGAGAGACACACACAGGACCTAGCACAGGCTTTTGAAGCCTCAAATTCCCCTTTCAGTGACACATCTCCTCCGACAGATCACACCTCCTAATACTTTCCAAAAACAGTTCATCAACTGGGAACTAAGCATGAAAATATATAAGCTGATGGGCTTTCTCATTCAAACCACCACATTCCACTCCCTGTCCACCATAGGCCTGTGGCCATAATGCAAAATGCCTTCAGTCCAACTCCAAAACTCCCCATAGTTCTTCTCAGTCTCAAAATTGTTTAAAAATCCAAAGTGTCTTCTGAGACTCAAGACAATCTCTTAACTGTAACGTCTGTAAAATCAAAATCAAGAAGATCACATACTTGCAAAATACAATGGCACAAGAGNAACATTATCATCCCAAAGGGGAGGAAAGGAAGCATAGTGAGGAAATACTGGACCCAAAGCAAGACCAAAACCCAGCTGGGCAAACTCCAAACTGTGTATCCCCATGTCCAATGTCAAAGGACTTCTCAGATCTCCCACTCCTTCCAGTGTTGTTTACTCTGCAACACACTTCTCTCTCTTGGGCTGGTTCCACTCCCTGTCTGCAGCTTTCCTTGTCAGGTATCTGGCATCTCTAACATCTTGGGTTCTTCAAGGCAATCCAGGCTTCACCTTGACAGCTTCTTGCAGTGGCCTCACTGAGCCTCCATGGAAGGACTGCCTTGCCAAACACCTGGCCTCAGCAGCTTTCTTTAACCTCCGTAGAAGATTCCATAACCCCCTTTCCTGTGTCCTTCTTGACTTTAAATTCAAAACCACATGGCCAAAGCTGTCAGGTTCTTATGCTTGATGGGGCTGGAACGTGGACCCTTTCTTGACTTGCACTTGCACAAACTTTCTGTTATGGTTACCTTTGAGCCTTAAGTTTTCCATTAATTTCCATTAATTCCTTTTCACATAACTTGTGTTTTCTGCTTTTCAGATATTAGAGCTTGATTCACATGGCATTTTTTTTCCTGGTGAAAACAGGCTTTTATTTGTAGTGAGGAAATACACACACACACACACACACACACACACACACACACACACACGCATAGACATAGAAAAATCACTCCGAAAAGCAAAGTGGGAAATTTGAGAGCCTGAAAAATCCAGTCTTTCCTAGTGTGCTCAGGTTTTTAAGTCTTTAAAGGGTCTTCCTCCCCTAACTTAGGGTTAGTCAGTTTGAACAAAGACAGAATAGCTGATTGGCCCACAACTGTTTTGTAAATATGTTCTGATCTGGCCTTGAACTCTTAGGGCTGGTCCATCAGCACCAAAGTCTTACTGACAAGAGGGAAAATAGCCCTCCAGGTCTTTGTAACTTGGCAGGCTTTTGTCTCAGGTCAGGAGGGTGAGGAAGNAGCCAGCCATGTTGGCCACGAGGTTGCTGGCCATCTTGGAGAAGAGGATGCCAGCATCTTTATTACCTAGTCATGGTCCCTCTTCCCTTCTGTTTGTCTATGAAGGATCTGTCTAACTCCTAGTCCCTCATCATCCCCCTCTCAGAGATCTCCCTAAGTGATGTTCGGGATCTGGGGGTACCAACTGCTCTAGCTTGTTCCAGCCAATACAGGGGCCAATGAGAGAGAGACAGCAGTCAGAGTGTCTCAGAGGCAGGTCAATCTAAGGAGTCTGGATCATGGTAAAGATCCAGAACACAAGGCAGCCATTTCACGACTGTGTGTAACCTCGGAACATAATGGGCAAGCAAAGTAGCATTTTAATGAGTCCTCAGAAGAAATCTCAAGAAGAGATCCTACAAATGTTATCATCTAGAGGTCTTGATCAGGTTTGTTTTCTCTGCCAGTTAGACAATTAAAAGGCAGGAAAATTTAGAGANAGGTAGCAGTGTGNGAAATCTCAAACACAGCTGACAGAGTCAGCTATGAAGAAAGGCTTTTATTAGGGGTNAGGAAACACGTGAGAGACAACTAGCCGAGGGTCTTTCTCTCCAAGGGCTTTTTCCTAAGTGGCTTCCGACCCCTGGAATCAGCATATTACCCTCTCTTGGTTTCCTGTCCTCTTAATACTTCTCAACTGTCCACTCTAAACTCCTTCTTGGCCAAAGTAAATGCTTCGATCACATCAAAGAACTAAAGCCTGAGCTTGAGAAATCTTGATCATTAGGAGACACAAAACAGAAGAGTGAGCCTAGAATATTGGCAAGAAAAGAAGAAAGCTGTCTAGCTTGGTGTAAAGACACAGAGGCTTTGTGTACTACACAAAATCTAGAAGAGTGATTTTAAAGCATAACAGAGATGATATGTTGTTGAACAAGGTCAGTGAGCATCAAAAAAGCAGTTCTAATGTCAACATCGGATATTTAGAAAGTGCTCTTTGGAAGAGGACAAACAGGTTGCAATGAGAGCCCTGGTGATGGCTCTTCTCATGCTGTCAAATTCTCACCCACAACCAAGGATTGCAAAGATTCTATACCTGAACCCTGTCTTTCAGGTTTTTAACAAACATACATTAACAAGCAATGGGGATAGCAAATATACTTATTTAATTGATTATTACCTTTATTGACNGCATTTAAATATTTGATGACATTTAAATACATGAGCACCTCCATTCATGCTCCTTAGCCTTTGAGAATGTTAGGGCTGAGCCTGTAACAATAGGATAAAGGTGAAAAGATGTGGACTTTCATCAATCTCTTATTTTTGTTTCTGTTCAAGACTGTTTATATTGAGTAAACACAAATGTTTGAAGGAAGTGTAAGACCATTCAGTAGAATAATAAAACCAAGATATTGGCTACCAAGGAGAGGTGTATGAAAAATAGGTCTTGGAAATGAAGTAAAATATAAAGGTTAGATTTAGACAACACCAGAAGGAAAAACAAGATGCGTTTATATTGGGCAAGCAAATGGTGGAGCTAGGAAATGGTGTGTGTTGAGGTTCTCACGGGAATGAACTCTGTAAAGAACTATAATGAATGCTTTCAGATATTATTTTGCTTAAGCCCTTTTGTCAATTCTGTTAATGTGTTCTGTGTGACTTATTTTGGTATCACTTATTGATCTACCTTTGCTTCTGTGAGCTGAGAGTTTAAGAGGCTCCATAGCAGAAGAAACAATTGTTTCAATTTCAAATTGCCACACTAACACCCCAAATCACGGTGAATTGAAACATCAAGGATTGGTTTCTCCCTGTAACTCTGTAGACTGAGGGAGCCTTTGCTGCAACTTTCAACTGGTCTTGTTATTGGAGCTAGCTAGAGGAAAAGAGAGTCCCAATAGACCAGGCTCAGCAGCACATGCAGGAAAGACAGTATCAGTGGCGGTAAAGACCGGAAAAAGTGATGTCAATAACAGGCTCCACCAGGAAGAAAAGGTTGAAGTGTGTCTTCAAAGGCAAGGATTGGGGGTTTCCATTCAAGTAGCCTAGGATTATACGGGTCTAGTTAACCTTCCTCTGGCTACTATCTTGGGATCTATTGTGGGCAACTATGTTGGTGCCAAGGTCTCTTGTGGGAGTTGTTTCAGTCCTTTGTCTTAAGGTATTTATTAATTATGACTGTTGTCCTGGGATCCAAGATCAATGTAAGAAAGGAAAAAATCTGGGAACTCAGAAGGAAGGAAACGAAACCAAAGGAAATAAGAAACAGAGTGGAGTTAGCTCAATGACTGGGCATGCCTTTAATCCTCACTGTCAAGTCAAGATTCCATTCTGTGGCTGTGAGGCTGGAGATAGAACTGCTTTACAACATCTCCACAGTTAAAGTCAATCTGGAATGGATCCCTTGATAGCTTGAAGCCACAGCAGCATAGAAAGAAGGAAACATCTAGAGTTAGACTTGCGTGGGAATCTCACTCTGGCATTGGCTTTGGACACGTTGATTATTCTCACTTAGCATCAGTAAAATATGAACACAGATATTTCCTGTGTACTCCTTTACTGGCTTGCTATACATATTGGTGATAAAATATATAAAGAATCTGGCATATAATAAATTATAGTTAGATATTCCATTCTAGAGGTGAGTGATGCTTTGTTTCCCTTCCAAGGCTAACTAACTTCACATCAAACTTTTGAAGGTATATACACATATGGATGGTAGGCTGCTGTTTTAATGTATTGTGTGTTGTACAAAATGTATCTTTAAAACAGAATCTAATAACAAAGGCCTCATTTAAGTAAAATTTCTGGCATTTTCTTCCCNAACACANCAAATTGTGCTCTTCCCATAGTGTTGGGATTTGTGGCGATGTTGGCATTCATGCAGGAAGAAGTGATAACGCAGGGCCACCAGCACCTAGCTCACAATTGCCATGGCTTCTCACTTGATACAAAACAACCAATCAGAAAGTAACTGGGTTGTATTCTTTGCAATAGAATGTTTCCCCTAATAGCCAATCAAAATTTCATTTTCTGAGGTGAGACTCTGAAAACTTGAGAGGAAAACTGGATCACATTTTAGTAAATGTCAAGTGTTCTGATTGTCCATCTTCTGCTGGAGATAAGGACTGATTGCTTCTATTTCCTTAAGTTACCGAAGAGTTAATGCCTTCAGCCATACTCTTCCACCCCAACCCCTCCGCTAATGCTCTCAGATACACTTATCCTTCCTTTGATAACTGACTTTAGCCCTATAATTTTCATGTTACTCTTGACATTGACAGTTTGATTTTTTTGGCCCAGTTTATAATATAAATTTTATTCCATTTAATATCCATAATTTGGCTCTCTGTCTCAAGCACACATGACACTTTGTACTTTGTATTCTGTGTCTGTACATTCTGTCATGCTAGGTCTAATTATATTGCATGTACTTTACAGAAAATGACAATGGGAATCTAGCAAATCACATTGCTTTTCCTAGCATTTTTCTCTAGCTGTAATAATGGAGTTTTAAAATTACTAGGCATTTACTGTTACTATAATATCAAGTCACAGTATATCATTTCTAATACACAAATATAATTAGACTAAGTAATTTGAATAAAAAAGCAGTCATTGAGAGAAGACTAGTAATAAGCAAGACAGTAATGTTTAAGACTAGGAAGTCACTAACAAAGCTTTATTTCCNATAGTCTTTTTAAACTATTAACTTACATGTATTTTTTAATTAGATTTATTTTATGTGTATGAGTATCTTGTCTGCATGTATGTACATGCACCACATGCATGCCCAGTACCTGTAGAGGTCAAAAGAGGGTATCAGATCCCCTGGAACTGGAGTCACACACACTTGTGAGCCACGTGTGGATGCATGGAACTATAAACAGATGTTTCCTGTCTCAATCACCTGGTCCCAAGTAACCGACTCAGAGGCTGAATATGAATTATAAATGCTCGGCCGATAGCTCAGGCTTGTTACTAGCTAACTCTTACACTTAAATTAACCCATATTTCTATTTAAGCTTTGCCATGTGGAGGTACCTTTATTAGCATGGNATGTTCATCTCCTGCTCCCTCTGCATCTGGCTGGTGACTCCTGATTCCACCCTTCTCTTTCCCATCATCCTTAGTTTGGTCACCCCACCTATACTTCCTGCCTAGCTACTGGCCAATCAGCATTTTATTAAACCAATTCAAGTGACAAATCTTTACAGTGTACATGAGTATTATTCCACAGCATGGAACTGAACTCATGTCCTCTGCAAAAGCAGCTAGTGCTATCTCTCCAGCCATCTTAAATTCATTAAAGAATTAGATATCCATCCAGGCTGTGGTGGTGCATGCCTTTAATCCCCTTTAAATCCAGCACTCAGGAGGCAGAGGCAGGCAGATCTCTGTTAGTTAGAGGCCAGCTTGGTCTACAGAGCTAGTTCCAGGACAGCCAAGGCTACACAAAGAGACCTTGTCTTGAAAAAAACAGCACAAAAAAATTAGATATCATTGAGCTGAAATTTGTTATGCACCAAATATAAAATACTGTGCAATATACAGAGGTTATCTCATTTTATTATCATAATAAACTTAATAGAAAAGACAGAAAATGAGGACTTATTAGATTTAAAGGCAAAGTGGGGGACAATGATGCCATCTTGACTTGCAAACTATGGTCTCCATTAGCCACAAATGTGATAGAGAAAATTTCATTCATAATATTTTTAATTCTAGTTTAATTTATCTTACTCCCTGAATCAAAGGAGCAATCCAAATATACATAATTTTATAAACTGTGTAGAATCTTTAAAACAGTATGTTCATGAATACATTTATCATCATATAAAGGTTAAATTTTAGTTTAGAATCTGCCAGTTCCTTATATAACTTGACAAGGAGCTAAATATCAAATAACCTGTGGCTAATTCCTATATAGTATATCTCACAAAATAAACAGANCATGTGACCACGAGTTTGCTAACAGAATCCAAACATAGCATCTTACCTCATAAATACATATCTATGTTTCAGTCAAAAATAATTAACTAATTTTAATAGATTTGCTTCTATTGGGGGAAAATAAGTGAAGTTCACCAGTGACAGAAAGGATAAAATATATTAGACCACTAAATGCAATCCTAGAGAAAACATAAGGAAATATATGACCTGCTTTTAAAGTAAAATCTCATAACTTTTGTAAATACAAAAATTTGACTACCTATATTTATCCTATATCAAATTTTTATATCTCTAGAATATGAGCATATCACATGCATGTGTGTTTTATTTCAGAAAACATGGGGTTTTGCTTTTGTTTTCATTCTCATTTTTGTTTTCATTACTGAGATTGAACCTAGGGGCTTATACATGCTAGGCAAATGTTTTACCACTGAGCTATATTCTTACTCCTTTTTACTTTTTATTGTGAGACAAGTTCTCACTAATTTTCCTAAGTTGNCCTTAAAATTTGGAGTCTTCCACCTCAGCCTCCCAAATAGATTAGTCACAGGTCCCTGCCAACAAGCTGAAATACATAGAATCAGTTTTATAATGTATCAAATTAAAGTACAGTAATTGAACTTTTTAATTTCTAACAGTATACCAAAGATGACATATCATGCTTCTTATCTGTGTCTGGTTTCCAAAGACTTGTTTTTCTAGATTTAGAAGTTAAGAAATCTCAAGTACAATGAAAAAAATTATATGTGTGTGTGTGTTTTATTTATATTCCTCTGAATAAATTTGTCAAAAATTGATTTGAGAATTCATTGAAAATTATTTTCTCAATTAAAATCCTAGTGTAATCAATACTAGCTTGCATTTCTCAAATTATATCATGCCATTTAATTATATTAATTTCAGTACCCTTTGACATACAGATGAGCCTATGAGAATATGAAATTTAACACTGGAGATGTAGCTGTGTGCTAGACTGCTTACCTAGCATGTGCAAGGCCCCAGGTTCAATCCCAAGAACCACAATACAAAACAAAGAAGAATTTAAAACTTAAAGGTAGAGTGGCAACAGAGACATGGCATTGTAGCACTGGGGAAAATGAATAAGGGAAGTGGTGACTTGGAGTCTTACCTGGGCTAAATAGCAAGACTCAGTCTTCAAAAGCTATATATAAAACAGAGAAACATATATGTGTGTGTCTTTCTATGCTTTTATTGCTAGATGCCATTTATTTACATAGATATATTTTAATTAAATTCCAACTCAGAAATAAGCAGATTATAAATGATCAATAAATTAGTATGACATTTGGATATATCCATTTAATAGTGATATATTGAAAAATTGTCTTGTAGTATTATCTTGGCCTCTTTCAATACTTCTAGCTTAAATTATTTCTGTCTAAAACTTTTATTATTGAGTAACCCAATTGAAGTTCCTTGCTTTTGTTGAATTTGCACTTACATGGTAGAGATCAGCTCAGCATTTGATTTTTTTCAAATGCATGTGTTCATGTCTGTAACTTATTGTTAATGTTTTTGCTGAGCATACAAAGCAATGAGCTTTTTTACAAAACATTTTCATCACTCATTGTCAGAAATGTGTTGTATGTTGTTTTTACTCTTTGCCTTTTGGCTCTTTGGGGGGCCTGCCACCCAGCTCCCAAATAAATACACAGAGTCTTATTATTACTTACAAATGTCTGACTTTGCTAGGCTTGTTTCTAGCCAGCTTTTTTTAACTTAAATTATCCCTATTTACCTTTTGCCTCTGGGCATTTTCCTTTTCTTACTTCTGTATATCTTATTTTACTCCATGGCTGGCTAGGTGGCTGGGTTGCTGGCCCCTAGCTTCCTCCTCTCCTTGTTTTCTTGCTCCTTGATCTCTCTTGCTTCCTGGTTCCTCTTTTTTTCCTTCTATTTATTCTCTCTGCCTGCTAGCCCTTCCTAGCCTTTCTCCTCTCTAGCTATTGACTGTTCTGCTCTTTATTAGACCATTAGGTGTTTCAGACAGGCACAGTAACAGAGCTTCACAGAGTTAAACAAATGCAACATAAAAGAATGCAACACATCTTTGCAGCATTAAAGCAAATGTTCCACAGCATAAACAAATGTGACATATCTTAAAATAATATTCCACAACAGACATGTGTGTCATACTTTGTCCTCATCTGTTCCCCTTCTCACTGCCTTCCTCCCCTCCACTTGGTTTCCTTTCTTCCCCTAGTTAGTCCCCTTCTGCTTTCCTACTGCATGTATTTCATCAGTCATTTTTTTTCCTTCTCATTTCTCATTCTAGTTTCATGACTCACATACACACACAGAGAGAGAGAGAGAGAGAGAGAGAAAGAGAAAGAGAGAGAGAGAAAGAGAGAGAGAGAGTTATCGGTTTCTTTTTTAAATAATACCTATACTGATTCTCTCTGTTTACACTCCTATCATCAATTAATATGGGTTGTGATTTCCCAACTTCCTTGCTTTCATTTCTTGTCATTTATTTTCTTGACGATAGCTGTAGTGGCTGGGTAAGATAGCATCTCTAAGATGTGTTCATTAAATTAAGAATTTATCTTGATAAGGATGTTGAACACATTTTCAAGTATTTATTAACTATTTGTATTTTTTATTTTGAGAATTGTCTATACAGATCATTAGCATATTCATTCATTGGCTGGTATATGGGTTTTTATTAGTTTGATTTCTACAATACTTTATATATCCTGGGTGTTAATTTCATGTCTAATGCTTAGATTAGACAAGGAATTTTTTTCTCATTCTTTTTTTATATATACACAGGGTCTCATTAAGTAGCCTTGGCTGTCCTCAAACTCACTTTGTAAACCAAAATTCTTGTGGTATTTCCCATTAGATTCCTATTCAAGAAATCCTTGAAGTGTCTTATCCATGTTTCCTCTAGAAATTCCAAAGTTTTGGGTCTTATACTATGGTGTTTGATCCATTTTCAATTGATTTTGTACAAGACAAAATATGGATCAAATTTTATTCATTCACATGTAGGAATCCAGTTTTTCCAGAAGCATTTGTCAATGAAAGTATCTTTCTCTGATGTATGCCTTTTACACATTTGTCAAACATGAGGTGATATATAACTTTATGAGTTTATTTGTAGGCTTTCTACTTCACTGGTCTGTATATCTGTATTTAAGATTAATATCAGGCTTATTGCCCTAGCTAAGACTCAAGTACCATATTAAATAAAAATGGAGAGAATGGNCAGCCTTGTCTTACTCCAGATTTTAGAGGAAATGCTGTCAATTTAGTATTTTGTTGTCTGTGGGTTTGTTATCTACAGTCTTCTTGTGTTGAGATATGTTTTTACCTCTTCATGGTTCCTTTTATCATGAATGGATGTTGAACTTCATCAGAAGTCTTTTGTATATCAACTGAGATGATAATGTAATATCTGTCCTTACATTTATTTATGTGGGAATTATATTTATTGATTTGTATATGCTAAACAAGCCACAGAACTCTGGAATCAAATAAACTTGGTCATATCATATTATAGTTAAAACATTAAATATAGTGAACAAATGAAGTATTTTGAAAGCTGAGAGAAACATCACATATAAAAGTATGTTTCAATAACAGCTTTCTCAGCAAAATCTTTAAAAGCCTGAAGTGTTTGGAATGATGTGCCAACCCTGATTGCTATACCCAGAAAAATGATCTGTCATAATTAAAGGAGAAAGGAATAATCTCCACAGAAAAGCACGCTAAAGGAATTCATGACCAGGACATCTCTACAGAAGATTCTTGAAAAAAGTCTTTTGGACTTATGAGAAAGATAAATATATCCATAAGGCTACAGGAAAGAGGAAACTGTGCTGGTAAGGAAATGAGGAATAAAGACCCACCAAGCACTACAAAATTAATAAAGACATGAATTAATATATATCTTTTGACAACAATTCTAATACTTATGACCTCAGTTCTCTAGTCAAATGAAACAGATCAGCATACTGGATTTTAAAACAAGATCTATTTATTTTTTGCCTTCACCATCAAAAACAGGTACAACCTTGGGATCAAAGGATGGAAAAAAGTATTCTAAGCAAGTGGAACAACAAACAGGTGTTGTTGTTTTAATAATTGACAAAGTTGGCTTCAAACAAAATTAATTTTAAAAAATAAGATTACTTTCTATGGATTAAAGGACAATCTGTTAAAAGGATATTATAGTTCTAAATATATACCCACCAAATCTTGTGCACCTAATTTCATGCACATTACTATATATAAAGACACAGATTTGTCTCAGCACAATAATAATGGATGATTTAAATACCTGATTCTCATTGATGAGTATGTGGTGATATATTGTGTACCCTAATAAACTTGCCTGAAGATCAGAGTACAGAGCCAGCCACTAGATTAGACAGAGGTCAGGCAGTGGTGGCACACACCTTTAATCCCAGCACTTGAGATCTCATGCCTTTGCTTGGGAAGCACACATGCCTTTAATCCCAGGAAATAATATGGCAGGGCAGAGAAAGGTATATAAGGCTTGAGGAGACAGGAACTTACTCTCTTTAGGGTGAAGATTTCGTAGAGGTAAGAATTAGTGGCTGGCTGTTCTGCTTCTCTGATCTTTCAGCTTTCACCCTGCTATCTGGTGATGGGTTTTTTATTAAAAGACCATCTAAGATTCAAACAACATGAGTATGTCTTGTTAACAAGAAATAAAGAGAAAAAATTTTTGATTAAATTACAATAGATCAAATGGACTGAAGAGACATCTACAAAAGGAACTTTCCATATTAGTACACTAACTAAAACTCAAGAAATATAAGAAAATTGAAATAATCTATTGTTTTCTCTCTGATAATAGGATAAAACTAAAACAGCAAAGGAAAGTATCTGAATCTTCTATATACACCAAATAGTCTATATTTTCTATATCCACAAATTTATGAAGATTAAACTTTTTGTAGTCATTATTACCCTGATTCAAAAACCAGATAAAGTCATACAAAAATATATANATTTATTTCTCTAATGAACATAGATGCAAAAATTGTACCAAAGTACTTGCAAACAGAGTTCAATCACACATCAGAAGGATCATTTATCATCATCAACTTGGCTTCATTCCATATATGCAAGGATAGTTCACCATATGCAAATCAGTAAAAATAATACATCATATAAATGGACTCAAAGACAAGAATCACATGATGATCTCAATAGATGCTGAAAAGGCTTTTGACAAAGTCCAATATTCCTCATAATAAAAGCCCTGAAAAGTCTGGGAATAGAAGGAACATATGTCAAAATAACAAAGGTTATACATGACAATCCTTCAGCCAACATTATAGCAAATAGGGAATAACTGAGGTCCTTATATCTCACCTGCATTAAAGTCTATTCTAAATGTATGAAAGACCTTAATATAAGACCTGAAACTCTGAAAACATTATAGGAAAAATACTCAAGATACAGGCATAGGACAATGTTCCATCTAANCACAAACCAGGTCTAAGCCTGCTTAGCTTCCAAATCAAGCATATTCAGGGTGGTGTGTTCATGAATAGGAAGGACTTTCTTAATACACTCTAGTCACTCAGAGAAGACAACCAACAAAAGGCAAATAGAACCTGTGAAATAAAAGGCTATAAGGTAAATAATAAAGTGAAGATACAGTCTGCAGAATGGGAGATAATTTATTTGCCTATACTTCTGACATAGAGTATCTAGAATATATAAAGAATTCAAACATCTAAGAACAACCCAATCAATAAATGGGCTAATAAAATGTTCAGACAGTTCTCAGAAGATAAAATACAAATGACCAATGATCATATGGGAAAAAAAAGTTCAATGTCCTTAGTTATCATCCTTAGCTTTCAGGAAAAATCAAATTAAACTACTTTGAGATTCCACCTCACCTCAGTCAGAATGACAACAGCTGATGGCAGAGATATAGGGAGGAATGGGGAACCCTTATTTGTTGCAGATTTGATCACACTGTGAACCCTGAGATTCCATTGTTTACTGGAAGAACCTGCTTCTAGCTGAGGTGTGGCTCAGCCCTAGCACATACCTTTAATCTAAAGCTTTCTGCTTGAATATTGTAAACAGGATTAAATAAAATCAGCCATAGGTCAAGAGGCAGAGCAAGCAAGCAGTTGACAGGAAAACTACCATAGAGTGTAAGAGGAAGTCAGGAGGATTGGGGTGGGGGGCTGGGGAGAGATGCACAGGAAGTAAAAGGGAGGGACATCTAGTTGAAGGAGTTTTGTTTTAGGCCGCATAGGAGAAAGCTCTTTCTGGGATGTCAGCAGAGGTAGGTCAGCTGGGGTGGTTTCTCTACCTCTTATATTTTTGGTTGTGAACCTAGAGCCTTTAACGGCTGAGCCATCTCTCCAGCTCTTCTCTACCTCTTTAAGTCAGTAGACTTTCATCCCAGCATCTGGCTCCTGAGTTTTGGGTTGTTTTGGTTTTGTTTGTTTGTTTGTTTTTTGTTTTTTTGTTTTTGTTTTTTCGAGACAGGGACCCTGTGTAGCTCTGGCGCCTTTCCTGGAACTCACTTGGTAGCCCAGGCTGGCCTCGAACTCACAGAGATCCGCCTGCCTCTGCCTCCCGAGTGCTGGGATTAAAGGTGTGCNCCACCACTGCCCGGCGAGTTTTTATTGGTAAAATTGAATGCTTGGGATTTAGTTAAAAACAACATTTGGCACCCAATGTAGGGCCGAACCCATGACCCTGAGATTAAGAGTCTCATGTGCTACCAACTGAGCTAGCTTGGCTTTCCCATTGGCATCTGGCTCCCAAGTCTTTATTGGTAAAATGGAACGATTTAGATTTAGTTAAAAACAACACTTATTCACAGTAAACTGGTGCTGCCATTATGGAACTCATTGGTAGGGTCTCAAAAAACTAAAACAGAACTACTATGTGACCCAGATGTACTCTTCTAGGCATATACCCAAAGAACTCTATATTCTAGTTCAGAGATACTTGCATATCCATGTTTATTGCTACCCTATTCATAGCAGAAAGGAAATGGAACAGCTTAGTTGCTCATCAANAGATGAATGGATAATGAAAAAAATATATATATATACATATATATGCAATGGAATTTTACTCAATCATAAAGAATAATTAAATTTGCAGGAAAATTTATGAAAGTAGAAATAGTATACTAAGCGAAGTGACTGAGGCACAGAAAGACAAATACTGCATATTGCTTTCATATGCAGATCCTACCTTCTGACTTGTGTGTGTGTGTGTGTCTGTGTGTGTATGTGTATGTGTACAATGAAGTTTTTTTTCAGCAACAAAGAAGAATGAATATAGTTTTCAAGGAAATGGATGTAGCTGAAAGTAATCATGTTACGTGAATAAGCCAGTCCTAGAAAGACAAACATTGTATGTTTTCTTTGATCTTTATATAAATGCACAAAAGCATATGCCTATGTATATATGACATTAAAGTAGAAACAAAATTGCCCAAGGAAACAAGGGACTAAATAGAGGAGGCAAGGTTAGAAAAGGGAAGATGGGGTGTAGGGAAAGAATACATTCAATGTATAATATATAATTGGATGAAAATATTCCTATGTAACACAGTACTATGTACAATGAATATACATAAAGGAAAGGATGCTGGGACTGGCAAGATGGTTCATTGAGTAAAGGCACTGATGATCTGAGTTTGAGCATCCTGGGACTCACATGGTAGAAAGAGAGAAAACTGAACGTTTCCTGAGTCCACATGCTCATTGTGGCACATGTGCACACATACACACTTAGTAAAAATTTATTTAAAAATTTTAAGCCAATATCGTTAAAATACTACTAAACATAGGCAGGAAGAGGAAATACAGAGAGCAAAAAAGAAACTNAGAAAAAAACATTTCCCCCAAATGAAAATGCTTTAATAAAATTATCCAAATGGATGAAGCTGAATGGCAAATAAAAATATAAATAAAAATTAAATACAACATAGTTACAATCCTTCTAAATGTGAGATGGGGGGATCATATGAAAAAGAAAAAGTGGAGGAAAAGACAGGGAACCAGGAGGTAGTGCAACACCTTCTTTCTGTGTCCTTGACAACTAAAGATCACTAGTTACTATCTCCAAAATGCTTTGAGTATGGGAAGTAACAGCTTTGGAGCAGCAGAGGCAGAGGATCTGCCTTCATCTTTTCAAAGCCTCCTGAGTATTAATCACCTTNCTGAAGCATTGTTGCTGTAGGTAAATTCTCAGGCCCTAGATTTGTGAAGAACAGACAAGTGGATCCAGATGTGATCCATCCACAGGCTCAGAGCTATCAAATTCCAAGTTTATTCTCAGTTGAAGCGATCTAATCACTGTAGGAGAAAGTTTTGTCGGGGTCCCACCAGGCCCCACAGTCCCACAGCCACTTATAAAATAATTACTCAGGCTTATATTAATTATACCTGCTTGGCCATTAGCTCACGCTTATTACTGACTAGCTCTTACACTTAAACTCAGCCCATTCTATTAATCTATATGTCGCCACATGTTCCATGGCTTTACCTGAGTCCCATTACATGTTGCTCCTTGGGCAGCTGGNTGGCAGCTCCTGACCCAGTCTTCCTCTTCCCAGCATTCTCCTTATCTGCTTATCCCACCTATACTTCCTGCCTGGCTACTGGCCAATCAGCATTTTATTTATCAACCAATCAGAGCAACACATATTCACAGCGTACAGAAAGACATCCCCATCAAATCATAGCCACTGAGGGGAGGGCTATTTCTCTATACTCTTTCCATCCTGAGTCTGCCTCTTGCCACCCNCACCCTTCAGCCCATTAATGTTCAGCCTTTCCATATGCTAAAAGTGCATTTTTTTTCTCAGCCTTCGCTTTCTCTGTAGCTGGGGCAGGCCCTCTCTGGGTGTTCCCTGATCTCAAGTCTTCAGGGTACCTCAGTTTTTAAGAATAATTTCTCTCTTAAGGTGATGCAGAGCATGACATAGCCTTGTAGTATTGCTATATTAGTCAAGGTTCTCTAGAGGAAGAACAGAACTTGTAGAATGATTTTATGGAGAGAGAGAGAGAGAGAGAGAGAGAGAGAGAGAGAATGATTATATATCTGTGTATATATATATTTACATATATATGGGGAGATTTATCAGAATGGCTTACAGGCTGTGGTTCAGCTAGTCCAACAATGACTGTCTATCAATGGAAGGTACAAGAATCCAGTAGTAGTTCAGTCCATGAGGCTGGATTTCTCAGCTGGTCTTCAGTATATACCAGAATTCCAAGGAAGTAGGCTGTAATTGCAGTGAAAAAAAAATGGACTTGCCAGCTAGAGCAAGCAGGCAAAGAGAGAAAGCTTCCTTCTTCCATGTCCTGTATATAGGCTGCCAGCAAAAGGTATGGCCCAGAACAAAGGTGGACCTTCCCACCTCAAAAGATCTGCATTAAAGATATATCTTCCCACCTGAAAGATCTGAATCAGAAGTGATCTTCCAACTTCAAATGATTTAATTAATTAAAAAAAATCACTCACAGGTGTATGTGGATTTTAGGTTAATTCCAGACGTAATCAAGTACACAATCAAGAACAGCCATCACAGTTGAGCTCTCAAAGGCTACGATTATCAGCAGAAGAGTTGGCCCATCANCCTTCCATCACAGAAGAGGGAGGGGATCATGAGATGCCATTCCTCCATAAAGATATAAATACAGTTAATGAAAGAGCCTTGTCTTCAATCACATGGCACTATTTTAGCTCCTGTAAATAACTCCTTAATCAACCATGCTCCTGTAAACACCCTAATTAAACTCAGTGGATCATAAAGAAATGGGGGCAGGAGGGAGGGAGGAAGAAAGGAAGTGGGAGGGAGAGGGGAAGAGGGAGGAGGGAGGAAAAAAGGGGGTAGAGGGAGAAAGGAAGAGAGACAGGGAGAGAAGAGGAAGAGGGGAGAGATGGGGAGAGCATAATGGTCCATGAACAGAAGAACTGATTGGGAAAGAAAAAGGGTTGAACAGTAGCACTGGGTGGGGGGCAAGTAACGGTTGAGAGATGTGTGAGAATGTGCTCAGAATACTTCGTGTGTGTGTGTGTGTGTGTGTGTGTGTGTGTGTGTGTGTGTGTGACAATGAAACCTACCATTACGTATAATTAATATATGCAAGTAAAACAGAAAAAAAAAAGGCCATGCTCAGCAGCCCTAGAGTTATGTCATGACAAAATGTTATCTCTCTCTCCTGCTGGCTGATCCACCAGTGCTATCCCTGTCTCATCTGCAACAGCCACTGGAGCTGATGTTCCCGGGAGCCTGGCTTGTCTTGAGAAAGGAGGCCTAACCTCCATCAGGTTTCCCTTTGGAAGCAGCTTCTGGGTCCTCANGAGGGACTGCGGAGCTGAAGCTGTGCTCGGCTTCTTGCTTGTCTGCATCTTGTGTTTTATGTATTTTTTCCGTTACTTTACATACCCTTTTTGCTGCCTTTGTGGGTTTCCAAAGCTTTTCTTCTATTTTCCTTTGCAATAAAGTCATTTTTCAATTCTTTTTGACTGTCTTCCTTCACTGCCGCAAAGGTGTCCTTAGCTGTCTAAGCCTCTGTGACTTACAATTTCAAACAAACAAACAACAAACCAGCTCAGAGTGCTTTCCACGACTGTATCTGGTGCTATCATTTATTTATAGGCCCCTTGCATCTTGGCTCGGTTTCCAAACACTTCACTGAAGTAGATTACAGCTTTAAAAATTATCAACGAAGGGATTATTTTAACATCTCAATAGTAACTCTGGACTGTAAGGCATCTCAAGTGTTACAATGCAAGCTCTAACTTTCCAAGAAAGTTTTTAAATTAGAAACTGCATTTTGTGAATGTTTTCGATGTCTTCAAATTTTATAGAAATGCTTTGTATATTGCAGATACTGAAGCAGAAAGAGATAATAAAAAACAAAAAGAAATGAATNTCACCACACAGGTAAATATTTTTGCTAAATCATATTATTTCATTAGAAAATTTTGGTTATAGGCACTGTTAATAGTGTGCATTCAGCATGCTCTGAATTTCTCAAACAGATAATTAGCTATTGTTGTGTTTTTACTTTGAAAAATTCTCACTCTGTAGTATTCCTTCCTTGGGGAAGACTTTCCCTGTGCTCTGGTTGGCCTGCAGCCCTCAGTGTTTAAACAGAAAGGGCAGGAGTTGGTCTCAAGTGCTTTAGTAACCGCAGAGTGTCCTCTGGCATCTTAGAGGGAGGGGATTCAATTCTTCATTCTCCTCTCAGCCCAGCGGCTAGTGTGAGGTTGTGTAGCCCAGCAGCTAGTGTGAGGTTGTGTAGCCCAGC
>LZPO01055129.1:67329-78466 GCA_001675575.1 Neotoma lepida
CATATTCTTAAGAGGTGGGTATGGGTTTCTCTAGAGTCACATTACCCAGATTTTGGGTAGCTTGGCCTTATGGGCAAACTTCAATGATGAAGAGGATTACTGAGAAATTAAGGTGTATGTGTGTTCAGGGGCAACAAGGAATTCCAGGACTGGGTCATGATTTGCCAAGAATAAGGTTCAAACCCTCCCCCGCTTTGTTGTTCTTTTATGAGAGTTTTGGATGTGTCGTTACATCAGACNCATGATGGGAGCAGGCAAATTTGCAAGGTTGATGATATGGACAGAAATGTTATTATTTTGTAATAACAAAGCAAAGGACTGAGCAGTTGTCTTGACCCACTGTGTTGATCTCGTCCACTCTTTCTCTTTCCTCCCCAACCCCATCACTGTTTCCTTCCTATGTCTATCTAGCCTGCCTCACATCAAATTTAGAATGCCTCCTGAAATCATTTCCTTACTATGCTTTCCCAAGTTTGGAAACCTTCAAATCATAAGAACAAAATTAAAGCATCAAGAAGATAACTTTATCTGGAAATTGAATCCTGCTATAGTAGTGAAAATATGTATTTCAATGCATTTGAGAAGGCAAAAAAATTACTAATAAAAGTAACCGCCCTGGGGAGGAATTTTTTCATGGTAAATCATTCCTTATAGTCAATCTTCCAGAATGTATGTCCATGCTTTGAAAGAAAGCATGCTAATGTCAATAATTGCTATTCTATACACAGATTAGCTGGTATTTTTTCTCTATTACTTTTCCCTTTTAGTCATGAGTATAGATAACATATAACTCAAAGCAGAAATTAGATGCTAAAATGTCTAGTGTTTCTGAATTAACTGAATAATTTGAAGCTTTCAAAGTAATTTAAAATTTACTTTTTGGTTAATTTTTCTATTTTTTAAAATAGACATCTCTTGTTATCTTGTCTGGGAGAAAAAAAAAGAGCCACTTAAAGTTCTTTGTGCTCTTGTTAATGAGGCTTCAAATCTCAAATGCCTTTCCTTGGAAAGGGCTTCAGGCTCTATTTTTCTAATCAGGTTTCACTGGGTATTGTAATGGACTTGGAGACAAAGAAAGAGAAAGCAGAGAGAGAGGAGAAATAGAGACAGTTGAAGGGTGGGGAAATAGGAGTCTGGCCAATTAGCTTTCCTTATCAATAAACCAAGTAGTAGTGTTTAAAAAAATTAGTGTTGCATAAATGTTACAAAAATATCATTTCTTTATTTTTCTTAAGACTCATTGATGCATCTCAGGAAGATTTTAAGGAATGGCAAAAATCTTACACAAAGAAAAATTTGCAGGAAAATTGCCTCTTCAGCTCCTATGCCTATTCTGGTCATCCTGGAGATACCTGGCCCATGTCCTTGTAGAATCTCAGGGTTCTAAGTATATGGACCAAGCNACACAGACAAGGGAGGCATTGACAGCCAGGATTAAGAACACAGCACCTAAAGGTGCTACCTCTGTCTAGGGTGTACCAGGAGACCTCTCATCTTCTGCTTGCAGAAGCCCACATCCTTTTCTTAGGCTGAAAACACCTCTCCTTCCGTTGGAAGCATCTCTTTCCTCTACTTTCCAGACCCCTGAGCTAGGGATAATACCAAATGATCTCCTTGAAATGCAAATACTAGACAAATGAGTAGCAAAACTCAAAACAGAATGCTAGCACAGAGTCAGCACATTGTTTCTCAAAATTTAAAAATAGAAATAATATTGGGTTTTATTCCCTTTTTCCTCATATAGTCAAAAAGCAAGCCAAGAAAAGTATCACAGATGAAGGAGATGAATTATTTAAGATGGGCAACAAGATGCTCCAGGAGTCTAAAAGCCAAAAACAGAAAACAGAGTAAGTATCTAGTTCCTTTAGCCAAGTTAAATTTCCAGGTTGAAAAAAAAAACTAGACAATCAGAAAATCTAGTTTATTACTAAAACCTTATTGGACTAACACATAAGTTTACTTTGTTCATCAGGTTTTGCTTTTAAAAGGGTTCAATGATTACTTAAGGATTCCCAAATTGATCACCCTTAACAAGCAAGAGGATTGTATGTGAGATTGGGATTCCTTTCCATGAAGCCAAAAGCAGACCTAAGTGACTGATAGGCGCATTCAGCAAAAATACTTTTTTACTCTAATTGTAAGAAATTTCAAGTGAAATAAAATGGTTTGTGTTTTAGCATACTTTATTCTACCTGAGTATTTGTATAGACCTTGTGGCACTTTTTTTTTTCAAGACAGGGTTTCTCTGTGTAACAGGGCTAGCTGTCCTGGAACTCGCTTTGTAGACTAGGCTGACCTAGAACTCACAGAGATCTACCTGCTTCTGCCTCCCAAGTGCTGGAATTAAAGTTGTGTGCCGCCACCACCCTCAAAGCACTTTAATACATATGATACTGTTTTGTTTGCAGATGAGTCCGACAAGGTAAGAGATACTTCATTTTTCCCCTTCAATCCCTGGGAGTGAGGCTAGGGAGACAACCGTACGTGGAATGCCTGTCACATGAGCACAAGAACCTGAGTTTGAATCCTAATCACCTGTGTAAAAGCCAAGCATGGTGACCCACACCTGTCACCCTAGCACCAGGGGTGGAGACAAGCAGATCCCCAAGGTCCCTGGCTTCCAGTCTGGTTAAGTGGTTCTAAGAGCTCGGCTAGAGACCTTGTGTCATAAAATAATGAGGAGGGTGACAAAGGAAGACACCCAGTGTTAACATCTAGCCTCAACGTGCACACACGTGTATGTGCATATACATGTACAACCACTACACACCCGTGCGCACAAACACAATTTAAAAAAGAACAGACAAATGTTGGGCCTAGGTTTCTCAGCCTGCAACATGAGCGTGCCAAGAGATAAGAAGCCCACTAGTGTATTCCCTGTCAAGCCAAGGGATAATCTAGATTTGGTCTGATAGTGCAAAAACACTCCTAGAAGTTCCCAAGTAACAGTTCCACTTAACATTGAAGGGATCCTTCCTCTTGGGTGTAAACAACAGGGGGAAATGCAGTCCTGGGAGCAAATCTCCCCTCAGCACAGGAGCTTTTANGACAGACTATTCTTGCCCAGGTTATCCTGATCCCAGTCCTTGCTCCAAAAGTGACAGAAGAGCAGCTTGTTTTTCAGCAGCAGAAGTGCAACTATGGGTTGAGTCCCCGACCCTTCTGAGCAATGGGAAACAGAAAACCAGAGTTGCTCAAAGCAAGACATCCCAGGAATCTGGCTAAGCAAAAGTTCTTGTACTGTTAGGATAACGCATTCTGTCCTTAAGTCAAGCACGCCTGTGTATTCATATCTAAGATGCAGGAAGGTGGAGAGAAGAATTGCTGTGTAGACCACCAAAGAAAGAGGAATCATTTCATTTCTCCAGCCCACCTCATTGTTTTGTCTCTTCCCAGGATAAGGGTGACATAGTTTGAAATGGCACTAAGCCTTTCGGCTTGTCCACATCTACATTCTGAATGCATTCTTCCTAGGGTTTGTCCTTCACTAAGAACTACTCCCTGACAGAAAGAAGGGATGAAGATAAGCTGTGCTCCACAGCAAGCTACTGGTGAGCCCTGGAGAAGCATTTAGACCTTCCTTCCCTAGCATCCATCTCAGTAGCCAGCACCACAACCTTTACAGATGATGCCGGTGGCTCGGTTTATTGTGTCTGTCCATGTTACCCAGATTCTCCTAATTTTTTTTCCTTTTGGGAACTGCAACCCAGTTCTTACTCTTTCCTAGCCAGAAGCAATTTCTATGGTCCTGGGTTCTGCTTCTAGGATCTCGTTTATGACTTTGGACTTTCCTAATAAAAAAGCCATAATGCCAACCTGCTCGTGGGATTAAAGATATCTACAAAGATTTGTTTCATAGCCTGTTGCTGCCTCTTGGTACTAGACTGAGTCAAGCACGGAATGCCTCCTATCAGGTTTCTTTTCCCTGCTCTTTGATGGTACCCTTCCCAGTTCAGTAGGCTATAGGGTTTTGTAGCAGCAGGTGAGGTGACAGAAGTCTCAAGGGGCTCTGTATCCCAATTGTCAGGCTCTCTTCCCAGTATCTATCTTTGGTCCTAGACATTTGTCTTTATCAACTGTATTAGTTACTTTTCTCGTCGATGTGACAAAGTAAAAGCAATTTAAAGAAGGGTTTATTTGAGATCATAGTTCNAGGGTACAGTCCATATTGGCAAAGAAGTGATGGAACAGGACTTCAAGGCACGTGGTCACCAATCAGAAACCAGAGAGAGATGAACTGATGATCAGTTGGCTTTCCTACTTTTATTCAGCACAGGAGCCCAGCCCATGTGTTGGCTCCACCCATACTCAGGGTGGGTCTTCAGTCCTCAATTAGATCTTTCTGGAAACGCCCTCAAAGACACACCTAGAGGTGTTTCCATTGCATCAGTCTGACAAGACTGTCACATGTCCACCTCTTGGCAATTTGTCACCCAAACACACCCTTTTAAAGAATAACATTCTATCCATGCTCCCTAAAGTCTTGTGTTTATCTCATAATGAAAAATGNGTTTAGTTCATCGCTGAAAGTCTTCAAAGTTGTTAACTGCTCAAAAATCCAAACTCCAAAGTCTCTTCTGAAACTCAACAGAAAACTCATAACTATGAGTTCCTGTAAAATAAAAAAAAATCACACTGTATGTTAATAATATACGATGGCATGATGTAAATATTTCATTCCAAAAGGGAGAAATGAGGGCGTACCAAGGAAAAAATCAGATCAAAGCAAGACTGAACGCCAACAGGACAAACCACAAATCCTGCATATAGCACTATGGCCAGCACTTGGGGGTTGGGATTGAGTATGGTGAGTTCTGGTAGTATTGGGCAGTCCTGCCTTTCCAACTTTGCCACTTGCAGCAGACATGGTCTCTTTTGGTTGTACTTCATGCCTGAAGCATTCCTCAGTGGACAGTCTACATTCATGGCATCTCCAATATCCTAGCATCTCCGCTATAACACGGGCTTTATCTGCCCAGCTGCATGCCTTAACAGCNTAGCTTTTCTATAGGGAATCNGACCCTGCAGCACATTGCCTAGCCTCAATCCCCAGCCTTAGCTAAAGCATCTGTGATTCCTTCACTCTTTCATCTCTTATGCCTGCAAAATCAGTATTACATGAACAACACCGCCAAGTTCTGCTGCTGGTTTGAGATACAGGCTGGTCCTCTTGGACACAGGAGAGTGGCCTCTGTGCTGCCCCAGGGGAAACACTTCCGTAGTGGTTATTTTCTAGCAAGGAATCTCTTTGCTAGAGGTCTTGTGGATTGAATTCAGGTCATCAGGGTTAATGCTAAACACTCACCTGGTGATCTGGCCCAGGCTTTCTCCTTCCAGATGAATTTTTACTTCCACAAGTTAGATCCTTTAGTGAGTGACAACTTGCCCTCAGGCACCTTTTTTATCCCAATGAAGAGTGTGAGATTTCTCTCTAACAATACTAGTCTCTTTCATACTTTCAGGTGCTTTGTCCAAACTGTCTTTGTTCACGATTCTTTTGCTCCCAATCCTTTCCTTACCAAGTTCCTTGCTTTTCATAGTTTCATATTTTTCTGCTTTCTCTCTCATTGTTCATATAAAAAAGAGAACTTAGATCNCAGTCTAAATGTGATCCTGACATAAAATTCCATCAACCAAACAAACTAGTTTATTATTTTTTAATTCAGTGTCACCCAAGTTAAGAACATGNGCAAACTGAAGCCAAAATATAACATGAATGTTCTCTTATATAGAGAGAGTGCACCCACCATCCTGGTCTTCCACACTCCCACCAGGATGGCTCATTAAGCTCTGTGTATAGCATCCTAGGGCTTCTCTAGAACATATTTCNCAACTCTTCCACATTCCTCTCACAGACAAGTTCTAAACGACCATAAGCCACATAGATTTACCGTATCAATGGCTTCATACATTAGCACACATTTTCTGAATTGTTTACTCTTTTCATTGCTATGACAAAATGTTTGTCAAAACAAATTAAACAAATGTTTGGGGTCACAGCTTGAGATCACATCATGGCAGGTAAATCACACAGCAGGACCGAGAGACAACTGGTCACATTGTGTTCACAGTCACNAAACAATGAGATGAAGGCTGATATCCAGCCTGCTTTCTCCTTTTTATTCAGTCCAGAACCCTAGGCTGTGGGATGGTACCACTCACATTCAGGATGGGGCTTCACTCTTTAGTTAAACCTTTCAGAAAACTCTCTCTTAGAGACACTCTGAGATATGTTTCCATGGTGATTCTAAATCTAGTCAAGTTGGAAATCAAAATTAAGTCATCACATTGACCTTTGAGACCTCTTCCCCAGTACTTTGCTTTCCAGAATCTTAGCTTCCTTTGACTATGATTGATTTNTTTCTTGACATTCTGGCTTCCAGCTTGTTCCACGGGAGTACAGACCCTCTATTTTGACCGCCAGAACTCCNGTGCCTAACTGGATATCTNTCTGCCTGAGGCTCTTTTTCCTTAGCCTATTCTGCTTTAGCCAGCTAGCAACTTTAGCATCAGCATAGATAGGCTGTGCATAAAATTAAGTCTCTTGGTTGTTTTAAATTAGAATCAAAGACTGGTGTGTGTGTGTGGGGGGTGTTCCTATACTTGAACCAAGATCATAAATTATGGGTAATGTTTTTTGGTCTTGCACTACCAAAATTGTTATAAAAGTAAGAACAAATCCCTCAAACATTTTCTGTCTCTGACCTGTGTTTGGGCCCTGTCACGCNTTCTGGCACTAATATACATCAGGTGACAATGCAGTGTAAGGCAATCTTGTAATGTCTGTATTTTAACCACTAAAATTTCACACCTAATTACAGAACAATTATTAGGCTCTAAAATTTTAATCAATGGGATCATCCTAACAGGACTAGCTAAATGAGGCACTATGCCAAGCGTNCCACAGAGTCCTCTCACAGCAGCCTTGAGTAGGTGCTACAACCACCCCAGTGTTATGGCTGAAGAAGGANTGAANAAGTTAGACTAAAGCCCCACCCATTAAAGTTTNTTTGGATTGTTATTTTTCTAAACAGTCTGGNTCTGCTGTGTTGAAGAACTAGTTCTGCTTTTGAAGATTATTTTAGAATATAAATTTATCAACATTCTTATGATACAGATTTCTTAGATGTGACATTTCAATTATGATAATTCTTGTATTTTTTGGAATTTATTTTATAAAACAAATGCTTATTAATCATGGAAGGGCTCACTGCTTTAGAATAAGTCTTTAATTTTTCACTTTAGTTGGTATGTAGGCTGGACACATGGTATATATTTTATAAATATCTCATTTTTAGTGGCTTCAAAATTTGTCAGACAGCTTTGAAATTTAAATCTTTGATTGGCATAGAAGTGAATTATTGGTCTAGAGGTATAACAGATTTCCNCAAACTCCCTCATTATTAACAGTGACACCTGCAGTTTACCTGCTAGAAAGACATACGAAGGAGGGAGCAGGAATTTTCATTTTTGCTAATCAACTTCCTGACTTTACATTCTCAAAACAGAGCCTACATCCTCTTTGCCAGAGCAGCTGACATGGGAAATTTGAAAGCTATGGAAAAAATGGCTGACGCTTTGCTGTTTGGAAGTTTCGGCATGCAAAATATAACAGCAGCTATCCAGTTATATGAGTCCCTGGCTAAAGAAGGATCATACAAAGCCCAAAATGTGAGTTTTGAAAGACAATGAAATTTTTTTCAATAACTACATCCTCAATTAACACAAACATAAANGGGAGAAGAAATGATACCCCCACCCTCTGCATAGACCCAGACCTACGGCCACTCAGAACACACNGAAATGGTGTCCAGGCAGGAAGGAGCATAGCAGGAACTCAGAATGAATTGTTCTAGTTCATAGGAACAGAGCAGAGCTGGTCTCTAATCTACCTGCCCATCTATCCAGGTGTACATTTTGACACAAGACCTCTGAATCCAAACATTGTTAAAGTATATATAGAATGTGTTCATCTTTGGAAAGAAATGAGGAACAAAATCTATGCTTAAGGTAATGTTTGCCTGACTTTTAATTTCAAATCTTGTATAAGCTAAGTGAATTTCTTTTTCTATTTTAATAAATGTGTTTTACTTTATTCCAAGAACAAAATAATCATTTCATTAAAAATCAGAAAAATTGGGGCTCAGGACATGGCTCAGTTGATAGTGTGCTGGCACAAATGAAGCCTTGAGTTTGAGCTCCAGCNTTGTATAAAACAGGGCTTGGNGGTACATANTATAATGCCAGCACTCGGGAAGTAGAGGCTGGAGAATCAGAGTTTAAGGTCATTCTTGGCTACGTAGCAGGACAGAGGTAGGAGGTGGGGAGAGAATAAAGACAAAGACCTTCAGGAGTCAATCCCCTGCCTCAGCTATTACGAGGACCACCACGTATTTTCACTTGCCCTCTTGCTCTATGCAGCTCTCAAAATTTTTACACCACCTTAATTACATTCAACTGCACACATCATTTTGTCTCAGAGACTTAATATAAAGTTAAGGCATGCTTTCATGTTGCTATAGTGTTTTATGAAGANGTTTTGTCTGACTTACAAACAAAATTCACAACCATTAACNAAAAAATAAAAATATGAGAATTCAGAACATATGAAGATGAAAGTAAGGTCACCTAAAAGGTATACACTAGAGACCTTTCTTGTTACCATCCAATGCAGTACAGGAACTAGGCACAGAGTCGGATTAAGTTTGAATGCACTATTATGCTTGCTTAGTGANTAAGCTACTTATTGAACAAAAACCTTTCCCCCTTCTTCTGCATGGGAATTTGACCTTTGGTTCACACTCCAANTCTGTTTCCCAGGTAACCTGATAAGAATAAAACTTTAANTATGTCTTTACCCAGCATGCCTTGTGATTGAAATGGCCTCTGACTGGCAGACTGCCTTTGGAGGGGAAGATACTAAAATGAACTATTGAACCTGATGATGGTAAACCTTTTAATGGGAACCCTGTGTCTGTACTTGTGAAGTCATTATGTGGGGATGAAGCATTTATACCAAGATGGTTTTCACATCCTCCCCATGTAGGTCTCATCTCCTTGCATCTGAGTCACCTGAGGCATCTGGAATCACAGCTCCTAGAAGATTGTATACACTGCTAAGGAAGGCTTGGCACTTACCCACTGGCACACTGTGGTTCATTTGCCCTAATCTTTCCAGAATACAACTGGTGGCAAGTGAGGTCCATGGGTCTTGTGGGACTGTATGCTTAGTTGAACCAAATACCCGTGATAGATAAGGCAATCTCTCTAAATCTGCATCTATAAAGTTAAGATAATTATAAAACATTGGACACTGCAACTTATTCAATAGTNTATCTCTGACATTTACCAAAGTGTCTGAGACAAAAAATATAAAGTTGAATGAATTATAAATTAGTCATAAATGGCTTAATGAAGTTATTGTGGGGCATTCAATTCCGTGCCTGGAATATCATGGTCATTCATTATAAAAGAAGAGAGAAGAGGGTGAATATGGAGGGGGTAGTGACTGCTGAAAGACACAGCTTCAGTTAGGCAGAGGGAAGCTCTAAAAATTATTGTCCCCACNATTATGCTTCTAGACCTGTTATACTATATAGATTATTTTTTTATGAGACCACATATGTTTGCTGTCCCTAGCCAGCTCTTTATTCACTTAATACTGTGGATATCTTTCTATGTAAATACATACAGATCAGTCATTATTTAAAGATCCATATGATCTTCATTTATGTTGGTGGATACTGTGTTTAACTCCACAGACTTCTTGCAATTATAAATAAAAGAACACAGTGGACACATCTGTGAATGTTAATAAAATACAAGAATTGTTAAATCTCAGAGGTTGGATAACTAAAANTACAAAGCTTTGGATGTCCCCACCATTTATATCACCTAATTCCTTTCCTTATTTTCAATGCACATATAAATTAAGTCAACCAGACTACACTCTGATCAAATAGTTTGCCATTGGCTTTAAAGTTAATCAGAAAATAATTTTCTAGGGCAAATCTAATAGCAGAGGAGACAGCTCTAAACTATAATTGATGGCCATGAATTCCCATTATCATCTTTTTATGGAGAAGCAGGCACTGATGGGAAACTCTAGGAAATGCAGTCACAGGCTCTAAGGTACCACAGTGAGGTAGCACGGCAGGAGGTCCCAGGCCGTGTTTGATCATATGTGGCCTTGGGTTCTGTATCTTAATAGCTTTTCCATCTTGTGTTCACATTTAGTGTCCCCAAAGAAGTTATGTCTNGAAACCTCTGCTTTCTCAAACCTAAAAAGGAGATTGGTAATAATGTGTGAGCTTCATAAAGCTGCTGGAAAAAGTAAATAATACCTGCAAGAATCCTTAGCAAATGTTAAAGGGCATTAAAGCACACTGGTGTGTGACAATGTTCACTTCAACAGCTCTGTCTTTTAGGTCAGCCAGTTCTTATTTTATACATGGATTCCAACNCTGCCCCCACCCTGTGGTGTGTCCTTTCTGAGTCTCANTTTCCTCACATGTAAAAATGGGGTTATCTGTCCAGTATATGTATGTTTGGTCTCAAGGAAGACCAGAAGAGAGAATGTGCATGTGGACAAACTTAACCAACAGAGGTTGACATTGACCTGATATGCAAATTCCAGTCATGCTGTTGAAATGTGGCATGTTATAATATTGTTTGGTAAAAGTAAAGCCCACTTACCCCTTCTCTGACATCCTGGGACTCNTTTAATCTCAGGCTGACTTCTTATGGATTAGGAAACAGATCATTTGCATACGGATGAGCAGGAAGTCATCCTGCAGATGATGCAGCAGGACTGCAGCTGAATTGAGGCTGGGCTAAAGCTATCTATCATTGTTACCTCTAGCAACTTCCCTAGGAATCGATTTACTCATTCATTCATTGATTCATTGTACAAAGAACAGCCAGTTGAAGAGATTTTGTGCCACAGACCACCCTGATAACAGCTCTCTAATAGGGCTGGGCGGGAGCATCTTTATTGGCCTGCTGTTTGAGCTAGCCTAATCTAGGAACACTGTCTGGATTGTCAGAAATGTTTCTGGGAACTGGGAGGACAATGCCACACAGAAATGCACCTAAAGAAGCTGGAACTGTGACCAAATAATAATATTCTTATATATAA
>LZPO01055129.1:100829-114986 GCA_001675575.1 Neotoma lepida
ACAACATATGGAGATCAAAGAACAGCTTTCAGGAAACTATGGCTTCCATAGGTCCCAGGGCTATGACTCAGGTTTTTCTACCTGCACACCAAAGAGACTTACCATGAGCCATACGGCCTGTCATTTTAAGGCTCACTCTTCACCTAGTACTGACACACTAAATATCAATGTACCAGAACATGTGCTCGTGGAGCACTGCCCTCCCCGTATTGAAAGCACCCCAATTTTAGAGTTCTAAGTATAGACTAGAAAAAGAAATGGTAATTTAGCATCAGGTAGACATTTGTGATGTTATGAGCAGTTGAATTTGAATAAACATACACCACATAACATAATATATACAAATAATAATAAATTATTAACTGTTAGCAGTGGTTGCACTGAAATCCAATGTCCTGAAATGTTATTTGGCTATTGATGTCAACTCCCTTTGGACAAATTAGGTAACAATCGTTTGANTAGACCTTCCCATTCTAGAAAATGAATCCATCCTTCAAGTCTCGGCTCATATGTCACTACCATAGTAACTCGATTCTCCCATGTTCCTAGCTTCAGCCAAACAGTCAAGTACCCCCTTTATCTGCCCACAACATTCTCAACTTATTTTACTTCAAGACTTACTACATTTAGCATGATTAAAAAGTAAGACCCACATAACTGGGCTTGACAGTACAGGCCTATAATCCTAGCACTTGGGACACTGAGGCAGGATGGTAGGTTTGAGTACAGCCTGGGCTATTTGGTGAGAACTCTAAAACAGAAAAAACAAAACCAACTGAAAACACGGAAGAAGGAAGGAAGGAAGGGAGGGAGGGAGGAAGGAAGGAAGGGTGACTCACTTCTTTGATATGGCCCAGGACCCAGGAGTCTGTGAACTCCAAGGCAGAGTTACCTTTACTCTGCCCAGTGCCTCTTATGGAATCACCCACAAAGCAANCACTAAGTGCTAAATGAAAGAATAAAGTAAAGATCTGACTTTCATTTCCTTCTCTTTTTTTCTTCTAGTCAGAGGGGTGACTAAATGAAGGTGTGAAAGGGTGCTAGATAGGCCGAATGACTTGCCATCTTCCTAATTGATAGCCTTGGCCATTTCTTACTGGGTGCATTTGAAATACTTGAATTGATTTTGCAGTAATTTTCCTTATCAAGGATTTTTAAAATTCTTCTAGGGCAATGCAATTGGTCTTCATGGACTTGGTCTCCTTTACTTTCATGGAAAAGGTGTTCCTGTGGTAAGTTCAATAACCTTGTCATCCCTTCAACATATTTCTAGCATTTTTGCAGTTAAAATTAATGGTCATGCATTAATATATAGGAATTAGTTTTTTATTGTTTGGTTAGACAAACCAGTCTAACCTATCTGACAGAGAATGAAATGATTCAGTTAAATCTTTGCCAAAGAGACGGAGGAACAAACCTGCGACAAGAATAGCACCCACAGTTGTGTCTGAGGGTCAAACTAGCTTTTGAAACAGCTGCCTCCTGAGGATTTTATTGATAGAGAAATTTATCTTATTAGCTTAATATGTCTTTTGAGTGACCTTCCCTTGTCTAAAAAAACCAACTACCAATACAGAAAAATACAATTTATAATGAAATAACATAATGATTTCTTTATGGAATCTAATATAATAATGAAAATGTATTATATTTCTGATGCTATTTTAACTAGCCTATAGGACACTGGCAGTACTCTTAAGCTGGAAAGTGGTTGTTACCATGGAGTTATGCATATAGCTTTGAGTAATAAGTGTAATTATCTTGCAGAATTATGGTGAAGCACTTAAATACTTCCAGAAAGCTGCAGAGAAGGGATGGCCTAACGCACAGTTCCAGCTAGGCTTCATGTACTACTGTAGGTACCACAAATATGGCTACTTTATTTAGAATGATGTATGCATTAGTAAATCTCCTCATATAACAAGCATCAAAGGGTTGCTGTGAGTGGCTTGCAAAGAACATTAAGGCATCAGTTTAAAGAGAGCTATAAAGAAATCTGAAGACTTGGACATTAGTTGAAAGGGTAAGGAGATACAGAGGCAGGATGGCCACCTTTGACTAGGTTAACTTTGAGGTTCTTGTGATAGCAGCATACACATCCAGAAGTAACAANGGCACTCACAAGAGAGGACAAGGCTGAGGAGAAAGATTGGAGACATAAACGTATAGGCGTAAGTTAAGAGTAGCTGAGGTTGCAAAGGGAAAAGAAAGAATGTGAGAAAAGGAAGATGTGGCTGTGCTCCTGAGTCTGGTGATCCCTTTTGAAAAGACAAGCCAAAGAAGAGTGGTTGCCAAAAAGAACAAAAGCCTGGAAGGGAAGGAGGAGTTGAAAGGGATCCCAAAGGGTGAAAAGAGAGAACTTTCCAGATACTGTGTACATTTTACTGCTAATGTAGCACAGAGTCTCGTGACAGAGTAGAGGAGGAGGAGGAAGAGAGTTGGGGGAAAGGCAGAGAGAAGAGGAGGAGGAAGTGAAAAGGCAGGAGGGAGGGGAGAGAAGGTAGAGAGGGGGATGAGGAGAGAAGGAAAGAGAAATGATTCAGTATCCTTATTGCTTGGTCAATANGGAGAAACTAGGTGAGATTATTGTATTTGTTGGAATGAAGACCAGTTGACAGTGGGTTAGGGTGTGAATATAAGGTGAGAAAGAAGAAAAATATTATTTCCAAAATGTATCTTTAAGAGAGAAAAGGAGCTGAAGGGAACAACATCCATGAAGGAATTGTTATAACATGATGAGAGATATGAACATAATTACAATTGATAAAAGGAGGTTCTGGGAAAAACTGGTAGCATTATGATCTGATTGATCATAGGTAGGTGGAGGCTTCATTGTCTTGATAGAGAAGTGGGATTTCTCATCCTGCAGCACTGGAAGGAAGAGTGAAAGAACAGGTACAGAAATGTGGGGTAGGATGGTGAGGAGGGACAAGTGAGGAAAGACAAGATGGAGTTGTCCTCAATTAGTTCACAGGCAAAAATACTGCCTTCTTAGAGCACTGGCGAGGTAGTTAGGGTGTGGGGCTTCAGACAGTGATGAAAGAGTGAGTGGTCAGGACAAATCCCAGACATCTGAACATGCCTTCACCAAGTCCGTCATGCCAGAGATGGAGCCAGGGCAACAGCCAACTTTCTAGTCAAGAAGTCTGCTGATGTTTGCCACTGTGGTCCAGTTCTAGAGGGCCTGTTTTGTACTATATGTTTTATACCATGTTCTTCTACTTCACTCCAAGTCCTCAGTTTAGAATCTGTCCAATTCCTCAAGCATCTAGGAAAGTGCTGCAAGCCACAAAAATATATAAAGTAGGATTTCAGCTGATTATGACAAAGCTAAAACCTGGAAGAAGCCAGGGGCCTTCCAGAGGTCAAACTGAGGCTCATGGAGTCTTGGTGATATTGGTTTTTGATTATTAGCTGTTTCCTACTGTGAGTTTCTCATGTGATATTGCAGCTTTTCCATCATTTACTGGATACCATTTCCCTCCTACTATAGGAATATCAGAGATACCTCTGTACTCTCTAAGAACAGACTTAAGCATCCAAGGTCAAATGAAACAACACCTGTTTCCTAGGTCAGGTGGATAGCTTTATCTCTTGTGCAGTTTTAGCTGAGATCCTTATACTGCCTTACAAACTTTATAGACACCTAACTACCTCTAGGAATGTAGACTGAGGACATAAATTCCCCTTCTTGATATACTAACTGATGTTAGCCCTCAGCTGACCTCCTCCTTTAACCACTCCATTTTCAGGTTGTAAAAGAAATCTTGACAATCACTGCCTCAGGAAACTCTTACCTGCCTTTATGACCTTGTAAGAATTCAAGCCTGGTGACCTTGGCTTAGCTAGAGTACTGCTATTGCATGGATATATATAACTGTAAACCTCAGAGACAGGGGAAAGAATTTTGAGGATTGAGACTTGGAGAGGATTTTTGAGAATTTTTACTGGAGAACTATATGGGTAAGAACTGGAGAGGAATGAACTGAGATGGGGAAGAACTAGACTGCAGGGCTAGAAGAGAGTATTAGAGGAATGAGATGGAAGGTGTAGGACAGCCAGATGGGGAAGAACAAGGTGAGGAAGAAGGATATGGGAGAGGAGCTAGATGGGAAGGAACTAGATGGATAAGAACCTAGATGGGGCAATGAGAGCAGAATAGAAGCTGTATAGAGAGTGAGAACCTATCAGAAGAATAAAGTGTATGGACTAAAGATTTTTGTGTACATAGATTCATTTCATATCATCAAAGAATAGATTATCAGCTGCTTGTACATTCTTTCCGGACCCTGGGAGGAAAGAGTAATAGTAATGGCTTTACATGTCCCAGTTCATTGTACTCTCTCATTGTACATATGGATACCCCACAGCTTACAGGTGAGCAGACAGAGTCATATCAAGGCCACACATCTTACCCGAGACTACACAGACAGGCTGGGATTCAATTCCAAGTGATCTGTCACCAGATGTTTTGCTCTTTTTAATTTTTTTAAGTTTTATTTATTTACTTATTTATCTGTTTAGACATAGAGTCTCACTATGTTGTCTGAGATGCCTTAGACTCACCACCCTCTTTCCATAGTCTCCATAGTCTCTGGGTGTTGTGATTGCAGGTGTGTGCCACCATGCCAGGCTGAGCCACCGCCCTAGCTTAATTCCTATGTGGTACTGCTGTTAAAAGCCATGAAACTTGTGAGCTAGAAGGGAATGTAAAGGCAGTCCAGGGAAAGGTCCTTCTTTTTTGCAAGTGAAGTCCCTAGATGGGAATGACTCAGAAAGAAGAATAATAGCAACAAGAGAACTGAGCCAAGAATCTCTCCTGCTAGAGATCTACTAACTCCGCCCAGCACCAGTTGCCTCTGCCTCTCCTTCCTCCAATCATGAGCTCAGACAGAGCTACTCTTCCTGGACCTGGGATTTGCCTGCTCTGTGTTTGTGGCTGGTTAATATCTACATGTAGTGTGTGTTTGTGTGTGTGTGTGAGAGAGAGAGAGAGAGAGAGAGAGAGAGAGAGAGAGAGAGAGAGAATGAATAACGGTATGATCACAGAGAAACTCCCTCGATCACGCACTTCTTGGTCTCCTTATGTACATGAAATTGAACAGCCCTTCTTTCTTAATTTTCTGAATGGGTAAAGATCATAGAGTAACTTAGCCATATGCCTCCAAAACAGTGAATCTGAAGTAGTTTTACTTACGGTTTTCAGTCTTTTCCCATCCTGTTTAGACTTGTAGGTATCACCATGACCATTATATCCATAGAATGTATTTTTTAGAAAGTGGGTGACTTAAAAGAATTTTAATTTTCAGCTGGCTCTGGAGTATGGAAGGATTATAAACTCGCCTTCAAATATTTTTACTTGGCATCTCAGAGTGGGCAGCCTCTCGCCATTTACTACCTAGCCAAGATGTACGCAACTGGAACAGGGGTGCTAAGATCATGCAGAACGGCCGTGGAGGTAAACTCAGGGTTTCCTTTACAGCTCTTCATCAGTCACACAGAGCAGGTCGTTGTCTTTGTTTTATAGCTCCTTTCTTGCAGTTGGCAATGAACACCACCATTTGACAGGAGGAAAAACAGGAGCGTAACTTAAATTGGGAGAGAGAAGGAGAGAAATGACCCCTTCCTCTCCGGAGTTTGGCTCCTCAGCANAGTCAGAGTTGGCCTCTGGATTCAGTTTAGAAGCTCTGTTTCAGCCTTCAGTCAAACCACCAGAGGAACCTGGCACCCCAGTGAGACTGGGAGTCACTCCTTGGGAAAGACAGGCTTGATTTAGCCTAGAAAATGTAGCCCACTCCTTCCCAGAAAACAGGATCCTTAGATTTTTGATGATTCAGATGACAATTGAGAAAGTGGGTTCTTTCAGCCTGAGCCAGTAATGTACTTTTCAAAAGAATGCTTTTAGGACTGTAATGCCCTTCATTGATTTATTAAATATGTCCGCTGCACCAGTATAAATACCTCCACGTTGCAATCTGGTCCCTCTGAAACTCATTTCAAAAGCTGCCAGCTAATAATCTATCTTTAGATTTGTTCCTTTGCCAACTTCCTAATGAATTATGTATGGCTAACCTCTTTTGGTTACATAAGGGCTATTCAGCTAAGTTGACATTTGTCCCCATGGAGCTCTGCACACCTCCCTCCCCATTATGTCACCTATACCCTCAGGCACTGACTTCCCTTCCTTCTCATTTCCACATCAGCTGTAGCCTCTTTCATGCAGAGCATCAGTGCCTGTAAAATGATACTATCAACAACAAAGCCCTCCAAATTGATATTCTTATCTGTCGGATAGCCTCCAAGCCAGGAAAGTTTATTACACAAATTAAATGAGCCGGAGAACAATTTGCTAAAGACAAAACTACCCTGAGAATCTGTGTGCCTATAAATGTATTAATTCTTCACCCTAAATAATTTTCAAAAGCCAGACAATTTTAGAAAAAAGTTCTTGCCTGCTCAGCCAGCAGAAGCTGGAGACNAGGGTCACAGATCACTATGTAGGATGAAGCTAACTAGCCTGTTTGATTTCTCTTTCCTTCTTCAGCTGTATAAAGGTGTCTGTGAACTAGGCCACTGGGCTGAGAAATTCCTGACAGCCTACTTTGCCTATAAGGATGGCGACATAGACTCTTCTCTAATTCAGTACGCATTGCTTGCAGAAATGGGATATGAAGTAGCTCAAAGCAATTCAGCATTCATTTTGGAATCTAGTAAGATAAGATCTTCGTAATTCTCCAACCATACATATGCAAAAATGGATTACTATGTCCTCATTTAAGCCTTTTTAATGGAATAGTTCTTTTTTTTCCTTTTTCTTTTAGAAAAGGCTAAAATTCTGGGAAAAGAAAAGATGTATCCAATGGCACTTCTGCTATGGAACCGAGCTGCCATTCAAGGTATAAAACAGATCAAAATAGACACATAGCTGGACCATATCCACGAGTATTCATCTGATTTGCTTCAGTTGTGTTGTTGGGCACAGAGGCAGAGAGATACAGGGTGTCAAGCGGGGGCACTTCAAATTATACGGCTGTTAGAGGTCATTTCTGAGAATTCATTGTCTTCATTATTTTCCAAGTCCCTTAGTTTAGCAAGCCCTAAGAATTTGTCTTTGTCTCCATGGTACCAGAACTGTTGTTTGAAACATGATAATTTTACTCAAGAAAACAATTTTCTTGATCTGGCTTTAGTCATTCATTTGCTGAGTTGTTCACTGAGCTAGCCTGAGATGTGACCTGTGTCTCTATGAGTCTGTAGACAAAATTAATTATGTGCAGACTTCTTAATTAATTATATTTGACTTCTCTTGTAAAATGAGACCCTGATGGTGACAACACAGTTCAGATCTTTACTCTAACCATCAATTTGTTAAAATTTAAAAAAAAAAAAGTGGGAAGATCCTTTCTTGGCATCCTCAAGGCCTTCCTACTTACTGGTTTCACATGTGGTAAGGAATGTAAACTATCATTGCTTGGAACAGTATTGCCAGGTGGCATTTGAATCACCCTGTCCCTTCCAATTTTCCCCCTAAAATTATAGTATTAAAATCAGAGAGATGTTGCACAGCTGTCATGGTTGGCATTTGGACGAGTGAGGAACTTTAGCAATAAGAGAGCAATTTTATTTCCAATTAGGTTTCTTGAAATCATCTCCTGTTAAGGCCGAATCATCCCTTTTAACAGGAAGTAATAGGGTAAAAAATGATTCTCAGCTGATGCTAATATGAAGCAGAGGGAAAAAACCCACAGTGGTGCCTTCGCAGACCCAGCTGAGCTGGTTATACAGCAGCAAGCCATCAATGTGATTTTAGTGAGAAATTCTATGTTTTGTAAAATGCAATAAAGACCTTATTTGGAGTGAGAAAACAATGCCAGCAATCTCTCAGCCATGGCAAATCAGCTCAGTTGCAACAAATACACGTTTATTTCAAGCCAGGAAATGGTGTGGAAATTGGACCAAAGAAAAGAGAAGCTGAAAATGAGGAGACATTAATAATAAATAGAATACACACACACACACACACACACACACACACACACACACAGCTTGCCAGGTTGCTCAAAATAATCATGTCAAAAAAGTCAGACATACCCATCTCAAAGTTATGGCTGCCAAGTGGCTCACAAAAGGTAGGAAATCTAATAAGAAAAACCTCTAATTAGTCATGAATGCTTCTTTTAGCAAAGAGGGTACTGAGACATCAGGGCTCAGAAACCACCTTGCATCTATGGAATTGAAGCAGAAATCTCTCTCTAGTCAACAGATCCATCCAGGAGCCTGTCAGAATTGCCACATGCACTCAATAGGGTATTGTTGCTCTGAGGACAGGTTTGTTCACTGTCCTCCATTCTCAGGGACTTGGGGGATCCTGCTCTTAACTGAAAAGCTGAAGAATACACAAGTATCCCATTCCTTTGTGACTATGGCCAAAAAGGCACCTTGTGGTCAGGAGGACAGCTTCAAACAAAATTAGAGATGGAGTGGGTTTCTCTTTGACGCATCATGTCTCTCCTGGCCTCTCTAGTTACCCTTGCTTGAGTGCCATCCCCTTGCTCCCACTTGCCTATACATTTTGTGTTAATTATGTAAGAAGCAAAATCTGAAACCTAATGTCTTCATCAGCTTAAGACTTTTAAAATGTTAGCTCTGCTCAGAGGGAAACAAAGATGACTTGTGGTGTCACATATCTTTAAAGTATCTGTGCTTTAACAGGAGACACTAGAAGTTTAGAGGAACTTTGTTACCTAAAGATATAACTTTAAAAAGAAAATCCACTGCACTGGGCCAAATTGGGAAAGAATTTTTGAAGAAGTCCTATATCTCAAGACATACCTCAGACTCTAATACACATGGTTCCCGTTTTCCAAGAAAGCCTGGATTTTGTGAAACGTCGGCCACAGCTGAGACAAATGTTAAATGTGAATTTTCCCTCATCCTNTCAACCCACATCCTTTTAGGGAACAGAAGCATGTACATCTCCCGAGATACATAGACACACTTAAAAGTCATTTCTAAGTGGCCTTCAAAAGAATGATGCCACAAATCTTTAAAAGTAATGTGATTTCCTCCCTCCTTGATATATCTACATATCCATGTTTATTGGAAAGTAATAACCTAAATTACCTCTTGGGAAGGCATTTTCTAAAAATATCCTAGCATGATCNTTCCATAAATATTTATCGAGTGCCATACTAAGCTCCAGAACAATTTTAGTAATTAAGAGCCTTGGTTCTTGCCTTGCCCTTATGGGGCCACTGCCACATGAGAGTAGAGGTTTAGAAAGGAATTCTAGGGGCAAGAAAGATAGGATTCAGATTTCCAAGAGTTGTCATCCTGTCTCTAAATATAAATTTATGTGTAGTTTATCATTTCTTTCAGAACATTGTAATCATGAATATTATCCTGCAATGAAGAGTACTAGCATTGGGTATTGTATCTTGTGTTTCATATAGCATATGTAATCTTAACTGTGAGATTTTGAATATTTCATTGCATACATGTGTATAAATGTATGCATTTGGTGTTTTTACAGCTTATTAGGTTGATTTTCTGAGGACTATGCATGAATCACTTGGGTTACTATTCTTTCTTTCTGGTATTTCTCTCAGGGAATGCTTTCGCTAGAGTAAAAATCGGAGATTACCATTACTATGGTTATGGGACTAAGAAAGACTATGAAACAGCAGCCACACATTACAGCATTGCAGCAGACAAGCATCACAGTGCACAAGCCATGTTCAATCTGGCCTATATGTATGAACATGGCTTGGGTATCGCAAAGGTAATTGCATTGGTTCAAAGCTAGTAATGACAACTGTGTGAGGAGAAAATTTATAAATGTTTGGAATTTCATTGATGTCTTTAATGTAGAAAAAAGAAAAGAGTCCCTCTCCCTTGTGCTAACATATATAACTACACTATTACCTTCATGTCCTCATTTATACCAAGTACATAATTAATGAGTAGAAGAAATCTAATTTGGGCCAATCTAATTCATACATTCCTCTCCAGTTTTTCACTGACATGACTTATGCATTGACATCTCCACCAACTCCTAATCTGTAACAACAGCAAGTAACAGCAAGGTGGAGTGAGGTCCAATCTATAGATTAAGGTGGCGTTCATTAATCCAGAAACATGTCATAAAGCAGCCATTATCTCCATGACACCATACTGGGCACTCTAAAGAGACCTAAGAGACTATAGAGACCACATATGGTTTGAGGCATATTCATTAATGAAAGAGAGCTAACAGTACCAGTGCTAGTGGGGAAAACCCCTTAGTCAGTAGCTGTAAGCAGGCAGAGATGTATTATGAGTCTGAAAGGAGGAGGCAGGTATGTTAAATGCCAATATTAACCAGTTTTGGTTAGGGGTGTGTGTGTGTGTGTGTGTGTGTGTGAGAGAGAGAGAGAGAGAGAGAGAGAGAGAGAGAGAGAGAGAGAGAGAGAGAGAGAGAGATTAAGGTAAGAACTCTGCCCTTGTGTGCATCAGGATTCTACACTTTGGATATAAAGTCATTTGGCCAAGTTTGCAGAATTTCTTTAGTGGTGGATCCAGAATTTTATGCAAAGCATGTCTGATCCAAACATTTTCAGGGAAAAAAAATGGGACTGACAAGAGTCATTCTTAGTAACAAAGCATGTTTCTCTCCACAGTGTTTATATTCCTAAATATTTCTAGAGTGAAATACTGTGGCAACTATTGGCTCTCTGTGCTTTCTTCAGTCCAGTAGGACTAGCAATTGAGAGCCATTGGTGGGGAGTTTCCCGAAAACTGCTCAACCAGTGCTTTCTACAGCCAAAGGCTTCTTAGGCCCCGACTGTCCGGTGATGCAGACCCCACTGTCTTGTCCTTCCTGTTGCCTGCCTTTGCCTGATCATTTCTCATCAGCCTCAGCCCTGAGCAATAAAATGCCAACTCCAAATCTAGCCCAGTTTCCCATTCCTAGCAGGTGAGCTACCTCTGTTGGCAAAATGGACAGGACCAAGTGGCGAAATTGAATATTTCTCTGAATGTCATTCATTGACCTTCTACTGCCACCCACATCCGTGAAACAGAACTAATGATACCTGGTCTTGCCCCTGCTCAGGCTTAGAGAATGAAATGAACAAGCCTGTGTCAGAGGGCCTTGTAGATAGACAGTATGTAGAATGATGTCATTTAAATCAGAAGGGAATTTGAACAGCTGCTAGGGTTTCAATAAGATCCTGGTTTTTATTCATAATTCCTTGTATAAAACACCAAAACCCAAGAAAAGCATTGTTTACAGAAAATGTNCAAGTGACCCTACCTAGCATGTTCAAAATGGGACTCACTCTCCTAACAGCCACATCCTCACCACAGTGAGTCCATTTTCTCCTGTGTCCCCAGAGGCAGAATGGAGCATCCTCTCGCCACAGGTGGCCAAGATGGCAGAAAAGAACAACATACTGTCCAGGGCCCAGCTTTTGGACCAGCCCAGAGGCTTTGGTTCCCCAGAACCCCCAGTGAACCTCTTGCTGCGCACTTTCTTCACTATTCAGATAGCAGCTGTTGGGACATCCATTCCATACTAGAAATACAGCCACNGGTGCTTCTCTCTCCCCCTTTTCCAGTCTTTCCTGCCAGGCTTCCTCTTAACTCACAGGTTGCTCACTGTGATCAAACTGATCAGCTTTCCTCACTGGAGGTCTCATGAGTTTTGTTTGTTCTGCTGGTTGTTGTTTTGACAGAAAGCATCTACATTAAAAACCAGAGGTGAGGTGGGGGACAAATAAAAACCAAAGAGAGAAAAAAAGAAAGAAGCCAGAGGCTGTGCTCGACCTCTGTCAGGCCTTTAGATTTAGCTGATGAGAGATCACTACATTTTGTCCTTACTGATCTCTTTGTTTAGCAATTAGAAAAATAATCAAGTGTTCAGGGCAAACTTTATTAATTTCATCATCTCATAGACAAATTAATAAAGTGACTCTAATTTTCAAAAATAAGCATCCTGACGAGTTCAGGCCCCAAACTTATTTCAAAGATGTTAGGAGCACGGCCTTTATAGTGTTTGTCATCACATACTGTAGCATTTCTTCTGTGAGGCACTTCCCAGTTCTTGTTACCCTAAATCTTCATGCAAACCAGTGAGAAAAACGAGTGTAATGTCATTTCCAGAGAGTCTCTGAGAATGTAAGAAAGTTGGTGGAATCGTGTTTGGTAAAACCTTGAATTTAAGGAATGAAAGTGAGGTATAAATCAACTCTTGTGGAGTCAGTGTAAAAATATAAGCCTCTGGTATGCTCTTCTGTCTTTGGGAAAGTAGGGTGGACCTAAGGTAACGCAGACGACTTAATCCTAATAGCTTCATGGAGAAGTACCTCAGTTCAGTGGGCTGCTTGACCTAAACTCAAGACAGACTGCATCGCTGTAGGACCATAAAACAACACCTCGTTTCCCAAAACCCTTTTCTGAATGGTTCCTCCAAAGTTCACCCTGGGGGGCTTTACTTATAGAACACGAGTCAGGAATTATGGACAAGACAGTAGGTGATCCCAAAGTAGCCACGTTGGCAAGTTTTCATCCAGCGTGTACGTTGGCTTGTCCAAAGCGGAAAAGATGAACCCCTTCCCCTGAACTTCCCAAGCCTGTATACTCTAGCGCCTCCCTGTGGCCACGTGCAAATAGGACAGAATTGCAAACGGCCGTGAGATATGAATTGAGGGCCCAATGACTCTCCCCAACTCCTCCTGCTGTGAGGGAGTATCAACACTCCACAAGCCCAGATGTAAGGATCGTGTGCAAGCAGACTCAGCTCACCTGATGAGGATGGTGGCTGTTTTGCTGGAAGGATAGTACAATTAACTGAGGATAGGAACTTAAAAACACAAGCATTCAGCTCACAAATTATCATGAGACTCTTCTGCAGTTTATATTTTTAAATTATTTCAGAAGCTTAACCATGAACAAAGCCTGCTGTTCATTCCTCCTGGCCATTCCAACTGTCTCTACTCTGGATCAGGTCTGCATTGGTCTGTTGCAAAGGCTACGTAGTGTCTTCAATTCTGATGTTCTCTCATTACATTTCTACCAGAAATACCTCTACTCATTAAAAATTATAATCTCTGGCCTTTAGAACAATTATGGAGAAATGCCTGCCTAGTTAGATCACGTTTCCCACCATCCTTTGCATCCATGTGTCCCCTCCTCAACAGCTTAAGTGAAAGGTGCCCTTTGTGTTATGGCAGCCAGTAAGTAAATGGAGCTTCTTCCTAGTCACTTTGCACTTTGTTGATGAAACACAGCAGAAAGCGGAGGCTTTGGGGAAATGCAGAACCACTTAATGGAAAGAGCAGAGTCCCTTAATTACCAGTGAAGAAAATCCTCTACCACCCAGGAACATCCACGTTAAAATGTTGATTAAAGGTAAAAACAAACATTTCAGTATTATGTTCCTGAATTTGGGGAGTTTATTTGTTACAAGTGCTAGCATTACCTTAAAGAATACTTAATTCATCTACCATTACTGTTATCGTGGATAAAGTGTAGCTCCTTCAAACTGTCACTTCCTTTACTGGCCCCCCAAAGACAATGCAGATAGACAAACACACAAATTGAAAATACCTTACTGGCATTATAAATCCTAGACTTCGTTCTTTAAATTCATTGCCTTCTTAACTGTTGACTTAACTGTTCTTACGAACAACAGCCTCATATACCATTTTCCTTCTAAATGTATTCTAAGCTATATATTCCTTCCCCTCAAATCTTCCAATATATTCCCAGGTTTAAAAGATACATACTTCTAGAATGTCATGTTGTTATGGCCTGATTTTCATTCAGTCATCTGTGTATTTACCAGGTGATTGTTCACTTTATGAAGTAGTGGGCTTGGCTCTGGGGTCATGGACAAAACAAAATAATCTTCAAATAGTTTATAGTGCCCTCTGGGAAAAGCATATCATCTGCTGGAAGAATGTGTATAAGATACTATCAATAGTTCCCTCTGCATCCAAGGGATATGGTGAATTTTTTTTCCTATTTAGTTCTATAATACTAGTTTCCCCTAATTTCTAAAAGACACAATCATAATAAGAAAATGAGCCAGGCGGTGGTGGCGCACGCCTTTAATCCCAGCACTTGGGAGGCAGAGGCAGGCGGATCTCTGTGAGTTCGAGGCCAGCCTGGGCTACC
>LZPO01055129.1:125485-147962 GCA_001675575.1 Neotoma lepida
GACTATCAGTCTGTCTGTTTTTTCATGGTAGAAAATGCAACAATGATCAGAAACTTCCAAAAACATTTGGTGGCACCCACCCACTTTAGGACATAACACTCTGCCACTCATCAGCAACTCTAGCCCAAGACATCCAGACTCCCAGATTACAAATTGAGGGCATTTGGCTCATTTCCTTAGCTCTGATTTGGGCCTCAAAACCAAGACTGGAATTGTCCTATTGCATTGCCCAGAAGTCCACAATTTTGGACTGAGATGTGATCTGTGGTGAGTGGCACTGAATGGCTCTGACCTTAGAAACAAGAACCATGNTATGGTTTTGGTCATTTCACCTTTCCATTTTCCAGTTCATTTAGGAAAATGAGAGTGTTGGATGAGTTTACGAGGCCACAAACATTGTGCAAGTGTGCGACTTCACGTCTGAATGAAGAAGGGTGTAGGTGGAGAGAAAATTCTGTTGAAGACCAAAGAAATTGTGTTTGTGTCCCAACTGAAAACCTAACTGTAGCTGGGCAGTGGTGGTACAGGCCTTTAATCCCACCACTTGGGAGGCAGAGGCAGGTGGATGTCTGTGAGTTCCAGGCCAGCCTGGTCTACAGAGTGAGTTCCAGGACAGGTTCCAAAGCTACACAGAGAAACTCTGTCTCAAAAAACCAAAAAAAGAAAAGAAAAGAAAACCTAACTGTAAGTTTATAATGGTTCACAAATACAGCACTAGACAACACTATTTCATTTAAAAAAGGAATGTAAGGTATCAGAAATTCATTTTTTTTTATTTTATAAGTAACCCATTGGAGAGGGGGGGGAGTCAGAAATAAAATGGAGGTGGGTAGGGGAGGACACTCGGGTATCATGCTGAGTTTTGATTCCTGAGGAGTCACAAGCTTCCCCACCAGTTCTGTCTTCCTTTCATTCCTTGCTTGGCCAGAATAAATTATTTTCCCAGAGCTATTTTGCTTATGAATGATTAACATAGAAAAATTATTCACCTCCTCTAGATACATCTCTCTTTTTTTTTTTGAAGAAAAAGTATCAACCCACATTAAAAATAAATGTGCCATCCTAACAATAGTATGTTACTAACAAGAAAAAAAATGAAACTAAAAATAGCGATTCCAGCGGAGGCAACAAGGGAAACAGCAGGTGCTGGCTGGCCTCTCCAGAAGCACAACACACCTGAAGCCTCCAGCTTTCTGGATATTGAGCCTCATTGGCTTCTCTGGGAAAAGCAGAATTTAACAACCTGAGCATCCTCCAGATAAGGACTGCCTGGCTCAGCTAGTGGACAGCAACCTTACCACTGCCCTTTCTCATTCTCTCTTTTCTTTCTTTTTTCCCTTGTTTTCATTTTTAAGATAGGATATAGCTGTGTATCACAAGCTGCCTCAGTACTTTTTCTCATTACAGCATGTCCATCTTGCTTCTCTCAGCATCTGCTCAATACTGCTTTGACTCCACCCTTCTTCTTCTTCCCAGCATTCTCTGTTTGGCTCTTCTCCTAAGCTTATCCTGTCCAGCTATTGGCCAGTCAGCTTCTTTATTAAACCAATCATAGCAACATATATTCACACAGTGTAAAGGAATATTCCACATTTACCCTTTTTTGTCTAATTAAAAAGGAAAGTTTTAACTTTAACATAGTAAAGTTATATACAACAAAATAGTTATTAAGTAAGAATTACAGTTACAATATCCAGTCCATTTGTATTTGGCAAATTTAGAGAAAATACTCTGTCTTATCTTTGTGACTCTAAAGTTTTATACCTACTTTACCTTTTATAATAACTAAGGAAAACTTTAACTATGACTATTTAGTTTTCAATTCCATCAAAGACCCCAGAAGGGTGAAATGTAATCTAACGACAGGGACATCTGGCTGCTTGGACAGTCACTCTAGGTTCTTCTGTAACATTGGGGCATCCAACTTTGGCCTATAGGCCTAGTATATCTGACAGACATTTCTGAGAAACAGGAAATTTTGAAGGACTGTCCTACCTTGTCTTGACAAAGTTTGGTAATCGCTCTTTTTGCAGCCTACTGTTCCAGTTTGGACAGTATACTGTCAGCAATTGAGGCAAGGGCAGTTTCTTGCCCAGTGGCTAACTTTTGCCATAAGGAAAGCAAACTCCATATGGAGTTTCTTTGATGCCCATCACCTACTCTGAAGTAAACTGATGCTGTCAGGAATAGACATGTCTCACTGTCATGAAAAGCCTTAGGTTATTAAACTTATTAAATGCCACATTCTGTAGGTCTTTGAAGTGCTTGAAGACCATCTATCTATCTAAATATATCTATGTGTGACCTTGAAAACATACCTAACATGACTATAAGTTTGACAATTATAGATGACTATTTATTAATCTGTATTTCTTAATTATGTATTACATTTTTAAATGAGATGCATTAACACAATACCCTAAATAAGAGTAGAAACATATATACAGTATAACAAAATTAACTTTAAATTTATATCAATAAACCAAAATCCCTATTAATGTAAAATAGTTTGAAATTAATAGTTGTTTTTTGGACTAAAGTAGATTCAATAATCTTCCCCTTTATCTCATCATTTCTATATTATATCCCCCTTTTTTCTGTTAGAAAGTGATCTTTGAATTTAACTTTTTGGTTTAGACTTTTTCCTTTTCTTTAACTAAGACCAATAACAATTTGTAAGCACCCCTCCTTAAATGATAATAAACATCCATAACCCATCTTTCAGGAATGTGGGCATCATTCCCTAGACTACTTCCTGCTGTTTGGGGGCACTGGCATCTCTGGGGGAACCTTGAGAAAATCAGGATAATTGTTAAGTCTTGGCTGGAGTATTCTGAGAGACTGGATCATCTCAGTTAGTGGCCTTGAAGCTATTCTGGAAGCTAGATCACCTGGGCCATCCATTTTAATTGGTGTCTGGTCCTCTTGTTCTGAAAATACATAAACTTTTAAAGGTAACATACATATCTGTATTAATACAAATAGACTGCATTGTACNCAAGTCAGCCAAAGATGATTTTTTTTGTTTTGTTTTATGTCTGAGCAGGTAAAATATACATCACATGTCTCATAGTTCTTTTAGGTTTATTTCTTTGTTTGTAGCCAGGATTTTCAGGGGGTCTTCCTTGATCAAACCTGATCCATATCAACTTGGAATGAATCCACAACCTTTCTTCTCCTGTGGAAATAAAAGCATAACCTCTTCCCCAAAGTAGCATATCTTTTGGCTTCCATTTTGAAGTCAAGACATTTTTTAAATATATAGGTTGGTTTAATCCTGCAGTTTTCACAATCCATGTGTCTTAGCAGCTGTCATTTATTAGCAAACAGAAAATCTAAAGACAAAATAGCATACAGAATCCAGACTCTCTGTGTATTTTCCATGGTGTGCCCTCAGGGCTCAGGCTGGTGGCTCAAGTCCACAGACAGTGGCTGGGAGATGCTTCTCAACATTGTGGACAGCATGAGAGAAACAACACTAGAAAGCCATGCCTGGCTCCATTTCTTTATGTCTAGAACCCTTTCCCAAGCTCTCTCAAGTTTTATGTGGATGCTGGTGCAGGACGTTTGGGCGCCATTTGTAGGTGGAAGTTTGGGAGAGGCAGGACAGAAATATCCACCTACAGTGATCAAATACTGTTGTGATNTGTGAGCTACACAGGCTTTCCATGCCAATTTCCTCTCCTGTTTTCTCCTCTGTTGCTACTCTCTATAAGTGTTCTTCCTCTTGCAGACAGATGGTATCTGAAGCACCAGCGGCTTAACCAACTGCCCTGGGCATGGCTCAGCATCATAATGGGACAGCTCTTACCATCCTAGGCTTCTTTTCTTCCTGTGCTCATGTTCCTCTCTGCTTATGGGAGCACAGGTGGTCACAAGAAAAGGAGACCAGAAGTGTCATGGAGTTGACATTCCCAGAAACAACCTCCACCAAGGAAGGGACAGGAACGCCTCACATTTTTTGTTGCTCAGTAGGCTGTGTCACAGAGTGTTTCTATAGAACATCTACTAAGGTGCCAAACATGAAGGAGCTCCATTTGTCCACATGGTGAAGTCTTATCATTAACACATTTTTACTGGCCTCCTTCCCTTCTTCTTTCCCACTCCCTCACCTGCCTACTCTGTCTCCAAATATACCAACTGGCCTTCAAATCCTTGTCTCAGGCCATGGTGTGTGAAAAACATAAACCAAGACATATCTTAAGGAGGAAAATGTCAAACATCTCAGAAGATACAGAGAGAATTGCTAGGTTGGAAATAAGAGGAAGATCTGTTCATATATGTACCACAACACACACACTTGTGGGAGCACAGAGCAGTTTTTGACTGGCTCACCATTGTATTTGCAGCACCCAGGAGTCTGCTCTCAAAAATGTAAATAGGATTCCTAGCTGGCTTCTAAGGTCTTTCAAATATGAAAATAACTGTTATCCCAAATAATACCAAAGAAAAAACTAGGATTATGAAAGAGGAATAGAAATAAAATAAGGAAAATAAACTCTGTTTTCCTTTACCCACAAAACACTCCTGATACCAATTGTGTAGGAGGTTTTTCCATAGCAACAAATTCTTCAACTCTAGGTGCTCTACAATTCAATTNTGGCACCGTCTACCCAGAGTTAACTTGACACTCTATAAATTGAAGGACTCAGTCTCACAGGACTGGTCTGTCTACCACATCTGACACCAGTCAGGTTACCCATACTTTTTGTCCAACCTAACTACAAATCAGGACTTTGCACAGTGCTGTTAAATGGCTTACAAAAGTCAGTGAAACATTTATTTGCCAGTTCATTAAAGTATATCATTAAAAAATCCGCCAGATATCAGCATCTAGAATTACAGTCATCACAAACTAGATGCCTAGATGCCACAATAAAAACCACAATAACAGCCAAGACAATATGTACCCAGTAGAGCCCAGCAATTCTACCTCAGTAGGCCTTGAGAAACACAGCATAGCTGAAGCACAAGAGAAGGAAAGAAATCCATTTATGAAAACACAAACAGTGGGAGGAAATGAATAAAACAGTTTAAGACCTAAAAATGGAAATAGAATCAATAAAAACCCAAACTGAGGGAAATATAGAAATGAAAAATTTAGGAACTTGAACAAGAAGCCCAGAAGCAAACCTCACCAACAATACAAGAGATGGGAGAGAGAATCTCAGGCATTGAAGACAAGACAGAAAAAATGGATACCTCAATCAAAGGAAATGTTAAATCTAAAAAATTCTAGACACAAAACATTCAAGAAATCTAGGATACTATGAAAAGACCAAACCTAAAACAAATAGGAATAGAGAGGGGAGAAGAAACCCAGGTCAAACCCAAAGATAATATTTTCAACAAAATCATAGAAGAAAATTTCCCTAACTGAATGAAGGAGATGCAGCATACAGAACATCAAATAGGTTGGACCAGAAGTCCCCTCAGCACATAATAAAACACTAAACATGCAGAACAAAGACTATTAAGAGCTTCAAGGGAAAAAGATCAAGTCACATATAAAAGCAGATCTATTAGAATAGCACTTGATTTCTCAATGAAGACTCTAAAAGCCAGAAGGGCCTGGACAGATGTTTTACAAACTTTAAGAGACCACACATGCCAGTCAAAAATAACTATATCTGGCAAAACCTTCAATCACCATAGATGCAGAAAAAAAGACATTCTATAGTAAAGCCAAATTTAAGCAGTATCTATGTACAGATCAAGCCCTAAGGAAGGTGCAAGAAAGAAACTTCAACCTGAAGAGGTTAACCATACAGAAGAAAACACAAGGAATAAATAATCCCAGGCCAGAAAAATCAAAGAGGGGGGGAGACACACCACAACAACAAAATAACAGGAATCAACAAACACCACTCATTGATAACTCTCAACATCAATGGTCTCAATACCCCAATAAAAAGACACAGATGGACAGAATGAATGTGAAAACAGAATTATGGTAGTTTGAAAGAAAATGGCCCCCAAAGAGACTGGCACTATTAGGAGGTGTGGCCTTGTTGGAGGAAGTATGTCACTGTGGAGGCANGCTTTGAGGTCTCAGATATGCTTAAGATACCACCCCGTGTCTCAGTTCACTTCCTGTTGCCTGTGAGTCAAGATGTAAGAACTCTCAGCTACCTCTCTACCACCATGTCTGCCTGTATGCTGCATTGCTTCCCACCATGATACTAATGGACTAAACCTCTGAACTGTAAGTGAGCCACCAAAATTAAATATTTTCCTTTAAGAGTTGCCNTGGTCATGATGTCTCAACAGCAATAGAAACCCTAATTAAAGACAAGAATCCATCCTTCTGATGCATCCAAGAAATACACTTTAACATCAAGGATAGACACCACCTCTGGGTAAAAAAATGGAAAAGTTATTCCAGGCAAATGGACCTAAGATATAAGTAGCCATTTCAATATCCAATAAAATAGACTTCAAACCAAAACTAATCGGAAGAGATAGGGGAAGACACTACACACTCATCAAAGGAAAAATCCACCAAGAGAACATTACAATTCTTAACATCTATGCACCAAACACAAGGGCACCTAAGTTTGTAAAAGAAACACTACTACAGCTTAAATCATATATTGACCATCACACAGTGATAGTGGATGAATTCAGTACTCCACTCTTGCCAATAGATATGTCATCCAGACAAAAACTAAACAGAGAAATGCTGGAGCTAAATGATGACATAAACCAAATGGACCTAACATATATCTAGAGAACATTTCACTCAAACACAAAAGAATATACCTTCTTAGCAGTTCATGGAACTTTCTCCAAAACTAACCACATGCTGGGACACAAAGAAAGTCTTAACAGATACAATAAAATTGAAATAATAACCTGTATCTTAGCTGATCACTACAGATTAAAGCTGGATATCAAAAACAGAAACAACAGAAAGCTTGCAAACTCATGGAAACTGAATAACCAACTCACTACTGAATGAAAAATGGTAAGTACAGAAATTAAGAAATTTAAAACTATTTAGAATTGAATGAAAATGAATACATAACTTACCCAAACTTATTGGACAAAATAAAGGTGGTTCTAAAAGGCCAGTTCATAGTACTAACTGCCTGCATTTAAAGAAAATTGAAAAGATTTCATACTAGTAACAACAGCACATTGGAAAGCTCTAGAACAAAAAGGAGAAATCACACTCAAAAGAAGTAGATGGCAAGAAATAACCAAACTCAGGGCTGAAATCAATAAAGTAGAAACAAACAAACAAAACATACAAAGAATCAATGAAACAAAGAGTTGACATGTAATGGAGGCTTTTCTCTGTCCTGCCCCATTCTGCAGCCATTTCCAAATAATCACTCAGAGGCTTATACTAATTATAAATGTTTGGCTGATGGCTCAGTCTTATTACTAGTTAGCTCTTACATTTATATTAACCCATATTTCTTATATATGCTTTGCTACGTGGTTCGTGGCTTATTACCTCATTTTTTTATACATCTTGCTTCCTTGGGAAGCTTGCTGGTGTCTGCTGACTCCGCCCTCCTTCTTCCCATCATTCTCAGTTTGGCTTTCCCACCCAGCCTCATTCTTTCTGGCTGTAGGCCAAATCAACTTTTATTTATCAACCAATGAGAACAACACATATTCACAGTATACAGAAAAACCATCTCACAACATTTCCCCCTTTCTAATCAAAAAGGAAGGTTTTAACTTTAACATAGTAAAATTGTATATAACAAAACAGTTATCAAGCAAGAATTATAGTTACAATATCTAGTCTATCTGTATTTGGAAAAATTTTTTAAAAAATACTCTATCATCCACATTGGGCACCAGATGAAGCACAACCCCAGCACTTGAGATCTCATACCTTTGCTACCAAGTATTTGGGAAGCACACATGCCTTATATACCTTATATAAGGTGCCCTACCATCTTAGTTCTTTCCTAGTGCTGGGATTAAAGGCATGTGCCACCACACCTGGCTCTGTTTCCAGTGTGGCCTTGAACTCACAGAGATCCAGACGGATCTCTGCCTCCTGAGTGATAGGATTAAGGGTGTGTGCCACCACTCTGGCCTCTATGTCTAATCTAGTGACTGCCTCTGCCCTCTGATCCTCAGATAAGTTTATTAGGGTACTCAATATATCACCACAGTTTTCCTTCTGTTTGTTTGTTTTGTCCTATTTCAGTGTGTTTGCTTTTGTTTTATCTTACTATATATTGTCATTATCCCTTAGGTTCTTGTTTGTTTTCTAATGAAAGGCAGAAAGGGGGTGGATCCAGATGGGAGNAGAGGTGGGGAGGAACTTGGAGGAGTCGAGGGAAAGAAATTGTAATCAGAATATACTGTATGAAAAAAAACCTATTTTCAATTTTGGGGAGAGTAAGACAATTTTGAGGAAATAAACTGATAAAAATATAAGGCTATTGATAGCTAAACCATTATGTAAGTTATAATAAAATAAGCCCTCTAAAGACCCAAATATATACCATAGAACTGGTGTTTCAAACCAATGAAGAATTCATTTTTNTTCTGTTTGTATTGGGTAGCCTGCTAGGAAAAAACAATCAAAAGCTCTACCTCATAAACTGCATTAGATTATAGAGAGGCCAAGATTTAAACATGATAAACTTTAATAAAGAGACATTAAGTTCAAAGACACAAACAGGCTTAAGGATAAAATGTTAAAAGAAAATATGATAATTCAAACAGTAACCAAAGCAACAAAAATAGTGGTACAGATATCAGAAAAAATATTTCACATTAAAAAAAGAAGGAATGGGGTGTAACTCAGTGGTAGAGCAATTGTCCAGGATATACAAGGTCCTGGTTTGACCCCCAGCACTGAACAAAGAGTAACACAGAGAAAGAAGGGCTTTTTAGAGTAAAAGGAGCAATTTCTTAGGAAGCTATGATTACAAACATCTAACACCAAATACATGAAGGAAAGCTGGCAGAACTAACGGAGTAGACAATCCAACAACAATGACTGTTCAATGCTCCACTTTCAGTAGTAAATCCTGAGGACATGGATTAACACTCCAAACCAACTAGCCATAGCAGGTATCTATTAGGACATCCCTCCCAACAACAGAACTCGGTGGAAAATGGTTTGGCAAGTCCTCAAAATACTTAATTAATCAATGTATGTATGGGCATTTTGAGGCCATAAAAATGATCTAATGTTACATATTAGTAATGGTTCTATAAACCCTGTGAATATACTAAAATCCACTCAATCTTCTCTTCCAAAGGGGAAATTTATGTTATGTAAATTATAGCTCCATTCATTCTGTTATAAAAATAAACAGATGGAGACAATATGACAGTCCTCTCATTTGTTAGGGCTTGTGGAATATGAGTGTTATTGTTTAAACTTTAACTTTTAGNTTATAGTCAAAGTAAAGGGATGCTGAGACAACATGGATAGAACATGTTACTTCCTTACTCCCTGTAGTACAGACAAGTGGTGTTCAATAAAATGTTCCACATGCTCCCCTAAGCTTCCCAGCCTCCTTGATGAGTGTATTGGTCCCANGTGACTAGTTCAGGCCAATGAACTATGAAAGTGGTATTTGGCACTTCTAGGAAGCCAAGATGATCCAAATCTATTTATGCTTCATTAGTCTCTCTTTCCCTGATAAGAGTACCTTGGAATACAAAGGAAAAGATGGCTATAGTACTGGACAGAGGGAGAATTGCATCAATAAAAAAAAAATACTAATTACCGCGATTAGATAGAATGTTTTGGCATAGAACTATAAATAATAACCCAGTGGGCTTTCTTGTTGGCACATACCTATACTCTCAGCACACTGACTGTGGAGGAAGGGCATGGTAAGGTTTAAGATCAGCTTGGGCTACACAAGAGTTCAAGGCCTGCCTGAGCTAACTAGCATGCTCCTGCCTAAAGAAAACCTAAAGGCTGGGGATTTCCTTGCCTAGCATGTGCTAGGTCCTGGTTTCAAATCTGAGCATGGGGTGGGGGTGGGGTATCCAAAAAAAGTGGGAAAAGAATTTTAAAATAATGTTTAAGATCCTAGAATGGGGTCATAATTTGTAAGTACAAATCAGTAGAAGTCATTACTAAGAAAAAGTGAGTAGAAACTAAGAAAGCTATAATCTACAAAATAGAAATGAGGAAAGAAAACATCTATAATAGATGTCCCCAACACTTAAGGTCTATTCTACTTCAAATCACAACAGAAAAAAAAATGGCATAGGGTCTATTTAAAACCTAGCCAAAAGTTATTTGTGCTACTATTTATAGGCACTGTGCATATATCACTCATTCTNGTAGTGATTATGCAAGAGACATCATGTTTCTCTGTAAAAGGGGACAGGTGGAGGAGGNCTGGAGTGAAAGTGACTTCTGGACAACTGCTACAATCAGGGACTCACAACAGCTTTGGCTGCCTGCAGCAAATCAAGGCCGTCAATAGCCAGCACGGATAGGGAAGGCACATGAGTCCCCACCCTTAGCTGGGGAACTACCAACAGAGAGGAGCAGGNGAGTCTTTTTCTTTAGGGTCTGGTCCCTAGTAGGGTGACCAGAGCTTGGGAGAGTTGGAGGGAAAAACTAGGATGAATATGATCAAAATACTTTAAATGCACGTCCTAGTTAGGGTTTCTATTGCAATGAAACACCAGGACCAAAAGCAAGTTGGGGAGAAAGGGGTTTATTTGGCTTACACTTCCACATTTTAGTCCATCATTGAAGGAAGCCAGGACAGGAATCTGGAGGCAGCAGCTGATGCAGAGGCCAGGGAAGGGATGCTACTTAATGGCTTGCTTATCATGGCTTGCTCAGCCTGCTTTTTTTATAGAATTACTCAGGCTATCAAGAGACTTGATGCCCACCACAGACCTGAAACTAAATTGTAATGGAATGGTAAAAGCACAACCGTCTGAGCCAGTTTTCTTATACAAATTAGGAATATCATGTCTCACCTTCACCACAGATCCAAGGGAGGTATACCTGAGTGTCACTTTCAAGGAAACATCGCAATTCAAGACGCTGCAGAGAGGCCCGTCATTTCATGGGCGGCTGCATCACGCTGCAGGAGGAGCAGAGGCTGCATGACTATCCACAGCGGAGTGCCTGACACATCCGGAAACTGGACGGCATCTCCCTTTCTCGTAAAAGTCGATACACAACAAATACNCTTTATTTTAGTAAAGATTCCCAATAGCTTGGTATCTGCTATAAACTCAGCCTCACAGTTGTGCAAAACTAAATTAACTATGCCCAGGAGCAACCAAGACAACTGTTCTCTTACAAGTGGCTCCACTAAAGCTGCTATTTCCCTCCTCTCAAAAAGTAAAATCTTTGGGGCCGGGGATGACTCAGCAGGCAAAGTGCTTACCACACAATGGTGAGGATCAGAGTTTGGATCTCTAGAACCCTGTAAAAGCTGAGAGAGTGTGGCAGCCCTCCTGTGGGCCTCAGTACACTAGGAGGTGGAAATGGGATCCCCAGGAAGCTGGCTGGCTAGACAAATCAGCAAGCTATGGCACCAGGAAGATACTCTGCCTAATTATATTAAGTGAAGAGTGATGGAGGAGATCCAGAGCCAGCCCCCTGCCTCCACAAGCATGTATATACATAGCTGTACACACATGTGCCAACACAAACAAAAACAAAGCCGGGCAGTGGTGGCGCACGCCTTTAATCCCAGCACTCGGGAGGCAGAGGCAGGTGGATCTCTGAGTTGTTTGAGGCCAGTCTAGTTTACTGAAGTAGTTCCAGGACAGCCAGGGCTACACAGAGAAACCCTATCTTGAAAAATCAAAACAAAACAAACAAACAAACAAATAGAAACAAATATATGCGAGTGCACCTCATATATATGCACACACAAAAAGTTAACTCTTGAGGAACTCTATAAGACAAGTTTCTCTCTCTCTCTCTATATATATATATGTGTATATATATATACATACACATATATATATCACATTTTGTTTCCTGTGACGAAAAAAAAAAACCTTGAAAAAAGCAATTCAACAGAGAGAAGACTGATTTTCTCTCAGTTTCAGAGTTTCAGCCCTTGATCAGTCCTCTGAAATGGAGAACAGAGTGCAGCAGCATGTGACAAAGGAAAAAGAGGTAGAGACCAGGGACATCTCAAAAACCCTCCTGCTCTAGTCAGGCCCCATGTCTCACAGCCTCCACCACCTCCTCCTGAGAGTCAGCCAGTCAGGATCCAATCACTTCCCCCAAAGCCCCATTACTGACAGCCAAACCTTCTTGAGACAGTATATTTCAGATTCAAATCATAACATAAAACTTTAATGCCAATTAACCGGAAGACCCGTCAGGAGCAAGGCACACTCTGAGCAGAAATCCATAGCTTCTGGAAGGGGTCCAAAGCACACCAGCCCTCACTCCCCTAACATGGGGGCCCCTAATGGCTTGGGGGAAGCTCCGAAACCTGGAGGTGCCAACAGGGAAAGAAAAGCACAGGGCACTGTTCTCCGTCCAGCAACCTNCCAAGCAGACAGAACAATATTGCAGAGAAATGAATAGGACTTGGGAAGCCCTTGTGGGCTGGAGATGTGGCTCAATTGGTAGACTGCTTGCCTAGCATGCTGGGAGCCCTNAGCCCTTACCCTCAACCAGGTGTGGTACCGCATGCCTGCAATACCAGCATTCAGCCGAAGGATTGGAAATTCCAAGTCATTCTCAGCTACCTATTGAGTTCGAAACCTGTGTTCCACAAACACATCACAGTGTGGAGCCCCCATGCCTAGGTGAGTCCTTCCCTGCTCATCTGACAAAATGCAGGGCAGGAAAATTAGACTTTCTTTGGTCCCCCAAGAAGTTTTCCAGACNGTTGCCCCATAAAGCAATGATAGGCTCCCTTTCCAGAAGGCTCAAATCTTCCAGGATGGTCTGTGGGGATTAGCAGGAAACGGTATAAACCCAGAACTCACACCACAGACTCCCAAGTCAGTAACTGGGATCAATCCCAGAAAGACAACTTCNTGAGAAAGGGAAGCTGGGTTTGGGGTTCACACATGTAAATAGGAATCTGGGTTCTTTTCCAAGTCAATCAATTAAATGTAACCACAATGCTACCCAAAATTTTTCTTGACCCTAAGTCTGTTTTGGGAACTGAGTTTCTTTGCAACAAGAAAAATAGAGAAATATTCACAGGAGTCTGAAAGGGTTCAANGTTACTGAGTCATGTTGATTTCCCAGCACAAGGGAAATGTTGAGCATCGTGGATGCTTCTCAGTATCTTTTCCTGTAGAGGTCANCAATCCCCTATCCTGCTCTCTCTTCCCTACCTTGGCATCCAGAATATGACACCACGGGTCACCCAGATCTCAACAAGAGCTCGCTCTTCACTCTGCTGAGAAGAAATGCACGGCCAGCAACTTTCAACTCCACTTTGTAAAAGGCCTGTGAAACCAATCCACACTTTGCATTAAAGGAGACCAAAGGGGCTGAGGGTGACATTGGAAAAAGTCAGGGCATGNAGGCTGGCNGAAGCAGTCTGGGAACCGTGAGGATCTCTTGACAGCAGAGAGATATGAATGAAGTGCTTGGTGGCCAGAGAGACTGCTCAGGGAGAGGCACAGACAGCTTACTGGGGACGGGGTGGAGGTGGGGGGAGTCCATGCTCCTCCACACCTCAGGAAATTGGGTGTTCCAGGTCCGGAGAAACTCGGACCACCCTAGATGTCCCAGAGCCAGGGCAGGGTTGTGATAGATTAAGGGCTCTCACAACCCCGAATTGGGAGATGGCCACAGGAGAGCAGGCCAGGGCCCTCAGAGCCCTTAAGCTGGGGGGTCTCTGCTTGAGACACCCCTCCCTCTGCCACCACTGAGCAAGCAGTCAGTCACATCCTAGCTGACGGGCTGAAGGACCGGCCTTTCCAGCAGGTGGAGGTGTGGACCCTGGAGGGGCTTCTCAGCCATAGGACCCTGCACCCAGCTCTACTTAGAAACAGACACCTGAGGCAGCCAAGGTGAATTTTATTTTTTTGTTTTGATACAGGGTCTCACAGCATAGCCCAGGCTGGATTAGAATCCACTGTACTGTCCAGGCAGCCTTGAATTCACAGCACTCCTCCTCCCTTACCCTACTTGGAGCTGGACTAGCTGACACCTGGCTTGTATTTGGTTAACTACATTTCCATAGGAAAACAGGTGAGCTTATTTTTTATAAAAATAAAAATTATTATTATAAAAATAATCAAGAGATATTAAAAGAAAATTGCAATGGTATGTACCAAGCTTTTTCTTTTGAGCCACCAACCAGCTCCCAATTCATGACATGGAGATTTCTTATTAGTTATGAATGCTCCGTTTAGCTTAGGATCATTTCTGGCTAGCTCTTTTAACTTAAATTAACCTGTTTATCTACCTTTTGCCTTGGGGCTTTTTACTTTTCTTTCCTTCTGTATGTCTTTCTTTCCTGCTTCCTCCAGTGTCTGGCTGGCTGGTGGCTGCCTGGCTCCTTGCCCTGGATGTCTCTCTCTTTCCCCCTCATTCTCTTTTCATTCTTCCTCCTCTAGGTTTTCTTTCTCTCGAGCCTAGATGTCTATGGAAATGACAATTGGAAGCAGTTGTTCACCTTATGCTGTCAGAAACCAACAAGGTCCAAATGTGCCTTTCAAGGCCACACCCCTAGTAACTTATGTTCTTTCCACAAGGCCCCACATTTTAAAGGTCCCAACCAATAGAACCATGAATAAAACCAGGTCTTCAACATATTTACCTGTAAAGGTCATTCAAGGTCATTCGAGATTGGAACTATAGCAGGTGGGGAGGAAGATATGAAGAGAGATTGGAGGCTCATGTTCTTGTCCTCCAAAAGATGGCAGGTGTGACTTATTGTCAATTTGACTGGATTTAGAATNACCTAGAAACATAATTCTAGACATGTGTATGTCTGGTAGTACAAGACCCACTGTCTTAGTTATGGTTTCTAATGCTGTGAAGAGTCACCATGATCACAACAGCTCTTATAAAGGAAAACATTTAATTGGGGTGGTGGCTTACAGTTCAGAGGTTCAGTCCATTATCATCATGACAGGGGACATGATGGCAGTACACCCCCACAGTGATACACTTCCTCCAACAAGGCCACACCTACATCAACAAGGCCACATCTCCTAACAGTGCCATTCCCTTTGGNGGCCATTTTCTTTCAAACCACCACACCCATCCTTAACATAGGCTGGGTGCCCAGTCTGCATTAAAAAACAAAAGACAAAAATACAAAACGAAGACGAGAGCATGGTGTGCAACAACACTCATCCCCGATTCCTCACTGTACATACAATGTGACCAGTCACCTTTGCGCCTCTCGTACCATAATGGACAAAGTAAGCCCTTCCTGAAGTTAAACTTTTGCCAGGTATTTTGTTATAGCAATGAGAAAAGTAGCCAACACAGTAGGGAATGAANACACCCCATCCTAGCCCTGTTGGAATCCAACTCAGCAAATANCACTCATACCTGGTAGGCAAATGCTCTACCACCATGCTACACCCCTAGCACTAAAACTGCTTTGTTCTGNGTCATCATACACAGCAATGAGGTCAAATACTACTGGCTCTGCTATTTATGTGACCTTGCAAAACTCACAATCTCCACACCTGTTTCCTCATCGGAAAAGTGGGACAATAGTACTAGCATTTCATAAGGAACTATACAGATAATTATATTTATCAACAGATTAACTCGCTATCTGGCAAGAGAATAATATTCAGTGCTCTGTTTTTGTTTGTTATTCGAGACAGGGNTTCTCTGTGTTGTTTTGGCACTCACTCTGTAGACCAGACTGGACGTGAATTCACAGAGATTTGCCTACCTCTGCCTCCTGAGTGCTGGGATTAAAGGTGTGTGACACCACCACCCGGCTATACTCAGAGCTTTAAACTGTTTTATCAACCCATGACACTGTATAGGGTAAAGGAAGTTGCTTTGAGAACCATGTGTTTAACCAGCTTTTCAAGAAGCCAGCCGACAACCTGACTTGATTACAGACTGCTCTAGTTGGTCCTCCACAGTACTGCCACTGCCGCCTGAAGCCCAAACATTCCCAGTGCTTGTGTGATTTATAGCTGTAACCTAATCATTTGGGTAAATCCAGGGCCCTTTCCAAATGTTTACTTCTTTAGGACTAGAAGAAATGTCATCTTCTGCAGAAAATATAGAAAGCCATCCATACTGAATGAAAGAGACTGAAATTCTCCTTTACAGCTCAGGAAATTTAAAAAAGNAAACACATTTTGTGTCTGGAGACACAGGTCAATTGTTAGCGTGCTTGTCCAGCATGCACAAAGCCCTGGGTCTAATCCAAAGAACCACATACAACTACGCACGGTAGATCATATCTGTAATCCTAGCAATTGGGAAATTGAGGCAGGANGATCAGAGGTTCAAGGTCATTCTCAACTACACAGCAAGTCCCAAGCTTGAGGCCAGCCTGGGAAACATGGGACACCACCAACCTTTCCAAAAAACAAGGTCTAAAAAGGAAAAGAGGAGGAGGAGGAAGAGGAGAGAAGGTAAAGTGGAAGAATTTAAGATAAATCACAATGTATTTCTTTACTTCTTTCCCAAAGTTTGTTATCAGATAAAAATNAAACTAAACTTTAAAGGGAAAAGGATGACCCAAGTTAGAGGAAGATCATCATGATATAGGAGGAGAATGTGAACCAAGTCAGTGATACTTATCTGTGAAAATATCAGAATGTAACCCATTACATGGTACATCACCAACCAAGTAAACAAAGACCCAAGAAACCGTAAGGGTAGGAAGGCCTCTCTGGTCAGTCTGTCTTGGGTTCCAGGTCCTGGGGTCAGACTGGATGTTCCTCTCATTTCAGCNTGTCCAANGGTTAATAACCACTTCCTTACCTCAGTGATGGGTTTGCTTAGGCCACGATTCTCAACAACAGGGAAGCATATGGAAATGCTTGAAAAAGTCCATNTTGTGGAAAACCATNCTGTGAGCTTAACAGCCATTACTATCTTCATCAGAGCTGCCAAGACTACTNGAAAGTGACCTTCTTCTGAGATTCTAGTCACTCCTTCCTATACTTTTCTCCCAGTTGTAATTCTATACCAGGGAGCTATGTTCTCCTGTTCTGGCTTAGGTTATAGAGTATATATAGTGTGGATGTTGTCTTCTATGCTCAGATGTTCTGGTAGTGTAGCTGCTTTGGGTCACCCACAATCCTCTAAGCCCAATAAACTCACTGGCTCACCAAACTGGACTTTGGGGTAGAAATATTACTTTGGTCCATTGTTGGTGCCTTCTCCAGGGTGAGATGTTTTTCACGTATCTACAGTAAAAGTTCACAGAGAAACTTGCAAGATAGGCTGGGAGCCTCTCCTGAGACTGAGAACCAAATATGTAGTCTTGCATATGAGAATNCTGAGGCCAGAGACAGAACTGCTAGAAGTAGGGCCAGGGCTAATCCCAGGCCACCTGACTCCCAGGCTCCTTTCTTGTATTACTAGGCTTTGGTTACAAAGCCTGCCATGTTCTAAGAATTTCCTTCTTCCCATTCTCCCATTCACAAGTAGACTTGGTAACTGCCCTTGACTCTGCCAAACTGGTTCTGACAGACTAATAATGTGCATCCTGAAAACATAGTCCCCACACAACAGACTAGGAACAGGCTGGTTTAAACTTGAAAAGGTACTTAAGGGGCTAGTGAAATGACCTGTTTTCAGCACCTGTAATTCTAGCTCTAGGGAATCCAATGCCCTCTTCAGGACTCCGTAGGCACCTGCACTCTTATGCATATATTTACACACATAAACACAAACTACAAAAATAAATCTTAAAAGAAAGGGTGGAGGGGGCTTACANAGCATGATCAAATCTGGGTTTTAAAAAGCTCATTGTTTTTGTTTTGTCTTATTATATTTTTTTTCCCATACACTGTTCCTTTAAGAGCCTGATAATAAGTGTGGTGTATCATCTAGTCATCTTGATAACAAGCTGTCAGTAACTCAACAGACAATCAAAAGGGAACCAACNAAGGAATCGATGAATGTATGTTGTAGCTCACTGAATTTTTACACTTCCAGAAAATTGATCCTAATGCTCATAGGAAATGAAATTTGAATCTCAGTAAAATGTACCCTGGGGGGCTTGTTTTTTGAGAATCCAAGGAATCAAATCTCCAGGCAAAATTATCTTGGGTCTTGTGATCTCTGAGAATAAATACAATAGTGTACTTCATATGACCTTTACCTAATTTTAATAAATGTTTTACATGTAAAGTTATAACTCAACATACCCTAGGTACCTAGCTTTTCCCAGAGTATATTAGTTACTGCTTTGTAAAAATAAAGCACAGTGCTTAAATGACAAACACTTATGATCTGTTTCTGTGGCTTTGCTGGGTAATTTAACTCAGTCTCACGAGGCTGTAGTCAATGTCAGCAAGGGCTGCAGTCATCTAAGATGTTCCCAGATGGAGGACCTGCTTCCAGGGTGGTTCCCTAAAATATAGGTTGGCAGCACCCTCTGCTTCTAACTCCTTCTGCTTCTGACCCCTTAATCCCCTCCACGGAACTGCCTGGGTATCCTCAGAATTCAACAGCTGGCTTGCCTCGAAGTGAGTGACTGAGGAGAGAAACAGGAAAGAGCAATGTCTTTTAATACCCCCTAATGTCTATATTTGTTTGATGTCTCAGATTTCAGGTCCTCAGGAAGGAAACTGAAGCTCCATGTCTTNGAGAGAAATGTANCAAAGAACATGTACAGAAATTTAAAACCACCAGCTGGCAAGAGCATTAGCTTCTCACTTGTTATAATGCACCAGGGNCCACTGCACTNTTTNCTTCTCCCTTTTTNCTCTCTCCCACGACAAATATCTAGCCTACCCCCAGATGTGTACTCATATTTCTTTCTTTCTAGANAGAAACCAATCAAGGTAAAATAATATTTGGTGTTCTATCTCAACCTAAGAACTACATAATTAGAAGAAAAATTGTAACATGTCTGCAATACATATATACGATACATATACATATATACAATGTGTACATATACATATCAATATGTACATATACACATATATAAACATAATACAATACATATATATAATGATTCTTTTATTGTTCTTTCCACCTAGTGGATGAAAATGTTAAGAAAGGGGATTAAAAAAATAAATATGTTTAATTTAAAGCCAGCGAGATGGCAGCAGGTAAAAGTGCTTGCCACCAAGCCTGACCACCTCAGTTTGATCCCAGGAACCCATATGTTTAAAAGAGAGAACCAACTCCTGCAAGTTGTCTTCTGACTACAACAGGTGTGGCCCCCTCTAACACAAAAGAATAAATAAATAAGTTTAAATAAAAAATTTTAAGTATTTACTTCAGGCTGGAAAGCTGGCTCAGCATTAAGAGTACTTGCTACTCTTGTAGAAGACCTAGGTTCTGTTCCCAGCACTCATGTGGCTGCTCACAACCAATTTTAACTCTAGTTACACAGACACAGACACACATGCACACACACACAGACACACATGCACACAGACGCACACACGCACGCACGCACGCACGCACGCACGCATATGACCCCTAGTGGCCACTTCCTCTAGCCAAGCCCCATCTCCTAAGATTCCACAAACTCCCCAAACAGGAGCAATAGTTAGAGACCAAATGTTCCAACAAGCCCTACGGGCACATTTTACTGCTTCCAAATTTTCTGACGTGAGATGACAAGATAGTAAACTTGGATTAGGATAATATTGCAAGAGGTCTAAAATTAACAAAGGAAAGTCGGACTGTAAACAGCTTGTTTAATCATCATACCAGGATTTTTACATGAGAATTGTCCTCTGCAATTCTTTAAAATGTTTCTTCTCTTAAGATAAAGTAGTATAGAAACCCATGGTGTTTCTACCTAGACCCTAGAAGTAAAAAAAAAAAGAGAATTCAGGTGCTTTTAAAATGAGGGAGGGGGAGCTGGGAAGCTGGGGAGCTGGGGAGCTGGTTAGAGCACTGGCTGCTCCTGCAGAGGATCCAGGTTTGGTTCCCAGCACCCACATGGTGGCTCATAATCAGCCTTAACATTGTTTCAGGGGATCCAATGCCCTCTTCTGGTCTCTGCGGGCACCAAGCAAGTACACGGTGCAAACGTGCAGGCAAAATACTCATACACATAAAATAAAACTTTAAAAATCCTAAAAACAAAATCAAAACTAACAACAACAAAAATAACACACCCAGGGAAAGGAGGTGGATCTGGTAAAGAGATGCTCTCCTAAATCCATAACCACACAGTAGCTTTGGAGAATGTACAGGCTCCTCGGGTCATCTAGACAAGTCAAAAGTGTGACATATAGCTAGGTGTGGTAGAGCATGTCTGTAATCTGAGCACTAAAGGCAGATGGAGCTCTGAGTTTGAGTCCAGCCTAGTCCACATAGTGAGTTCCAGGCCAGCTAAGGCTACATAGTGAGACCTGTCTCCAAAACCAAACAAACAAGAAAAATGTAAGAAATAATTTTGGCTTCAGTATCTACAGCAGTCACTATGGAAAGTATTTTCATTGTACTGCACAAGAACTCTCCAGAACCTAGCAATTTGTCCCTCCTCTCACCTTCAGAGCTGTGATCCTCCCACAGAGATAACAAAAGACCAGAAGGCAAAAAGGTACAGAATGCTAGTGTTGAGTAATGTTTTCCTATCAAATCATGTATTTACACATGTGCACATATTTCTAGGTTCTTCCTCCCACCCCCCAAGGAAAACATTTCCTTTGTTTTCNGGCTGAATCTGCAAAGATGCCCAAATCACTAGGTAACAGTATCCTTACATAAATAGAAACAATGAGAACCTGTAATAGTTACTGAGNATGGATTAGTATTAGATTGCTAGCAAACAGCTTAATATATTGCTTCTTGATTCAAACTGTAATAATTTAGATGTGAAAGTTACTCAATTCTGATGAAAATTCTGGAATTCATTGCAATTGAATAAAATATTTATTGTTTTTTTCCCTGTGACATNACATCATTTAGTTTTGCTAGCTCTCCAAATGACACAGTTGCAGAACCTCTTTCAGCTGGCCTTGCCTAAAAAAACAATAAAAATGAAAGATATTAGATATAGATAAGACCCACCCAGTGTAACCCCACTCATGTTATGTGTAGTAAAATATACCCTAAGTCAATCAGCAATGGAAAACAAACAAAAACACAAACCCTCTAAGAAAATGACGCCTTAATAATGTTACCTGAGAGTCATGGTATTTCCATCCTATCATGTGGTAGATCTGGTATGTGGCAGGTATGGAACCATCTTCATTTCTGTACATTTCTAAAAAGACACACATGGTTAAATTCTGGAAACAATCAGGTGAGAAGAGGTACCCGCTCAAGAACAATCACCTACTTCAAAGAGAAATGGGTACTAGGATAGCTGCAAGACTGAGAATGAATGCTTCAAACAAGAAGTCTTAACACAGAATCGACATTATAGAAACAAGAGCTGTTTGGAAACAGATACAGGNATACAGGATCTGTGTTTTGAAAGGAAAAAAAACCATGAAGTCTGACAATACCTTACAAGAAGGAAATAGCACCGTGGAGCAAACACCACTNAGCACAAACCCCTCCATGAGTGCAAGTAGAANGAGGGGGTGGCTCACCTCTGTAAACTGCTGCAGCTGCCAGCATCGTGTCTCGGTGCAGCAGAGCTTTCCTGTTCCAAGCACAGTTGCTCTCACCCATACCTAAAAATAGACTACAGACAGTTTGAGAAAATACTGCAAATACCCTGGCAGCTCGGTATAAAGACNTGATACATCTTATCTTATCCAACAGCATACCTATCCTCAGTCTTATCCACCTTTAGATTATAGCGAAGCTGCTTACTGACTGGAGCAAAACTGCTTGAGGCCTCACTATTAAGTCAGGTAAGATATTCTAAGGAGGGAAGCCCCAGGGTGTTTCTTCCCACAACAGCCACAGTAAGACAGCTCAGCAAAGGCCACCTAGACTCTAGATGGATGGCAAGCATTGAAAATCATATCTTACACCCCTTCGAGCTGTGATGCTGTGACAATGCCTCCCTCCCTCTAAGCAGCATATATAATTACAAGAGCAAAACTTGGAAGAGGGCTGTACAACTCATTAGATATGCCCAAAGTCATGTCTTCAAATTTTGTGATAGTTTACTAACACTAGATTTAAAAGTTATGTACATTCCCCACAGAGACACTTTTCTTAGCATTTTAAAATTAATCTTCAGACCTCTTTTCTTATTTTAAAATTTCAAACTGTTTCTCTAAGTTGACGCTAAGAAACTATTTACTGACAATTATTATGGTAGAGCTAGAGAGATACCTAGGTGGTACAGTGTTTGCCTAACATGTTCAAGAGGCAAGGGATAGGAATTAACGGGTACAGAGCTTACTGTATAACCATGACCTCCAGCACCCACATAAAAAGCCAGGCGTATCTGGTACTGGGGAGGCAGAGGCAGGAGGATCTCTGTGAGTTTGAGGC
>LZPO01055129.1:165424-176829 GCA_001675575.1 Neotoma lepida
AGTTAGGAGCATTTTGTGCTCTTTGCAGAGGACCCAGGTTTAATTCCCAGCAGCCAAAGAAGCTCACAACCCTCTGTAACTCCAGTTTCAAGGACCCCGATGCCCCTCTTCTGGTTTCCACAGGCACCAGGCATTCACATGGTGCACATACATACAACCAAGCAAAATACTCATACACACAAACTAAAAATAAATTTTGAAAAAGAAACACGCTCACACGCACAGAGAGAGACAGACAGATACAGAGACAGAGAAAGACAGAGACAGAAAGACACTGACTGACTGATAAGTGGCCGAAATCCAATAATCAAGCTATCTATCCACAGCTATTTCACTGAACTAGTAATCAAAGACAGAAAAAATAAAAAAGGCAATTTTAAATTTTTACTTATCTGATTAACAAAAGAGGCTGGACCAGGGTTGCCAAAGCAAAGAAGAAAAAAGCACTTTCACGTAAAAGCCTCATTCATCTTTCTAAGGACAATCTGGAGATATATACTGAACATGAAAAAAGAAATGAATAAACGAATTCTACCAAGAATTTATCTACAGGCAAAAGTAAATAAAGCAAACACACCCAGTTACTTTACATATAATGTTACCAGCATGGGTGGCTACTGAAAAACCAGAACTGCAGCAGGCTTCTAGAAGCTGCTCAGACAAATCTACTATGTGATGCTCACACACTGGCAGGCTACGTGATCATTTTAAAAAGAGGTTCACACACACCAGTATTCAAACAGAACAGAGTATCATTCCATAAAAACATGATGTTAATGTAGTACTGTTCACGTGAACTTGGGGAATGGAGGTAGTCACACATTTATAAAAGTGAGAGGCCAAATGTCACCAACAGCTGTCTCTGGGTAATAAGATTGGGAGTCTCTTTTCTTACTGTATTCCCTGTATTGTCTGTCTTCTTCATGTGTATATATTTATAATTACACTTACACTGCAAAAGAAATAAAGAACTAAAAATTAAACCAGAAGGTCAGAAACAGATATTAAAAAGCTACCTACCAAAGCATGCTCTGCAATGTCTGTTTGGAAAATCTTTCCCACCGTCTCCTGCAAAGGGATAATCAAAGCAAAACAATTACTGAAATTTCCAAAGGAGGAAATTATAATTTTTCACCTCCTCCAATCTTTAATCTGTGTCTTCTGGTCTCTTTCTCTCACCAACAACAGGCATCAGCTTCCCAATCTTGAGAAAATTCTTACCTNTGAGCACCTTTCTTTTTTTATCTAGTTTTACTTGTATATTATAAACATATACTTGAAATTTTTTTTGCTTATAATTCAGGACTCTGCTCATGAGGTTTACAATTCTTNGTGTCTCTAAAGTCACTGCTCAGTAAATCACCCTCTAGAGGTGGCTCATGGTCTAAGCATGATCATAGCAGTCTGTTTTCATTGGGTCAGTCAGTCCTGGTCAGTCTACCTCTTTATCCACAGCACAACTGAGGTCTCCAGGAAACATCTTCAGTGATTTCCATGTGGCATCCCTCTTCTGTTAGAGAAACTGCTACCTTTCAGTTCACACCACATTCACTTTTTTCTGCTTACAGCTTAGCAAGCGTATACCCTACTAATATTTGTTAGGCATCAGAGAGGAGAAAAAAGAGCACTCTAAGTTAAACTGTTTGANGATTTCCATGGCAGCTATTCTGACNAGGTGGATTACGTGCTACTTGACGGAGGCTTGGTAAGGGAGGTGCAGAACTGGCTCTTAGATGCTAGCTCCAAGACACTACTGTGGAGAGCAAAGAACTAAGCTAATCAACCTGACTATCTGTCTCTCTCTTGATAAACTGAACAAAGAGATGAAAAGACAGGAGCAAAGTTCTCTGAGCTTGAGAGCACATATACTTAAGGTTAGAGTAGTGGTATGCTAAAAACTAACTCTAGGCAGGGTACTATTATATAGCACTTGACAATTTCCATGGTGTAACTATTTCTACCATAGCTGATTTCAAGTTATCAATACAATATCATTGAACAGAGTTGGGGAAGAGATAACAATTAGCTCTCATGAGCTGGAAAAAAACTAGTTAATTATAGGGCACACATATTGAGGCCACATGCATCAAGAATATCAGGGACAAAAAGTCAGGCACTAGTAGCACACGTCTTTAATCCCAGCACTTGGGAGGCAAAGGCAGGTAGATCTCTGTGAGTTTGAGGCCAGCCTGGGCTACAGAGTGAGTTCCAGGACAGGCTCCAAAGCTACACAGAGAAATCCTGTCTCGAAAAAACAAACAAATAAATACTAGGGACAATCTACAAGAGAAAAAGAATAGAGATAACATGTAGCATCCATATAACCCCAGAAAGCATGTAAAACAGGGGTNTACTTCATACTTCAGTTTCAAAGTCCCAATACCTTGTGAGAGATAGCTCTATTTCCAAATCTGAGTTGCATAAGAACTTCCAACAAATACTCTGTATTTAAGTTGGCTTCAGTGGATTTCTGCTTCTTAAAATCAAAAGAAGGGCCAGAGACACAGCTCAGTAGTACAGCCCACACTAGGCAGTGTCTATCACTGAGTTATACCCCAACTGAGTTAAAGTTACCTTAACATTCAGGTATTCACAATGTAATGATTATTCATTGAGGGTTATAGGAACTACGATTTTAGTAATGAACAAAAGTAAGCAAATCCAGTACAAGAAGAAAGACACCAAAGAAACAAACAAATACCATGGACTAGTAAGTGCTATGGAACTTACTGTCAGCAAAAGTGGGGGTACTATTTGAGAAAGGAATCGCAAGACTGTTAAGATGGCTCAGTGAATAAAGATGCCAGGCACCAATCTGATGACGATATAATCAGCTTTCTAAAGACATCCTCTGATCTCCACATGTGTGCTGTGACACGCATGTGCTCACACACATACAAACACACACAAGATACATGATTATGACTCAGTCAGAAAAGAGTCCAACAGTTCTGACAAGACGAAGAATGACTTGGCTTATATTTTAAAAGGATCACCCTGAAGTGAGCACAGATTGTTGGGGGCAAAGACAGAAGCAGGGAAACCCATGTGGAAGCGACTGCAGCAATTTAGGCAAGGGATAGGGACAGCTAGGGCCAGTACAGTAAGGTGAAGGCAGTACGAAGTGGAGCTACAGATATATATGATATCAAATGAGAATTCCAGATCCAATCACTGATCAAGTTCTGCTGGGTTTACTANGACTCTCATATATTACAGCTTTAAATCTGCTTCATCTTCCAAGACTGTACTTACTGCCTTTAACACTGCCTCTTAATGAGTCTGTCTATTCTCTCGTCTTTAATCTTTCTTACATGACATGCCCAAATTAATGATCCTTAAGCATCACTCTCTCACATTCCACAGCACTGTCCCTTTCTTTCTGCCATGCTCATTTTCAATGCTATGAACCACCAACCCAGATTCTGTGCCTCAAAGACTACATCAAATAAGTCCTGAAGTTTCTCCTGTCCTTTTCTCTCATTGCATTTCAACGCATGTTTTACTTCCTATGGCATTTGTTATCATTAATAGTAGCATCTGGGGAGTCTCACAATCCCCCTGCACCCTAGCCCAAATATATGTTTTATCAAAATAGATTTTACTTAAAGAAATCTCAGGGGCTGCGAGGTGGCTCAGAAGTTAAGAGTATCTTCTGCTCTTTCAGAGGATCCAAGTTCATTTCCCACCCATGTCAGCTGGCTCACAACCATCTATAACTCCAGCCCCAGGGGATCCAATGTCTCTTGTCTCTGTGGGCACCTGCACTCAGGTGCACATATCTACATGACAACANACTCACCTACACATAATTAAAAATAAGACAATTATTTTTTTAATCCCATTTTAATCTTTGTGTCTAGCACAGTGTCTTACTCACAAAGGCTAAAAGGAGAAGTGAACAAATGAATGTATTTATGGTTTGTGGTGATTTGAACAAGAATGGCCCCTATAAACTCACAGATTTGAATGCTTGGTCATTAGGAAATGGCCCTACTTAGGGATTAGGAGGTGTGGCCTTGTTGGAGTAGGTACAGCTGTGTTGGAGGAAATGTGTCACTGGGGTTTCAAATACTCAAGCCAGGCCCAGTGTCTCTTCCTGCTGCCTGCAGATCCAGATGTAGAACTTTTTTCTCTAGCACCATGTCTGCCTGCATGCTGCCATGCTTCCCACCATGACAATAATGGACTAAACCTCTGAACCTGTAATCCAGCCCCAATTAAATGCTTTCCTTTATAAGAGTTGTTGTGTCTCCTCACAGCAANAGAAATCCTAAGACAATGTTTGCATTATAAAATGTGAAACTGCCGTGTGGTAGTGGCACACACCTTAATTCCAGCACTCGGGAGGCAGCTGTCTCTTATACACATCTAGATGTGTATAAGAGACAGGCCCTACTTAGGGATTAGGAGGTGTGGCCTTGTTGGAGTAGGTACAGCCTGTCTCTTATACACATCTAGATGTGTATAAGAGACAGGTTTTATACAGTTTTTAACTAAGAAAATTAATACTTTTCTTGACTATGAATATATATGTGTATATGTGTATCTATATATATCTATCTATATCTATATCTATAGATATAGANATAGATAGATATTTTGTACTGACAAGAATCAAATCCAGGGCTTCATATGTGCTGGGTAAGAATTATGCCAGTGAGCTACACACCAGCTTTTATGGTTAATTATCAAAAATGCTTAAACAAAGTGAGAACAAAGAGAAAAATATACAGGTTTAAAGAAATTATTGTTTTTAGAATTCTTAAAAAATTATTGAATTAGAAGCACTGAATAAATGTTTAGCAATTTTAACATAATCATAAATCTAAATATTCAACTAAACTAATCAGGGAAGTCTTTTCTTAAAATTAACTAAATTGGGGGCTGAGGAATGACTCAGTTATCTTACCTTCAAAGCACTAGGATCTGAGTTCAATTTCCTGAACTCACATAAAAAGAGCTGGGCATGGTGGTGCCTGTAATGCTAGCAAAGGAGTAGAAGAGACAGGTAGCTCTCAAGGCTCACTGGCCCTCCAGTACAGCCTACTTGGCAAGGAGCAGGCCTACAAGAGACCCTGTCTCAAAAAACACAATGATGGATGGTACCTGGGGAGAGCACCTGAGGAACGCGACACCAAGGCTGTGCTCTGACCTCTATGTACATGAGCCCACACATACCTATACACACAAACAAATGTTCCATGCAGGCTTTGCAAGTGCACACACACAATTAGTCAATTGTATTTTTCAAAGTAGATTAAGCCAGTGTATCAAATACCTTATCCAAATGTTGTGCTATGTAGCCTCTTCCACATCCCACATCCAGCACAAGAGGGAAATCTCTGAAAAAACAGACATAGAAACTAAGCTTTGCAATACAGTCCTTAAATAATCAAGAACTAATTTTTGTAAGTAAAAACATTTTAGTAACTACACCTTTCAGGAGCCTTGCCGTACCAGCCATATCCAGCAGAAGATATAATGTACAGAGTGAGTCTGTTTGATCTAGTCACTAATCCACAGGCCCTAATACTGAACCATGAAGACCCAGCCTTAGGGTGGGGGACATAGGTCAGCAGTGCAGCACTTTCCTAGCATGTGTGCGTTCAAGCTCTAGTAGCACAAACAAACAAAAAGGTTTAGACATGAATCTGAAGAACACACTTAACAAAGGCATCAATCATCCAAAGATTGAAAACAAGCTAAATATAAGTTAATATGGAAACAATGGCATACTTAGCAGCGAATCGATCATTATCTTTACTTCTCAAATACTTTGAGGCAGAACACTTGGAAATGTGTTCTACTCTCCATATGAAATTTCAAAAAGCATTTTTAAGCTTGGGTTGGGGATACAGTTCAGTGGTAGAGAGCTTGCTCAGCATGTGCAAGGCCCTCGGTTTAATCTCCAGCACCACAGGGTTAAAACATGCTCCCCTAAAAACTCCAACAATTATCGAAAACTCAGTAGTACAGTTAAGTTCCAAGTGTCCAGTGCTAAGTCAACTGAAATATCTTTTTCTTTTATATATATATATAATTATTTTATATACGTGAATGTTCTGATTGCAATGTATGTATGTACATCACGTGCATGTCTGATGCCCATGAAACCAAAAGTGGGCCTTAGATTCCTTAGAACTGAAGTTAAAGATGGTTGTGAGCCTCCATGTGGGTACTGAGAACAGCACCCAAGTCCTGTGGAAGTGCAACCAGTCCTCTTAACTACTGAGCTATCTTCCAGATCCCAATTCAAACACTTCATGTAACCAGGAATCAACACTTGAACACTTGAATTCGGTCACTCTGAAGCCAGAGCCAGAAGAGTAAACCTCCATATTAGACTAGCTCCTCTAAACTGGGACACACAGCAACTGTAAGCCATGGGTTTCTATAAACAGAAGAAAGAACAAAAAGAACTGTTGTTTAATTATTTTTAAGAATGGTTGCCAAAATTGGGCTGGGGAGATGGCCCAGATGATAGAGTGCTTGCCACACAAGCATGATGACTTCCAACCACCAGCCCCCACATGAAAGTTACATTTAAGTGTGGCAGCATGTGCCTACAATCCCAGTGCTGTAAAGGCAGAGACAGACTGATCTCTGGGGCTTGCCAGACTGCCAATTATGGTGGTTTGAAAGAAAATGGCCNCCAGAAAGAGTGACGCTACTAGGAGGTGTGGCTTTGTTAGAGGAAGTGTGTCACTGTGGGGGCAGGCTTTGAGGTTTTCTATGCTCAGGATATGACCCAGTGTCTCAGTTGACTTCCTATTGCCTGCAAGATGTAGGACTCTCAGCTACTTCTCTAGCACCATGTCTGCCTGTACCCATCATGCTTCTTGCATAATGATAATGGGCTAAACCTCTGAACTGTAAGCGAGCCACCCACTTAACAATTGTCCTTTATAAGACTTGCTGCGGTCATGATGTCTCTTCACAGCACTAGAAACCCTAAGACATCTGTCTAGCATAATCAGCAAGCTCTAGGAAGTAGAAGATTCTGTCTCAAAAAATATGGTAAAAAGTAACAAGGAAGAAACCCAACATCAACCTCTGGCCTCCATATGCATAAGTACATATGTACATACATACCTGCAACACACATATGAACATTATGTTCATACATACACATGAAAATAAAAGGGTGTATGTCAAATTATAAAATGCCAGAATATAGATGGAAAATCACTAGTGACATTTTATTTTACTTAATGTTTTTGTCTTGATTATGAAGGAGCAATAAATACACACATAAGTTTTAGAATTAGAAAAACATGTGTTCAAATTTTGAACCTGTACATGTGACTATAAGTGATTTAGCCTTGCTAGATCTGTGTCCTCATCTATAAAAAGACAAAGTTGGGAGCCAGAGAGAGCGAGCGCCATGATTAAAAGCACTTGCTGCTTTTGCAGAGGATCCAGATTCAGTTCCCAACACCCACATCAGGCAGCTAAACAACTACCTGTAACTCTAGTTCCAGGGGTCCTGATGCCTTCTTCTAGCCTCTGTGGGCACCTGCATGCACTTGGTATATTTACATACACTCAGCCACACATATAGACACATAAAATCAAAAACAAAGTTTTTAGANAACAAGAAAGATTACTGACTGCTTTTACTATATATGAAATAATTAGTTCAGTATAACTGTATTAGAAAAATGAGTTATTTTACTGTTTAACAGTACTAAATAGGCCTCAACTCTCAAAAGTTGTATTAAAAATCAGTGTAGCTTTAAAATTAATAAAACAGATCACTGANAATAAAACTACTCTGTGTTTGTTTCTCCTCATGATACAAGGGATGGAAACTGCAGGCTTGTGCATGCTAAGCACAGTGGCTACAAATTAAGGCCTGTTAAGTACTCTAATAATAGAGTATCAANGCAAGGACATTTACTAGCATTTTAAATAATTTTAAATTATCCTTTCAGTCATAATCACAAGAGTCTTAATGGACTTGGCTTTATTATCCTCAGAGCTGTGGCATAGTTTGTAAACTCCAAACTGAAAAGCAAAACTTAGTGTTTCATTCATTAAATTACAAATAAACTATAATTCAGGCAAATGATAATAGTAAGCTATTTTTTTTCTTTAATTAGTGACAAAAAAAGAAACAAGGAGGAGCCTATTTGCAATAAGGAAATATTTTTCACCTTACAAAATTATAGACTCCTTTTCATTTGTAAAGATGTATCCAAAATATAGCTGGAGAGTCTGTGAGTTTATAAAACTCTCCTTGCTTTTATCAGCTAACTATGATAAATTTATCCCATGTTGGTAAAATTCAATGAATGTCACTTAAAGAAAAGCCAACAAAAAGGAGTGATTTGCTAATGCCAGAGAACAAGTCTAATATAAAGCCATTCTTTGGCTGGAGTTCCACTACATGGTAACAAGTCTGAAGAGTGAAGTTTCATTATGCTCAAAGCATACANCAACAGATCCGTCAAGATTTTTATGCTACTTAATGAAAGTGCTCTTTCTCAAGTCATTCCCCACAGAACTGTCATAAAATTTGTACTACCATTAGCAATGCATAAGATAAAATGGGCAAGGCCTCACCTATACAAACTGGGAAACAAATCTAGGTACACTTTCTCCTTCACTCAAATGGCAAAAGATTCTATTATTCATTTCAGTAAAACCTAAACTTAGATTTAATAAATCTTAAAATTTCACATGCAGTCGATTTTTCAGTTCCACATTTTGAGCAATCTCTCATTACGAAATTTGGGCTAAACCAAGTAGATCAGTCATTCAGGCTTAAAGAAAGGCAAAAGTTTTACATCCATACTACATTTTAAAAAAGAATATAACAATGAAGAAAATGTCATTTGCTTTCCCAGACAAGAAAAAGAACAGCCAGGTATGGCTGTGCAGGCTTATAATCTCAGCACCCAGGAGGCTGAGGNTGGAGGAGTGCCATGAGCTGGAAGCCAGCCTGGGCTGCAGAGTGAGACCCTATCTCAAAACTCTAAAAAAGAAAGATGTTTAGAGTGATTTCAATCACCAATCCTGGTAATAAATTTCTCAGATTCGACTATTCCACATAACAAGCTCTCATCGTTTAATTTCAAGTCTCCACACAACAGCAGATTTTGTTGTTCTCCAGGACTGGTGAGCATGTCTAGATTGCCAGATGCTCAAGAGGCTGAGGAAGGAGGACTGCCCAAGCTCAGTTCAAGGCAAAGCCTAGGAGTTAGAGCAAGACTCTGCTTTGGGAAAGAGAGACAGAGACTAAGAGACAGAAAGACAAAGAGAGGGAGGAAAGGGAAAAAGAGAGAGAGACTGCATCTCACTGTAATATCATCTCCTACCTGGCTATGTCATACACACGGTCTGCAATCTGACTTCCAACCTGAAAGATTTCAAGAGTCAATGGGTTAAATACACAGAGTAGGTCTAACAGAGGAGTAACATTCTTTTTTTCTAAGACTCAACTTACGTTTCAAATTGGTAAGTACTTTGTAGTCCATTTTCTATTTTCCAATGCAATTTTCTTTATAAATACTGANTATGGATAAAATATTATAAAACATAATAAAATATCCCTGGAAACAAACTGAAGCAAATTACTTTAGAGCTAATTTACTAAAATTAAGATTAAATCATCTGCTGGGTGTCTACAGTCTCAGCATTCAGGAGGCTGANGCAGGAGGATTGCCACAAGTCTGAGGCCAGTCTGGAATATATACTAGTTCTAGCCTAGTATATATTACAAAGACCTTTGTCTNAAAAACAACATAAACACGAGGAGGCTGAGGCAGGTGGATCTCTCTGAGTTCCAGGCCAGACTGGTATATATTACATAGTGAATTCCAGGACAGCCAGGCCTACAGTGAGATCTTGCCCCCAAACAAACAAACAAGACAAAAACCCACTCTAAACAATCTTAAAAACGAGGTTTACATACTTGGCCTTTGTATTCTAGGTGATACAAGATAAGAATGAAAAGAAATATTGTCCTGATTGATTTTTTTGTTGACTCAACCAAACCCAGACCTATCTGGAAGAGGGTTTTTTGTTTTGGTTTGGTTTTTGGTTTTTCAAGACAAGGTTTCTCTGTGTAACAGCCCTGACTGTCCTGGAACTTACTTTGTAGACCAGGCTGGACTCAAACTCACAGAGATCCTCCTGCCTCTGCCTCCTAAGTGCTNGGATTAAAGGTGTGTGCCACCACTGCCCAGCACGAAAGAGGGAATCTTAATTGAGAAAATGTCTCCAAAGATTAGCCTGGAGGCCAGTCTGCAGGGCATTTTCTTGATTAATAATGGATGTGGGAAGATCCAGCTCATTATGAGTGGTGCCACCCTTAGGGCAGGTGGCCCCGGATGATACAAGAAAGCAGTCTGAGCAAGCCATGAGGAGCAGGCCAGTAAGCAGCATTCCTCTAGGGCTTTTGCTTCAGTTCCTGNCTCCAGTTCCTGGCCTGACTTCCCTCAGAAATGAAGTGTAACTTGGGAGTTGTAAGATAAAATAAACCCTTTCTTCCTCAAGTTGCTTTTCATCATAGTGTTTTATCACAGCAATAGAAACCCCAACTCAGACAAATACAAATGATAAATTAGCATGAGATATGTTAAAATAAAAATTATTCACTTGGCTAAGGATTATAAATCAGTATATAAATGATCACTTAATAAAAACTTAGTACAAACTTTGTGTAACTCCTAAATGAATTAACTACGTTTTTGTTTTGTTTTGTCTGAGAAAGAGTACTCAGGCTGGCTTTGAACTCATAACAACCCTCTAATTCCCCAGCTTCAGCCTTCTGAATGCCAGGATCACCCAATCCACATTAACAGCTTTTAATCTACATTAACAGCTTTGTTTTTTTCTTTTAGTAACTCTTGCAAATTAGTAAACACCAAGTCTGGAAAAGTACAGCTCCCCAGCACACTATAAAAGAAGTCGAATGGTAAGTGCCACCCTTCACTAGGCTAGTGACATCTGGCATGAAGTCTACTCTTCCACACATTCCACTCAGTCTCTTCTAAACATTCCGGAGCTGTGATTACTATTTGAAAGCTCAGAATATAGTTGTTTTCGTTTTGAGAGGGTGATGGGCAAGGGATTAGGTATATCGAAGTCTTTTCCCTAAGCAGCCGACTTTGTACATCATTCCAAATGGCAATACCTTTTACTTATTTCAAAGATGATTTTCATATACTTGACTGAATATATTCTAGTTATGCACATTCACAAGGCTTTAGTCCGGGTGCTTTTCTTGAACAGAAACAGGTACTTATTGACAGGCCCCTATAGGTCCTTGCGGCCTCAGGAGTTTCGTANTTATTTCTTCCTTTTCCTATGATACTCGACCTATCTTCCATCTCAGGTCGACTAATTTCTCACTTTTCACCATAGCAGCCGTCCTTGACCATCCTAGTCACCGATAC
>LZPO01055129.1:176999-190112 GCA_001675575.1 Neotoma lepida
TCACGCACACTACCCGAGCCTCGTCCTTTCAGAACAGAAAGGCCCAGAAAGGTGAAGCTTCTTCTCAAGGTCACACGGCCGGGTGGGTCAGTCCGCCTTGCCGGGCTCCGCGCCTGCCTGCATCACGGTCCCGCAGTCTCACCTCCTCCTTCAAGTAGTCAAATTTCATGGGCTCAGGCTGCCGGGCTGCCCAATTTTTCTGCTTCCTCTTCAGTTCCCTGTCGAAGATGTTTAGGGCTCTGGGCGAGGTGCTGCCCGAAGGGACACTGGAAGCTACCTCCCTGCGACCACCNCTCCTTGTGGAGACAGTCGGACCCCCAAGCCTCGGGCTTAAGCGCCAAAGCACGACCGGTCGCAGCATCTCCAGCCGCGGNGCCACAGCAGGGCATATTTTCTATAGTGCGCATGTACCGGTGAGACTACGGCTAGCACAATGATACAAAATTATTCCAAGCAGGAGAGACAAGGTTGAAGTAATTTGGCCTAGTTCGCTTGCCGTCACGGCGGAGCGTCACGCGAAGGATTGTGGGTGTGTGTTCCATGTGAACTCAGACTGGGATCGGAAAAGAGAATTGAGGAGCTGTGTGGTTCTCGGACGGGATCTCCTTGGGATTTGTGAGTAGTGCGCCTACTGTTTGGTCCCTTTCTGGCCTTATTGTTCTCTTCAGGGCTGCTGCTTGAGAGACCTCAGCCGAGTAACTTTCCCCGAAAGTTTGTGAGATGGGAAGATGGTTCCGGAACCAGCTAGCCTGGAGCTCCGGGGCCAGAGGATGGGTGGACTGTAGGGGTGAGGGGAAGCGTTTGTAGTGAGGTCGAGTTGCCTTCGCTCCTCTGAACGTTTGTCTAGGGCTTCAGTTTCCAGCATTTACAGGCGTTACCTCTGATTGTTGGGTGAGGTGATATCTATATCGTAAAGCTATTCAAAGCTTAAGTGCTGTAATATGTCTGGAATTTATGAGCGCAGCTGTGAAGTTTCAGGTTTTTCTCGTTAGAATGTAAAGGATTTTGAAGTAAAGCAGCCCTGGCCTGTGTGATGGCGAAGCACACCTGTAATCCCAGTATTGAGGCAGAGACAGAAGTNTCGCCCTTCCAGGCTAGTTTAGCCTGTTGTAATGACATGCTGTCGCAGAAGTGCGCGGCCTAATAGTGTCTTGTTTGGTCAGTCGGCTTTTACTCTTTCAGAGACTTCTGACTTTTTGCAAAGTTGAAATCTGGAAAAATCAAACTATCAGAGACTGTTTACAAGGGAACAATANGCATTTGTGCAAACACATGTGCGTTTTCATATTTTTATAGCGGATCCGCCTATCTAGACCTTAGTCACTTCGAGAATGAAATGTTATAAAAAAGTGACATTTGGAGCTGGAGAGATGGCTCGGTGGTTAAGAGCACCAGCTGCTCTTCCAGAGGACCAGGATTCAATTTCCAGCAACCATGTGATGTCTGACAGTCCGTAAAACCAGTTCCAGGGAATCGGAACTCATCAGGCCTCCGTGGGCACCAATCACAGAAGTGGTACTCAGACTAGTTCTGAGTACAGGCATAACACCCATACACATGAAAAATTTTAAGAAAGTAATATTTGTTAACTGTAGTGTCAGACCTTTTTTTTTAATTTTCGAGACAGGGTTTCTCAGTATAACAGCTTTGGATATCCTGAACGCGCTTTGTAGACCAGGCTGGCCTCGAACTCACAGACATCCGCCTGCCTCTGCCTCCCAAAGTGCTGGGCTTAAAGATGTGCACCACCACCGCCCAGCAGTGAGACTCTTAATTTGGTTCTTAATAGAGGGAAGGATTTACAGAAGGAACCTTGAAATAAATCTGGTTTGATCCCCCCCCCCATTAATTAGGAGACAACTTTGTAGAACTAAAAGCTCTTGGAAATATGAAGTAAGGATTAATAAAGAGAATGGAACGAGAGTATGAAAAACAAACGAGACCAACTGAGATTGAGAATCTTATTTTGTGTCTCTGTCTCTGTCTCTGTCTCTCTCTCTCTCTCTCTCTCTGTGTGTGGGGGGGCATATGCAGTTGCTCACACAGGACCACATGCCCATGCACTGTGTGCTCATATGTTTGGGAGGGTCCATGCTGTACACCTTATTTTTTGAGGTAGGATCTCTCATTGTAACCTGAAGCTCCTCAAGTAATCTAAGCTGGATGACCAGGGATCCTCCTGCCTCTGCCTACCCAGCCACCCAGCACTGGGATTACAGGCATGCAGGGTTTTTATGTGTGTTCTAGAGGATCAAATCCATATCATACTTGTGCAGCCTTCACTGACTGAGCCTTCTCCCAAGCATCAGTCTTTGGTCTCTTGAAACAGTCTTGCTATGTATCCTAGGCTGACCACCAATTCCCTGTGTAACTGTATAAGGTCTGGCCTCAAACTCATGATAATCATGTCTCTGCCTTCAGAATCCTGATTTTACATGTGTGTGACTCCATGCCCTAGTAATCTTTTAATTGATGACAAATACAATCTAGAAATACAGAAATTATGAGGGCAATCGGCTACTAAAGATTGCCCTCCACAAAGCCCTAAGATTCTGTTTGCTTTATCTTAAATTTATTTCAAATGATCTGTAATATAAGGATTATATTTTACTATGTTTTTTATTTTTAAGTTTGACCCAGAATAGGTTGGGTTGCTGAAATTAAGTTTAAGTTGCCTCAATTTTATGTACATTGAGAGAGAGAGAGAGAGAGAGAGAGAGTGTGTGTGTGTACATAGTGAACAAATGTGGGTTTTTTTAATATTTTAGTTGTATTATTAACCATTCATCGTTGTAATATTTATTTTTTATTTTTTAGTATTTGATTTTTCGGGATATTTCTTCAGTAAGACTTTAAAAATGTCATCCAAACAAGAAATAATGAATGACCAGCGGTTTAGGCGGGTTTCAAAGGACCCCAGATTTTGGGAAATGCCAGAAAAGGACCGAAAAGTCAAAATTGACAAGAGGTTTCGAGCCATGTTTCATGATAAAAAGTTTAAACTGAACTATGCTGTTGATAAAAGAGGGCGCCCTATCACCCACAGCACTACGGAAGACTTGAAACGCTTCTATGAGCTTTCAGACTCTGATTCTGATCTTTCTGATGAAGAAAGCAAAGTACTGAACCAAAAGAAAGTAAAGCAGAAACAAAAACAGACCAAAAAAGAAGTAAAGTCAAAAATGCTGATTGAGGAGAAAAAGAAAGAAACCAAAAAAATTGATCAAGAGGATCCTATAAATAAAAATGACTTAAATAAATCTGAAAGAATTCAGAAAATGAAAAACTTGTGTAAATCTCAGAAGGTAGATTCAGAAATAAGTCCCAAGAAGGATAGTGAAGAATTTCTGCAAAATACAAAAAAGAAAAGGAGCATCACTGACCACAGTGCAGATTCTTTGCCTAAAGGAAAACCAAGGACCAAAGATTCCAGTACCTCTGAAATTGTGAAATCTCCAACAATCACTTGTTCTAAGGCAAAAAGAGAAAAGCAATCAGGTTGGTTTGGAGTGCTGATTCTTCTGTATTACACTATTTTATTGTTATCTCCTTAAGAGGTACACAATAATTATTTTTGTAGTATGATGAGAACGGTCAAATGTTTATTATAAAATATAAAGCTATAAAAGAAACAATAAGCAATGATTTCTTCTTGTTTTGGTACCAGAAGACAAACATGAAAGCTTCGGTAAATGATTTTGGTTTCTAGTGAGCAATGCTGAGAGCTGCCATATGTTGTTATATAGGAAAAGATGTGTTNGAGTTGGGTACTCATTCATGTAGTCCATTCATCTACTGAGTGACAACTACTATAAGGCATGGTCCCTTCCTTTAGGATTATTGCTAGCTTATATGATGCCTTTTGCAAATTAGAAAATTGCATGTCCTCTGACCACATAGACACAGAGTACTCTGGGATTCATAGTTTGGGAGAGGATGGCAATTTTGAGTGAAGCAACATGTTGATTTCTCTTGAGGAAGCACGNCATCTGCAGAGTGCATGACTTGATGAATAGAGATTAGATTGGTCTTAGCTCTCCTTTCCCTTTAGGCAGATAACAACCTGCTAAACTGTGTACGATGACCCTGGTCTAGTGGCACTGTCCACTAGAAATACATAGTGATGAATTTCCTAGTAGTGGCTTTAAAAAGGAAAAATAAGCAGATGAAATAATTTTATTTATATCCAGTAAATCCAAATTTCATTTCTATGTAATTAATGATAACAAATTTATACTTTTATATTTTATCATTAACCTCAAATTGAAAGAGCCATATTTCAAGTCCTAAATTGTCTCTTTTGACTGTTAGCTACCATATTGGACAGCAAGGACCTAAAGTAGAAAAGTCAAACCTGTAATACAAAATACTGTAACAGAACGGCTTGTAAGTGAGATTGAAAAAATTCAGAAGTGGTTATTCAAAATATAATCAGAGAAAAATTCCTAAGGAATCCATTATTTCTTTTGGGATTTAGGGGTGATAGTGGTTGGGACTAAGTTTGAGGACCAAAGAACTTTTTGAGCAAATTTAGGATTGGATAGTAGATAGTAGATTGGTAGACAGTAAAGTCTTAAAGAGGTTTGTNGTTTTAAGTTAAATAGTATCTGCAAAGTCTTCTTACTATAAATATCTCCCTGCATCCTGGCATGCTGATAAATGTCTGTAATCCTAGCATTTGGAAGATAAGTCACAAGGATCATGAGTTCTAGGTCATCCGAAGGTACATAGTGATCTTGAGGCCACTGTGGGCTCCATGAGACCCTGTTTTAAATTAAACACAGACGAGTGGCTCAGCAGGTAAAGGTGCTTGCTGCTCAAGCCCAGCATCCTGAGTTTGATCCTCAGTGTCCATGTAAAGGAGGAAGTAGAGAACTAACTCCACAAAATTGTGCTGGCCTCAGCACACGATGTATGTCTCCTCCCCAGCCCCCTGTCTCTTATACACATCTAGATGTGTATAAGAGACAGGTGTGTGTGTGTCACACACACACACACACACAATGGAGGTCAAAGAAGAGGGCATTAATCTCTGGAACTGGAGTTAGAGGTGGTTGTGAACCACCGTGTGGGTGCTGGGAACCAAACCCAGATCTTCTACATGGTCATAACCACCGAGCCATCTCTCCAGCTCCCCTGTAGACAAGTTTTAATGCCTCAATATGGTGCATTAACTCATAGATTCTTTAATCAATAATTTCTCTTCATGAGCCCATCCAGGGCATGAGAGCTTATAAATTCCCTCTTTTGCCTTCCCTAGTTCANTGTTTTATACATTGTAGGCAATAAGTATTGGATTAATGATAAATACTATAAAAACATAGGATTAAAATAAAAACAAATTTCATTCTTCATCTTAAGTTTTAAAATTTACTTTTCATTCTCAAACTTAGAGCTGCTAAGCTGAAACAGGCATACCAGCTTAAACATAGTGCATAAGACAGTCACACATGCAGCGGTGATTGCTGTTAGAAGTAGAATAACAGCTCTTTCAGAGCTGTGAAAGAAAAATGAAATCCTATTTAAACAAAATATCTTGATATGTGGCTAACTAGCAGTTATAAAATGTCAGAGTTAGCAGAAAAATTTTATTTACTATTTCTATTTGGTGATCTCATTCATAATGCAACTTCTTTTGTCAGTTATGCATGAATGAGTTATAAATTTTATCTCCAGCTCACACTTTACTGAGCATATCTCTTATAGTAAACAGCTTTATTGATGTTTTCTGTTATATGACTCAAAGGCACTTTGTTTTGTGGTTCTAGGGACCAAACCTAGTACTTTGGACATGCTAGGCAAGCACTCTGCTGTTAACCTTGAAGACACTTTAATTCAAATATCCAGAACTCAACTAAAGTAAAGTCTCTTCATCAAATTAATTATTTTCCAGTGTTCCAGTAATTTACTAGCTGGCTGTGTCTGTAAGCTAGGAAAGCAGGCCTCATTGACGCTTCTAAACTGTTGTCCCACATATCAAATACCCCTGTCACTATACTATCTGGTTTTACCAAAGCTTTTCACTTTGCTACATTTCTACTGCCATCAGATTTATTCTGCCTTCATTTCTTGTCTAGAGTATTATACTGTCCCTTGGTTTTTATTATTCATACCCACACTACCCCTCCAGTTTTCTGCAGTGTAGTTCAGATGACATCCTCAATGTGCCAATCTAGTAGTGTCCTGCTTTTGGAAATGGAGCAGTGGCAAAGCCCATCCCTTCCATCATGCTTCCATGTTAACTCCTTAGACCTGTTTGTTACTTGACTCCTTGCTAGCTACAGACCACACATGATTGCTGCTTTTTTAGTAATTGACAATTCTTGATGCTTTTCCTACTGCTCGGAACAAATTTCCTTCATCAGCTTTCTCACTTTGATTACTTAATTCCTCTTCATCCTTTAGTTAGCTGTTGAGTAGCCACACTCTTGGAAATTTTAATGCTTGTAGAGTAGTTTCATTTTATGTGTGTGCATATTGATTTGATTGTTTATTTTAATTCTTGTCCCTCACTCATTCAACTGGAAATTAATTGATACCTTTTTTTGCCAGTGGTTGTGTATTAAACACACCACAAAGCAGGTACTCCACGAATACTAAATGAGTATATAAACACACTTACATTATCTTACAAATGTTATGATTTCACTTAAATAACTTGGTATAGCATGAATTTTACTGAGCTTATGTTCCTTTTCTCTGTTTTGTAAAAGTTATAGTGGATCTAATGTCAGTAATTTGGATTTAATTAAATTCAGAATGTATCTCTCCTTTCTCCCTCCCCCAATATGCTGAAGTGCTTCCAGTAATAATGGCAAGAGACAATGACAGTAAAATGCTTGACAAAGATGCCCTGGAGGAAGATTCAGACAGTGCTAGTGAAATAGGAAGTGATGAGGAATCTGAAGATGAAATCACAAGTGATGATAGAACTTCAGCTGATGATGATGAAAATGAAGACCTGCAAGAAGAGGAAGATGAAGATAGTGAGGATGATGATGAAAGTGACAGTGGTCCTGATCTTGCAAGGGGTAAAGGAAATATAGAAACTAGTTCTGAAGATGAAGATGATTTCGAAGATTTATTTCCAGAAGAACCTGGTTTTGAACATGCTTGGAGAGAATTAGATAAAGATGCTCCTCGGGCTGATGAGGTAACATTTTCAGTAAATTATTTATGAATAACAGGATAGTTAGCTTTTATGGGTGATAGGGTTGATATTATTAAATTAACTAGGAAAGAACTGGACAGCTAATTCAGTGATGGAATTCTTGGCTAGCATGTGTAGGCTAAATAAAGCAGGGCTTAGTGGCGCACACCTATAGTAGCACCACTGAGGAAGCAGGAAAATTGCTGTAGTTTAAGGTCAGCCTGGAATGCATAGTGAGTTCTAAGCTAGCTTGGAAACTCACTCAGTTAAACCCTGTCTCAGAAAAGAAAAGTAGCAAAAGAAAGCATTAAAAATAAATTAAGTGAGAAAAGCTTTACTGGTAAAAGTGTTTGTGGGACTTGTTTGTTGTTGATTGAACCCAGGGCCTCCTATCTGTCAGTGAGCCACATCATCAGACCCTGGCAGAATTAATGATGATTAAGAGTAAAATGTCTTAAGAACTGGAGATAAACTCAGTGGTACAGCACTTACCTAGCATGTGCAAGCCTCTTAAATTCAATCTCAACACTAGAAAGAGTAAACACCTTGAAATGGAGCTAGTGTGTGTAGATTAGATGTGTGTCCAAGCAGATAAAATGGAAAAGAAGTTCTTTTCCTTCCTTTTATTGCTTTTTGTTGTTGTTTTTTGAGACAGTNTTTCTTTTGTAAAATACTATTTTTTAATTAATTTTTAAAGATAGTGTGCAAAGTAATGTACCTTGCTGTGACATTTTCCTACATTTATGCCAGTATACTTTGTTCCTGCTCATTTTCCTTCCNTTCTGCCTGCCATCCTTTCTGCCCTGCTCTTACTCATCCCTTGCCTCACCCCAAATAGTTCCCCCTTCTGCCCATGTATTCCTTCATTATCTCTTCCCCAACTCCTTTAAGATCTCTTCCTCCACCGTCATGGACCTTTTCTAGTTTCATGATNTATATACATACAAATTTAAATCTGGATTTAGCAGGCTGGGGAGATGGTTCCATCCATAAAGTGCTTATGTTTATAAGGACCTAAGTTTCAGTGACACAAAAATAGTAGGATACTAAAGGCTAATTGCTAGCTAGTCTAACCAACCAGTGAGCTCCAGATTTGGTGAGAGACCCTGTCTTTAAAAAAATAACATGGAGCCAGGTGTAGTGGCACAATTTAATCCCAGCNCTTGGGAGACAAAGGCAGGTAAATCTCTTGAGTTTGAGGCCAGCCTGGTCTACATAGTAAGTTCCAGGATAGGTAGAGCTACATAGTGAGACCCTGTCTTTAAAAATAATGATGATGATAATAATAATAATGATAACAACAACAACAACATATAGAGTGATCAAAGAAGAAACAATAGTGTCGATCTCCAGCTTCTGCACATACACACTCGTGCACACATACATACACACACACACACACCAAAAATTAAAAATTTTTAAAGCCCAGCAAAAAAGAAAATATGAAGTAATTTGTTTTCTGAAACTGGTATATATCATTTAACACAGTTTCTAATACTGTCCTTTTTTCTGCAAAGGTCATAATTTCATTTTTATTTTTTCCTTTTTTGTATGCATTTGTGGTGTTGCGGGGTGCATAGGCAGACGTCAGGTGTCTCCCTCAATTGTTCTCCATCTTATTTGGTTGAATTGGTTTGGTTTGGGGTGGGTTTTGTTTTTGTTTTGTTTTTCGTTTGTTTGGTTTTGGTTTTTGGTTTTTTGAGACAGGGTTTAACTTCCCTGGCTGTCCTAGAACTCATTGTGAAGACCAAGCTAGCCTCCAACTCACAGAGATCCACCTGCCTCTGCCTCCCGAGTCCTGGGATTAAAGATGTGCACCACCCTTTCCAACTCCCCCTTATTTGTAAGTCAGGTCTCTCACTGAAGACAGAGCTCACTGATTCAACTAAACTGACTGATTAGCAGCCTGAAGGATGCTACCTCCCACATACTGGGTTATAGGCATACTCAACTTCTAAAATTTTAATTTGAGTCCTGGGATCTGAACTCAAGTCTCATGCTTGTTCAGAAAACAGTATGAACTGAGCCATCATTCCAGTCACCTGAGTAGGTTTTTGTTTGTTTTTGTCTTTGTTTTTTAATATGTTTAGTGAGCATATATTAATTATACATAATAATGGGTTCATTATGACATACGTGTTCATACATGTACATAATATATTTTCATCACAACATTCCTATGATTATCCACTCTCATCCTCTTCCCACGCCCACTGGTCTGCTTCCTGTTGGGTCATAGGCCCTAAGGAGGAAGCTACAGCTGCTTTGCTAAATGGACATGATGTGCCTGCTGAGTTGTCTCCAAGTTTCTAAGTTTATTCCCAGAAATGAGTGCTGCTGTCAGTCAGAGAAGCTCCTTTTTACAAGGAGCAGCAGCAGTTACAAAGACCAACTGGTCAGATGCTGAGAATAAGTGACTTGATTGCTCAGGTGTAAACACACACACACGCACACACACACACACACACTCACACCCTCCAAGTCTTGGAGAACATTCTAGGAGATAGAGTGGAAGATCCAAGAATTTCCAGGTAGAGCCTTTAGAAACCTTTTAGTATGTGATTATGTGGAAGATAGGGATGTCTGACATCTTCCTTTCCTATATGTATCCCTTAAGTCAGTGGTTCTCAACCTTCCTAATGCTGTGACCCTTTAATTCAGTTCCTCATGTTGTGGTGACTCCCAACCATAAAATTATTTTCACTGNTACTTCATAACTGTAATTTTGCTACTGTTATGAATCGTAATGTAAATATTTTTGGAAATAGAGAGTTGCCCAAGGGGTAGCAACCCACAGGTGACAATCTCTGTCTTAAGTATTATTTTGAATCACAGTAGAGAGTCTCCTTCCTGATTTTAGAGGAAATGCTTTTAATTTTTCCCTGTTTAGTATAATGTTGGATATACATTTGTCATATATAGACTTTATTATGTTGAGAAATGTTCCTCCTATTCCTAGTTTCTTTAGGAATTGTATCATGAATTTATGTTGATCTTTGTCAAAGGCCTTTTGAGATAGAACCTTTCTGTGAACTCTTGGCTGGCCTTGAGCCTGCTGTGGTCCTTCTGCTTCTTCTGCCTCTTCCTCTGGAGTGCTGGGATTCCAGGTATGTGCTCAGCAAGAGTTTCTACATAAGTCATTTAAAATATATAAAAGCTTTATACTTGTTTTTGCTAGCAGTTTGTATTTATGTTCTTATTGCACCATAAGAAATGCTCTGGGGTGACCCATTTCCTCACTCCGAACTGGTGGTAAACTATCTTTAAAACTGTTGTGGTTAAAACATCAGTTTGTGATCACACCCTGGTTCAAGAACTCCAAAAACCAATTTAGAGATAGTGTTTATCTCTTGTGGCTTTCTCATTGTTTGCCTCACATGACACTCCCTCTGCATGTTAAATCAGTTAAATAACACGGATGATTTCAGAGCTAGAGAAAGACTATACTACATCTGTCTCTTATACACATCTAGATGTGTATAAGAGACAGTAATAATAATAATAATAATAATAATAATAATACTTTAACTTTCTCAGATTACACATCGACTAGCAGTTTGCAACATGGACTGGGATAGATTAAAGGCAAAAGATTTGCTGGCTTTGTTCAATTCATTTAAGCCCAAAGGAGGAGTTGTATTTTCTGTAAAGGTGAGAAAATTGATTTCATTTAAAGTAAATATTTCTAGGTGTTTTAACTTAAATCTGACTTTGTTTCTAATTAAACTGCCATAATTTTCCTCTTTGAAAAAGTATTTTATTAATCTGGAGATTGTCCAATACATTTGAGTGTGAAACTTATTTAACAGGTAGTAAGAATGGAGAAGCAAATCATTTTTTTGCTTTTTGTTTTAGTTTTGTATGTATGCATGCATGTGTGTATGGAAGTTAGAGGACCCCTTTCAAAAGCAGGTTATTTCCTTCCAACGTGGTTCTAGAGATGGGGTACAGGTTGTTGTTCATGATGCTTTGGTTTTGTCCCCATCCCTATCTATTATACTTTGGCTAAAATTACTTAGAGAAAATTCTTCAGTATGCTTTATCTTCATGTAATTAGAAATGAGTTTTGCTTGCCTGCAGTAAGTTTGAAATGACTTGTTGTTTTGGAGCCTAGTGCTGACTCTTGACATCTTAGTTTTGACAGGTCTTCATATTATATAAGAAAGAATGTATGGATTCTATCAGTCTTTTTTTGTGTGTGTTCAGATATATCCTTCGGAGTTTGGAAAGGAGAGGATGAAGGAAGAGCAAGTTCAAGGACCAGTAGAGTTACTGAGTATTCCTGAGGATGCCCCCGAGAAAGACTGGTACTGAGTCACTCTAGAATATAAAACTAACTGTAGTAAAGTCATGTACTTCACTCAGAATGCTCTTACCTTAATAGGACTGAAGTTTGCACTTAAACTAACAGTTAGGTTTCAGACAGCTTGATAACTGATTATAGTTGGTGGCACATTATGCCAGCATTTTGTGTGTATGCTTGGAAGTAATGATTGCAGTATTTAAAAAAAAACAGTTCATAATTATCTTCATTGCTATGGATTAGTGTTATTTTTATCTTCATANATTTTTGAGTGTTGAATAGAAAAATAAAGGAATAGAAAATAGTTTTTATGTTACAGAAAACAACTTAAGTAGTTGTAAACCACTAGGTGGAGCTGCGTGTGCACCTAATAAAAATGGTGGTTAACTGGATGGTAACAAAAGTGGCAGAGGAAGACCTTCAAGGAACAGAGGATAGTTAAGTGAAATTAAGCTTATAAAGTTCAAATCCTCGCCAGTGAGATAGCTAATGGGTAAAGGTACTGGCATCTAGTCTGACAACCTAGGGACCTGAATTCAATCCCCAGAACCCACATGGTAGAAAGAGAAAACCAACTCTTGAAAAAGTTGTTTTCTGACCTTTTTATGGAGAGGTTTCTATGTTGTTGTATACATATGTTCAATTTACTTTTTCTCCATTAGGGCCTCTAGAGAGAAGCTAAGAGACTATCAGTTCAAACGATTGAAATATTACTATGCAGTAGTGGAATGTGATTCTCCGGAAACAGCAAGTAAGATTTATGAAGATTGTGATGGCCTGGAATTTGAAAGCAGTTGTTCTTTCATAGACCTGAGGTAATTCAGTTCATGTCTGAACCGCTGAATCTTACANTATAGCAAGCTCATATGCAGCAAAATATTTGAATGAGCAGTACTCTGTTACATTCTAGAAAATGAACAAGAAAAAGCTAATAATAATTGAAGAAAAATAATTTATGAACCATTTCATTTTTTTATGTCCTTGAAATACTAATTCTTTCAAAAACATTTTTAAGATTTACTTATTTTTACTTCATGTGCATGAGATCCCCTGGAATTGGAGTTGCAGATGGTTGTGAGCTGCCAGGTAGGTGCTAGGATTCAAACCTAGATCGTCTGCATNAGCCAACAGGTGCTCTTAACTGCTAAGCCATCTCTCTACCACCTTCCCAATAATTCTTGATACAATATATAGGAGATGTATTTTATATGTATGTGGAAATAATCTCCTGCATAAATTATAAGAACCTGATTGTAATAATCATAGCTTATTTACCTCTACTTTTCATCCCACATTCCCTAGCCTGATGGCTAAAAATTGTCAGTCACCATGGCTGATTTACATGTCAAGAACAGTTATATGTGAAATAAAATTTTTGGCTAAGATTATTCTTAATCAGCCTTAAACTTGTCTTTATTTTCAGTGACTTTTCATGATATGGTACTGTGTATTGAGACCACTTACCCAGTATTAATTCTATTTGATCTTTGGACTCTAAAGTGAGTCAATGACTGTGTTATTGCATCTGGGTCTTCAGAAGCTAGCTTATATTAACTAGTTTCTAATGCAAAGTCTCTCTCTATATAGAATTCTCTCAAACTTAATGAAATTTCAGATTTCTAGTTTACAAATTTCAGAGAAACTTTTATATAGTATATAA
>LZPO01055129.1:190208-211206 GCA_001675575.1 Neotoma lepida
TTGGTAGCCCAGGCTGGCCTCGAACTCACAGAGATCCGCCTGCCTCTGCCTCCCAAGTGCTGGGATTAAAGGCGTGTGCCACCACCGCCCGGCAATCACTACTTTTTTGGTTTGAGTTTTTCTTTCTTTCTTTTATTTTTTATTTTTTAGATTTATACCAGATGATATTACTTTTGATGATGAGCCCAAGGATGTGGCCTCAGAAGTTGATCTAACAGCATATAAACCAAAGTATTTCACATCTGCTGCAATGGGAACATCAACGGTATTTCTTTTTTTTTTAATTTAATGTACACTGATGTTTTGCCTGATTATATTCTGTGTAGGGTTGTCAGATCCCCTGGAACTGGGAGTTACAGACAGTTGTGAGCTGCCATGTGGGTGCTGGGAATTGAACCCAGGTCCTCTGGAAGAGTAGCCAGTGCACTTAACCGCTGAGCCATCTCTCCATCTCCTCAGTGATGTTTCTTAACTCTTAAAAATGTGTAGATGGGCCAAGCATGATAGCACAAGCCTGTAGTCCTAGCACTTGGGAAATTGAGTAGGGGTACCAGGAGCTCAAGAGTCAGCCTGGGATACGAGACCCTGAATTAAAAAAAAAGAAAAATTAAATGTATAGCTAGACTCTCGCTTTTAGCAACTTTAGAATTAAATGGTATTCTAAATGTTTGTGCATATACTGTTTGAACATATTTTTCAGAGCGTCCTTTTGTCTTTAAGCCTGAGTCAGTCTGCTAATGTTTTATGTTTTTTGTTTGTTTGTTTCATTTTTGGAGGTTTTGTTTGTTTGTTTCCCTCTATTATTTTACCCATATACTTTGACCTAGATTCTTTGTACCCAAGGATGTATTTCAATGGTAGAACATTTGTCTAGCACATGTGGAAGCCCTGGATTTTATCTTAGATTCTTTTAATAGGCAGTGTGTCAGTTATTAAGATCCTAGGGAATAGGAAGGATATAGCTTTACCTCAAATGACAGCTATCACATAATTATTGACCATTTGAAATAGGAGCACATNTTTCTGCAAATGTGACTTTAAAAGTTTTGTAAACAACAAAAGTAGAATAATTCAGTACTACTAATTTTCATATTAATAACAAGTAGCCAAATTTCAGTGTGTCACAATAGTTTGTTGCATAGCTAAATGGTTTCTCTTTTGCCCTAAGTCTCTGCCTGCAGCAATACTCACTGTGTAATAGCACTGTGTAATAGACTATTGTGCTCTTCCAAGAAAGATATCTGCTAGTCAGATATCTGCTTCCTGCTGTGCTGTGGTAGGGTATTCTGGGTATTGGTAGGGTATTGATTATTTACAAAATATAGTAAGACCCCAGAGTAAGTGAATTCTAAAAGATACAGCCTCATCATGTTATTTTCAACACTTAAGCACGTATAGTAGGCAGCGTGTGTAGCCAGCTCATCTCCTTACAGCAACCATTTGGTCATTATCAACACAGACATAGTCTTCAGAGTAGCCAATCCTGTGCCTGGCTAGAACTTCTAAGAGAGTGGCAAGGATATATTAAGGATCTCGTGGTTAGTTGGTACCTAGCTTATTGTCTTAATATGGGGAAATTGGACTGAACAGAAAAAAACAAGGACTTGAACTCATAGTGCTATAAATATAAAACCCTTTCACAAAGTACTAAATAAAGCAGTGGTTTGCAACCTGTGGGTCACGACCCCTTTGGAGCCGAACAACTCTTTCACCAGTTTTCCCAAGGCCATTGGAAAACACAAATATTTACATTACAATTCATAACAGTAGGAAAATTACAGTTATGAAGTAGCAGTGAAAATAATTTTATGGTTGGGGGTCACCACAACATGAGGAACTGTATTAAAGGGTCGCAGCATTAGGAAGGTTGAGAACCACTGGAATATAGGATAGGAGCCAGTCTCCCTCAGTCATATTATCTGTGAACTTACTTGCTGTAGAGCTTTGCTGTACTTATGATCATGAAAACCTTTGTCATCAGTCANTCTTAATCTTTTTATGAAAATGGCACCTATTGAGATTACGTTGCTTTATTAATAGATTTCATGTAGTCTATGACTCAACTGTCATTTTAGTTCTCCAGAAGAAAATCATGATCTGACTGGTTCATAATAGTATTAACTTTTTCTAACATTTCTTTTTATTCTACCACAGTTAATCTGTTTGTTCAATAATATATTCAGTAATGGACTATCATTCATGTAACTGAGAATTAGGGGAAAGTAAAAGTGGACACATGTGATTCTCTGTCCACAAATAGGTTACCATTTATTTAATCATGCCATTCAAGTATTCTTTTTTTTTTTTTTAAGTGTGTCCATGCCTGAACTTTTTATGTGCATTGTAACCTTTGGGGGTGGGGGAAGGGGTCTCACTTTGTAGCTTTGGCTGGCCAGGAACTGTCATGTAGACCCTGCTGGCCTCAAACTCACAGAGATCTACCTCTGCTTCCAAAGTGCTGGGATTAAAGGCATGCGCCACCATGCCTAGCGTGCTTTTTAACTTAATACTAAACATCTAAGGTAACAGTGTGCTTTAATAAGTATGAGTTTACCTTTGTGCTTTTGTATGGTGTTTTATTTTCATTCTTTGGTTCAAGGTGGAGATCACTTGGGATGAGACTGATCATGAAAGAATTACAACACTTAACAGAAAGTTTAAAAAGGAGGAGCTTTTGGACATGGACTTCCAGGCCTACTTAGCTTCCTCCAGTGAGGATGAGGAGGAAGAGGAAGAAGCACCACAAGGTACTTGCTAATTCTTTGATTGGGTGGTTAATGGAACTGTGTCTTGGGAAAAACTTAAAAAGATCCCCAAATTGATTGCATAGCATACTTATATCCATAGAATTATATGCATGTGTATGCATAGATACATGTTTGAAGGATTGGCAAGATGTTCATTGGATGAAAGCACTTGCTGTACAAACCTAATGACTTGACTTTGATCCCTAGAACCCATGATAGAAGGAGAACTCCTGACTCACCAAAAGTTGTCCTCTGACCACCACATGTGTGCTTTGGCATAGTCATGTCCACCTTCCTGCACGTACGCATGCGCGCGCGCACACACACACACACACACACACACACACACACACACACACACACTAATAGTTAAATAAAAAATTTTTTAAATCCTGAATACTTTGCTAGGCTAATTTTCTATAGCCACAAAATTTATTTAAACCCTGGCTTAGTAAAAATGCCTAGCCTGTTAGACTTGTAAATATATAAAATGCTGTTATTTCCCCCACACCTTAATTAGTTTTGAGACAATCACTCTGTGTAGACTAGGCTTACCTTGAAGTCACAGATCACAGAGATCCGCCTGCCTCTGCCTCCCAAGGTCTGTGATTCGATTATAGGCATGGGCCATCACATCTACTTTTGGTAGTGCTGCGGACTGAACTCAGGTCATTGTATATGCTAGGCAAGGACTCCACTAACCGAGATACATCCCCAACCCTACAATAGTAATTCTAAATAGCTTTTGTATTTTATTGTGTAACACTGTCTTGTACTGCCCTTGTTTTACATTTCCCTGGCTTCCAGTGCTCTTTCTTTCTAAATCTCTTTCCTAGAGCTTTAAGTATTTGTTAAGAAATCCTTTCATTAAGAACCAGCTACTGTCAAAACTCTCTTGATGTTTGGTTTGTCTGAAAAGGCCAGGAAATTTTGCTTTTGCTTGCAAAGGATTCTAAAATTGGATTTCCAAAGGCTTTCCTGTATCCACACTGATAATAACACCCCATTGGCTTCTGACTTGATTGGTGTTTATGAAGATTGTCTGGAGATTTTCTTTATTCTAAGAGTGGATTTTTTTATATATGTATTGAGCTTGGGGTTTTTTGGGTCCATTTAATTCACAGTGGTATCTTTTTTCAGTATTGGTGTTCTCAGTCATTTGATTTTTCTCCTGCCCTTCTAGAACTCTATTTAAATATGCATTAAATCTTTCCACTGTGTCCTCTCTCTTTAGATGTTTTTGATTTAGGGCTTTGTGTGTACTAGGCAAGCACTCTACCACTGAGCTAAATCGCTAATACATTTCTCTTCTCTTACAGTTTTATCATTTTCCCCTGTACTTCATTCTGGATAGTTCCTCCTGTTTACACATCTTCTAGTTTGAAGATGTCTTTTCAGCAGTGTTCATTCTAATATACCTACCCACTGAATTCTTTATCTTGGTTGTTATCTACTTCACTTTTAGCAGTCCTATGTGCCTGTTTGTCAAGTCAACAATGCACTTTTTGGTAGTTTAGTTTCTAAGTTTGATACTTGTCTTATACTCCCTCTGGATCTCTGCTTAATTCCAGGAGACTAGTTGAACTTCTTCCCGTGGATTTTCATTTGTGTCNTTTTGATTCTTAATAGTCTTCCAGTTGAGTTCACAGCTATGGATCAGGAAATAGGAAGTGCTCAGAAATAATATAGATCTTAAAACACTTGGGATCATCCTTGTGGTATTCCATTCTCTATTCTTGATTTTGATATGATAGTTCTTCATTAACTTGTCAGTTCTTTCAAACTTCAATTTCACTTTGTAATCCCTTTGAAACTTATAGAAAGACTTTAAAAATCCTGTATCCAGCTGGGCAGTAGTGGTGCATGCCTTTAATCCCAGCACTCGGGAGGCAGAGACAGCTGGATCTCTATGAGTTCGATGCCATCCTGNTCTACAAAGCAAGTTCCAGGACAGCCAGAGCTGTTACATAAAGAAACCCTGTAAACAGATAGATAGATAGAGGAGGTGGAGGGGAGATAGACTAAGCAGTAATTATCAGGTCTGTCTTTGTTTAAGAAATCTTGATGACTGAAATGATCATGTGCTTGTTAAATTGATCATGTTGTTTGCTTAGAAATAACTGATTTTATAAAAATACAGTACCATTTTTTTTCACCATTTAGTTATTTGGTTGTAATTTCTTGTGAGTCTCTGTCTCTGTCTCTCTGTCTCTGTCTGTGTGTGTGTGTGTGTGTGTGTGTGTGTGTGTGTGTGTGTTATATGTGTGCATGTGGTTATGCATATGTGCTGTGGAGACCAGAGGTCACCATCATTTATCTCAGTTTATTTTTAGACACAGGGTCTTTTCCTCTCTGANTAAACGTGGAGCTGACTTAATTGACGAAGCTGGCTGACCACTGAACTTCAAATTCACTTGTCTCCATTCCTCAAGTGCTGGGGTTCGAGACTTGACCATCTTTTACTTAAGTGCTGGGGACTCAAACTCAGGCCTTTATACTTGCATAACAGGCTCTCCACCAACTGAGCCTCAGCCCAGTAAAGTATTGTCAGCACAATCTGAGATTTTTCCATATATCTGTTTGTTTTGGTGGTTCAAGAGATTCAACTGAGCTATGCTAGCTGTAGCCCTTCAGCTTTTGAATGATAGTATCTGCAGTTACATCTGTGTTATTCTTATCTAACAGAATTGCCGGACATTAAAAAATACCAGTTCAATGCTGACAGAAAATGAGAAACCAGAAATGTTAAACATAGATATAAGTATTTTAAATCAACAAGAAAGAACATCTTTATTTATAGTTTAAAATTTTCCTTAGTGTTTTCCTTTTATGTGATGTATTATTTTTATAACTTAGTGGCATATGAAATAATAAATACTTTTCTAGTTTTGACATGGGGTTATTAAGCCTTGACTTTCTTAGTTTCTGAATGGTCTGGTGTTTGTTTTTATGTCACTGAAAGTTGTGCTTTATTCTTTTAAGTTTACCATAAAATACTATTTTACAGTATTAATGTAAGGAAAGTAAAATTGTGTTTAATAGCTTCTGTTTATTTTTATACATTATATATTGATAAAATCACATAATTGCTTAAGTGTTTCATACTCTTTGAAAATGTATAGTTTTCAGGCTGGCAAGATGGTTCAGTGGGTGAAAGCTCTTGTTGCCAAGCCTGATGGTCTGAGTTTGATCCCTAGAACCCACCCACATAGTAGAAGGAGAGAACCAACTCCTCAAAGTTCTAATGGCACATGCATACACATAAATAAATGTCATGAAAGCTTAATAAAGAACGTATGTAATTTACACTGATGCTCACTGGATATGAAAGACTTTACATTTTAAGGTCTCAGTGGCTGGTGCTTGTTAACCTTTTTCGAATTTGAATGTTTTATTTCTTAGTGTACATAGCATAGCCTTCTCACAGACCTTTTATACCTTTCCCCTGTAAATAAGAAAGATGAATTTTGTCTTCATCTCCCATAAGTATGGGAAAGGTAAATTTATTTGCTTAAGCTTATGTGCTTTTCTGATAATTCTTGATAGTTTTTTCTTTACTATATAGTTCTAAAATACAGGGGAAAAGGATATTCCATGTCCATTGAGGAATACTGGGTCCATGTTTTTCAAATGGTTTTGGAAAATGAAACTAAATTTTATTGTTTTTTATTACATTTGTGTGTGTGTGTGTGTGTGTGTGTGTGTGTGTGTGTGTGTGTGTTGCATGTGGAAATCAGAGGACAACTTGCAAGAGTCAGTTGTTTCTTCCTACAATGTGGATCCTGGGGATCAAAGTCATGTCACCAGGTTTGAGATCAAGTATCTTTCTTCTCTGAGCCACCTCACTCATCCTGGAATTATTTTATTTTACATATGTGGGTGTTTCACCTGCATACCTGTGTGCTGTTTGAATACCCCTGGTGCCTGTAAAGGCCAGAAGAGGGTGTCAGATCCNCCTGGGACTTGAGTTATGGATTTGTAAGCTGCCTTGTGGGCACAGAGAATTGAACCCAGGTCCTTTGGAAGAGCAGCCAGTTCTCTTACCCGCTGCGCTATCTCTCCAACCATTTAAATTTTAAAACAATATTGTTAACAATAGGACACCTAATGTTATTAGTAAGTAAGCATTAATGTTACAGAAAATAAGCATTACTTTTCCAATATATTTAATATCTTGGACTCATTGGGAATATATATAGCTCAATAGTAGAGTGTTTGCCAAGCTTCATAAAACCCTATGTTCAACCTTCAGGATTGTAAAATAGAAAAAAGAAAAAAAATACCCACAAAAACAAACTTAGACCCTGCTAGTTTCAAATCTGGATTTAACCACATAGTGAAAACAAAGGTCAAGTTTTCTTAGCATCCTGTTCCTTTCTTTGTGTAGCTGTGAAACAAGAATTATAGTAATACCTGACTCATAGATTGAAATGATGTATATAAAGTATGTAGAATAGTACCTTATATCAGGTATTTTCATTTTAATTCTTAAAACTAAAGATTAATTTCTTTCAGTTTGAAATATGCTAATTAGGATTTTTCAAAAGCATTCCTTTTTCTTCAGTATTTTAATTGATTACAAACACACCTTAATCTATAATTTAGTGCCTTGGACTAGTATATTTGGATACTAAACGTGCCTGATAGTTGTTTATAAGAGTAGCTCACTGTTTGAATTTATTTTTAAAAATCTTATATACTATTAAGGCATTCATAAAATATTGTCCTTGAATTAGGAAAACAGACCTACATGAGTTATCCCACATTTTAGAGCTTCATCCCACATTTTAGAGCTTCAGAAAGTACAATTTTAGTACTGGAAAAAATCAATTTAAAGTAAGCCATCAGAGACTTACCACTAAAATTTCAACCTGGAAGGAGCTTGCTTCTAATTATGTTTTCAGAAGTAAGCTTTTAATAGAATGAAATACATTGCCATTTTGTTAATGTGTTCCTCATGTTTTATCCATTGAATTACGGGATACATGACAAAATTCCATCCAACGTTCTTATTGTGGCACAAAGCACAAACAGCAAAAAAATGAGCTTCAGCTGTTTGAGTGAAAATATAAAAGTGTGATAGGATGATGGAAAGAATGCCTACAGCCGTTTTTATTCACTTAGAGAGAAAAATAAGTTTTAAATATTTGCTTAACCAACTTTTTTTTCTTTAGAAAACCAATTTTTTTTTGAAGATGTAAGAACAAGGTGGTAACACTGATGTTTTACAGCTCCGTGCTTATATCACAGTTTTGGCGACCATAGGTTACAAAGACAGGAACGTCACTGTATCGCTTCCAAACTTTGTTCCACTGGCAATGTTTAATGAATTTGATAAATTTGTGTTTTACATTAAAACCCAGACTTGGGTTACTGACTTGAAGAATTTACAATGAAACTGTAGAAAAACAAACTTTATAATTGAGTTTCTCTGATATTTGTTGCCCATGGATTTCATACTGTTTCTTCACATTTTAATTTTTATGAAACTAGAATTCAGAAATATCAATTGTCTTCCCACACGGTGAAAGTAGTTGAATTAGCTCCTAGTCTTTTTGCCATTATCATTGATTGATGAACACTCTTAAGAATAAATGTGCTTATTCACAGTCAAATGGAAAGGACTTCATAGTCTCGGGTTTACGTTCTAAACAACTTCCTTTCTTCTTTTGTGTGGCCTGAGAAGCTAATCCCATGTGTCAGGTTCACGCCAGCAGCATTCAGGCTCCTTTTATTGAACAGAACATTTAGAGGGGACTAAAATGTCACACTTAGTGCTCTTGCAGTTTGCATAGAAGGGAATATTATGTAGTATTCTGACAATGCTATTATTAAACTTCATTGTCTCTGAGTTTTACTGAGTACAAGACCAAAGTCTTTGTTTTCATATTTACAAGTTGAAGTCTGATTTTGTTCTGTGATTGCAGTATTTCTTTGACAACACTTTTTAGCCATATACTGAAGAGACCATGAGACCTAAACACTAAAGTTGGAAGGTAATTCTTTCTCTGTGTTAAATGAGATTGATTGATTAATTTTGTTTTTGTTTTGTTTTATTTAGGTGAGAATGGAGTCAGTGTAGAAGATGGAAAAACAAAGAAAAATCAAAAGGATGATGAAGAACAAATTGCTAAATATAGACAGCTCTTGCAAGTTATTAAAGAAAAAGAAAAAAAAGGAAAAGAAAATGATATGGAAATGGAAATCAAGTGGGTTCCAGGTGAGAATTAGATATTAAGTAAAAATTTTCTTCTGAATGCATTTAAATGTAATCATAAAGACACTAATACTTTTTTAGAAGCATTCTTTTTTTTTTTTTTAATAAGTTCTATTTTCCAGAAATGTATTGGTAAGGAAATGGTATTTAACTCACCTCAGAATTAATGTTTTTGCTCTTTTTCCATTTTTATTTTAAATTTTCTCATATATTTTGATTATATTCTTTCCCTTCTCCCTGCTCCTCCCAAGTCTTCCCCACCAAGTCTTACCCATTCAGCTTCATGGTCTCTCTCAGAAAAAGGAAAGATAAAAATCAAAACGAACTAAAAAGAAAATATATATGGCCAAAAAAATAAAGCACTGCACACACAAAAAAAACCAAACCATGGCATCTGTGTTGTGCTGGCCTACTACTTCTGAGCTGGGGCCTGCACTAGCGTGTGATTGATACACCCAGTGGCATTCCCTTACCGAAAACTGGTTTTCCCTTTCCTAGTGGGTGTCAATTGCAAATATCTTCTTGGTTAGGGATAAGGCTGTGTCTACTTCCCCTTCTCATTTTGTCTGATGGGAACCTGTACAGGTCTTGTACATGCCATCACAGTCTCTGTGGGCTTGTATGTGTGTCAGCCTGTTGTGCCCGGGAGTGCTGTTTTCCTAGAGTTGTCCCCTCTGGCTCTTAAAATTGTCCTACCTCCTCTTCCCATAGATCCTTTGGGGGGCAGGGGGATTTTATACTCTTTCCAGCTTACATTTGTTTTAGTTTCTTGGTTTTACTAACTACAAATTATTCCTGTCCAGTTATAAAAATAGACATTTCCTAGGTTTGGTTCCTCAATTTAGAATATAGAAAATTGAAACCAAGTACCACGTTTTCTAGTTATTGTAATTCTTTAAAAAAACAAAACAAAAAACAAAAACAACAACAACAAAAAAAAACCAAAAAACTATAATTCTCAAGTGATCCCTTTTCCTGTAGCCCTTACTGGTTTTTTCTTTTCTTTCTTTCCCCCCTCCCCCTACCCCCAGACAGGGTTTCTCTGTGTAACAGCCCTGGCTGTCCTCACTTTGTAGACCAGGCTGGCCTCCAACTCACAGAGATCCACCTGCCTCTCCTTCTTGGGTACTGGGATTAAAGGCATGCACTACCATTACCTGGTGCTTACTGTTTACTAATTCATGAGGTTTCACTAATACAAAATATATGTTACTGAGTGTTCCGTCTCAATTTTGCTATAGTTAAAGAAATGTGGCCTAATAGAGTAGTATACTATAAATTTTAAAATACCAAACCTAAAGTTAGATAAAAGCTAGCATAAACAGGAATTGTCATATATAATACACATTTACACATGCACACACATCCCAATAGTTATAAATATCTCTTTCTCTCCACTTTGTCTTCCCTCCACTTTTCAAAGCAGTGTTCCCATTTGATTCTGGTGTCTGCTCTTTAGCCTTGTCCTTCCCCCNTCTTCCTTTGNTCTCTGTTCTATTACTGTCTTCCACTGGAAGCTTACACAGACATCAGGGACAAGCATATATGGCTATTGAATTATTCATTCTTTATTCAGAAACAAAATGTTTTGAATCAGTTGTGTATTCATTTTGTTAGGTAACCCTGATCCAAACATTTCATTTTCAGACATCTTAAAACCTGTTCAGTATTTATTTTTGGCTATTTCTTTATTTCCAGTATTGCCAATGTATTCATTATTTGAAATATATTCACAAAATGTTTTTTGCTCATGACTTTTTAAAAAGCCAGATGTTTTAAATTTTGAGTTGAAGGCCAGGGATATAACTCAGTAATAGAGTACTTGTCTAGCAAGACCCTGGGTTAAGTCCCTAGTGCCACAATGGGGTTGTGGGGGAGTTAAAGGATGGGATGTAACTCAGTGGCTGAGTACTTGTCTAGCTTGAATGAGTTCCCAAGTTTGATCCTTAGAACCACAAACCCAAAAAAGCTCCAAATGTCATACCCAAACAGCTAGGCCTTGGGCTGAAAAAGAAAAAAAAGGGTTGAGTTGAGAGGAGAGAGCATCAAACGGAAAGCCTGAGCTTAAAAATGAGCTAAAAGAATTTGCAATTTGCCTCCAAGTTTGACAATGGAAAAGAAAGTTTATATGGTGACTGTGCATAGTCACACAGCTGTTAGGTGATTAGAATTTTAAAGCTTAATCATCCTTGAATCATCCAGTTAACAGGTTACTATAAAAGCTTTATAAGGCAACACGCTGAAATTAATACTGTGTAAATAACATTTGTATCATTTGTGTACTGTATAATAAAAAAGAGAAGCAAGAGCTAGAGGGATGGTTCGGCAGTTAAGAGCGCTTACTGCTCTTGCAGAGGACCTGGGTTTGGTTTTCAACACCCATGTATGACTCACAACTGTCTATAACTCCAGTTCCTGTGGCTCTGACACCCTCTTCTGGCCTCCAGGGGCTCCCAATGTGATGCAAGCACACAAGCACATATACATACATAAAAATAAATAATTTAATAAATAAATTTCATTAATAAATTTAATAAAAATAAATAATTTTTAAAATGAGAAACAGCTTGAGTTATCTAAAAGTGTTTCTAGAACATTTTCTTTATAGAGTTTGCTAGTCTGTCCCTCAGTTTCCTGGATTATTGAAAGATATTTTCTTCCTTAGTAATATTAAAGTGAAAACTGGGGATACTTTTTATGTTGATTATATTGCATTTGGTTTTTGTTTCATTTATATTTTTATATTTTTCTAGTGTTTATAATAAGATCTAGGATTTTTTAAAGACTTTTTAATTTTTTTATTTCTTGAGATTATAATTCCCTTTCTTCCTTCCAAACCCTCCAATATACGCTGCCTTGCTCTCCCTTGTCATGTTTTTACATTAATTGTTGTTACATAAATGTGTGTATGCATAATTCTTAAATACAGAAATACAACCTGTTCATTCTGTGTAATGTTGCTTGTATGTGTATGTTTTCTTCAGGGCTGACCATTTAGTTTTATATAACCAATTGGTATGCTGTTCTTTGGGGAAGACTATTTATACTGCTCTTAGNATTCTTTAGTTGCCTGANGTTTCTTGGTGGGCTTGAGACCTTTGGTGTCATTCTTGTTTAGGCAGTCATGTTGGTGAGACTTTCTGGATGTAGCTTCTGACATTCATAGAAGACCTAGTGTCACAGCAAATCCCAGTTCCTCTAGCTCTTACAGCCTTTCTGCCCCTCTTCCACAATGATCCCTGAGCCNTNGGTCCAGGAGTTGTATTGTAGATATAGCCTTTGGGACTAGGCTCTGCAACTGTGATTTGATTGGTTGTGGTTTTCTCTAATGGCCTCCATNTGTTGCAACAGAAGTTTCCTTGATATATCCACTTATTTGTGAGTATAATGNCAAATATTCAGAATTTAGTTAGGGATTCTGCTGACTNAGTAAAATGGTGGTTGTAGGTTCTCCTCTAAGATACATGAATTCACTATCCCTGTGTAGTTGGCTAGGTTTCTGCTACCAGGTATGATTTCCCTCTTGTTGGGTTAGGTTTTTTGTTTTTGTTTTAAGATTTTTATTTATTTTTATTTTATGTATATTGATGCTTTTTGTGGTAACCAAAATGAATAGTGATAAAAGAGAAGAGACTATTTCTGACAGGTTTGTTCTTGGAGCTATGCTGGTGAGGCTGTGAGTGTTGCAGGTTAGAGTAGGGAGAGCACCTGCTATCGTGGATATCCTAGGCCAGTCCCCATCTTAATCCCTTTCCCAGAAAAAGAAAATGTACTGTCAGTATATGTGAGGAAGCCAGTTCAGAAGGTGCTGTATTGGGTTCCTAGCTTTAAAGTGTGTTTACTGTCTTTGCCATATTAGACTTTAGTATGGTATAGGTGATATGATTATTTTTGCTTATTTTTAACTCTTGCTTGGAATTAATTTGATCTATCATTTTCCTCTTAAAGTCCTAGGTTTTCTTCATCTTCTCTGGTTTCTCTCCTAGAAATCGTGTTTGATGTATGTGTTACTTTCTTCCTTTGTGTCTGATAACTCTTGACTTCTGTACCTTTGGATCTGCACAACTTGCTGGGTCATTTCTTCAGTTCTGCTTTTGTTTCATTAATTCTTTCTCTGTAGTGTAAGTGTTGTAACTTGGACACTGACAAGATGTTTTTTATCTCTAGGAGTTGCTTTTTCCTTTTTTCCTCCGAACTTGTCTTATCCTTTTTTTAATTTCCTCTTTTACTTTTTTAAGTGCTGATTTTATATTTTGTATCTCAATTTCCAAATCCATAGTCTATGGTTCTGTCTTACTGGTTTTTNTTTCTACTTTCTCTAGTTCATCGGGGATTTTAATTAGAATCTTGTTGTCTTGGATCTTTCTCTTCTTATAGGAAATCTGTATCAGAAGGCCTCTTTTAGAGAGTATTTGTCAGGTGCCTGGGGCATTCCTAATCCAAGACCTATCGAATTTTTGAGTTTANTTGGGACCACACAAGTAGTGTGAATTCCAGCCACAAGTCCATGGGTTTGTGGGCTTGTGGTTACAAAGTCTCTAAGGGGAACTATATTTTTACTCCCCCGATCTTCATGTACTCCCCCTGAACTATAGGGGGAGGGTCATCATCTACTGGGGGCACATTTAAAGATCCTGGGACCTCCCACCATGATCAGACTCCATACTTTGTCCCCTGCCTCCTTGGCTAGCAGCCCATAACAACCCAAATCCATACTAGACCATATTAGCTTAGTATGTATCCCCAAGGAAAACTCCCTGCTTCTCAACTAGTTTAATATTTCTATTTGCGCTTCTTTGTTGAGACTTGACTCAGGAATTCTTTTTCTTTGTGTCTTAGTCATTCACATAAAAGATTTCATTCATTTTCTACCTTGCCTATAAATGTATAAAAGTAACAATAGAACAAATAATTTCTCAGTCTTTGCCATAAATAAGTTAGCAGATTGTCTTTCCCAGATTTGGCCAGAAGTTAGTCTGCTAATATGAGGATATCTTGGTAGTATGTTACTATGATTACAAACTGCTTGAAAGGCAAGGAAAACATATAAATAAACATGAGACAAATACAGAAAAANAATAGCTCCCTAATGAGGCCCAAATGTCTTGTATTTGAAGTCAGTGTTTTAAGAACATTGAACTCTAAGAAGCAGGCCTAAGGGACAGTTTGATGTGTGGTAAAGTTAATACCCTTGGAAGTGGAAGCCATTATTGTTTTAAGGGATACTGAAAGAGGATTTAGAAGAAGTTAGAGAAAGATAACTTAAGTTCTAGACATATGTAAAGCATTTTCTACCAGTGGAATAACTTTAGGCAATAACAACAAAAGGTAGTATCTATTCAGTGAGTACTTTGGGCACATCTTCTGTGGATATTTTAAGTATTTGGGGAGAGGCACAATTAGTTAGGTGAATAGAAATCCCAGTCTGAGCATCTTTCTTAGACTTAACCCTTATTATCCTCATCTTATCTCTCTTGTTTTCACATAATGTAACAGGATTCTAAAGTATTGAGTACAGCCAGAGAACGTTTGTTGGCTNTGACTGACAGCTTTAGCTGTTTGCTGTTACTACAGAAACTGGTTTGTGTTTTACTTTCCATTTCCATGTGTTGTTGCTCCCAGTCAGTGGGGTGAAACAGATTTGAGTCACTTTTCCTTTCACTTGCTTTCTTATTCTATAGACGTTTATAAGATATGTGCTGTAGGACTCACACTAGCTACTAATCTGGACCACGTGTCCCTTTGACCCTTGTTATGTAAGTAAATGTATCCTTCCTTGTCCTCACACCTTCGGGAGTAGTATGCTATTTTGAAGAGGTGCCTTGATGGCAGTGCTCCTCAGGCCATGACTGGTGGTTTTCCTCTATAAAACCTAGTACCCAGAATGAATTCCACATTTGGAGTTTTGGTGTTAGTGACAGAGGTTAGTAACATTTTAAAATTATTTGGGATTGAGTGCTACATAGTCTAATTTATAACACACACAAAAATTTTAAGAGATTGATATGTAAGTGTTCATAAATCTCCCAGTGAGTCCTAAGCCTTTATTTAAGTAAAAAGTGCCAGTTTTGAACTATATGAGAACTCTTAAAACCTGCATTTTGTTTTTATAAACAAAGCCTATAATAGTACCTAGTTGAGTTGTTTTAAAGCATTCATATCCTTTGAAGACTTTTCAAATATTTCATGTGGATAAGGTCAGAAGGAATGTATATTCTTCTTACAGATTTTGTAAGAATATTTATGAGTCCTTTTGTATGCACAGAAATGGCCAAAATCATTCTGAATAGGTTGTACTTATTAAATTATTATTGTCATATTGAATCATCTATAGTCGTAACTCGCTTTAGAAGGGACTTTACNCTTATTTGTGGGGTTATTGCTATCTTTAATTTATCAGTCTGTGGATATATGCTTAAAGTTTTTTTCAAAAACCAATTTGTACAAAACTAAAAGCAGTTATAATGGGATTGTTTTTCAGTCACATCGTGGCTTCTCTTAAATGAGGCTAAACTGACTCCGAAGAATGTTCTTGTGCATTTGCCAAGAGACTTCTGGGATGGGCATATTTTTAAGAATTCAGAACATAAACAACTGTAATCTGTGGCAAGAGATTTAAATGACCTCATGATGACAGTGAGAACAAAGCATTTTTAAGTTATTGTGGTGGTGTGTTAATTCACTGCAATGTGTTTGTCATTCTTCTATTTTGGTATATTAAGTGAGAGCCAGGCAAAGAAAACTACAGACTGACTTGAACTTAAGATATTATTTCTTAATTGCTAGAAACAAACTAAGTTCCAGAGAAATACTATTTCCTAAGAATAAATTTTGCATGCATTTAGATTCTAAAACTAGTGGTCCACATGAACCAGTTAAGACAGAAGTCATTTGGACCTTAAAAGCTTTGATTCATTTTCTATTGGAAATAATATATTGTAAACATCAAAGATCAAACACTTGGCAGGAAATAAGAATCCTTCCTTCAAACAGATAAAGACAGACGTGTTTATTAAGTACTTACTATGTGTTTGGGACTATGCTAAATATTATGGAATGTGAAAGAAAGTGACGACTCTACACTGTTTTTAGTATACAGAACTGGCATATGCAAGTGGAACTTAGGAAAGAGAACTATATAATCGAGTACCAAATAAAATGACATCTCACTTACATGATGCAAATAATCACATAACCACTTTTCAGAAATTACCTCTAGCTGGGCATGGTGGNACATGCCTTTATTCCCAGNTTTTGGGAGGAAGAGGCAGGTGGATCTTTGTGAGTTCACATCGCGAGTTCTAGGCCAAACTTTGTCTCAAAAAAAAATAAAAACAAAAGATTTTAAAGATTTTACTATCATCTGATAATATAATAGTATGTCTATGAAATTTGAGGTTAGACTGATTATATGCTAATCTGCATGGATTATATATGATACTCTATCTAGTTATGTGAAATCAACTTGTTTTATCAGAATTTACAGCTTTCTCCTATATGAGGATTTCCATCTTACATTCCCTAGGTACATTACTGGTTCATTTGAAGATCTGTATATGACTGTATCATTCACATATCTTCTAAAAACTATGTACTAATGTGAAATGTTTTTCTCATAAAGAATGGGTTTTAGTGATTTATTTTATATGTATGAGTGTTNTATCTGCGTGTATTTTATGCACTCGGGGATGCTTGGTGCCCACAGAGGACAGAAGAGGGCATTGGATCCCTAGAACTAGAGTTACAGGTGGTTTTGAGCCACCATGTGGGTGCTGGGAATCAAACCTGGGTCCTCTGAAAGAGCAACCAGTGTTCTTAACTTCTGAACTATCTCTCTAACCCAGATACATTTTTTAATTGAAGATTGTGTTTCTGTTTTGGCATAACAAATCAGAGCTCCTACCCTCAGTATTTCATATGTAATTTAATTTTAATACTTTTTTGAGTCCTAGAAATTTGGAGGTTAAGTCTTTGCCTAGCAACCAGGAAATGGACCTTAACACTCATCTGTTTCAACCTGGTCTTTAGCGCTTACAGCACTGTTGTTACTACTTCTATATATTTGGACATCTACCAAGTATTTTGAAGTTCAAAGGGAGGGAAGTATATGTGGGAGGGAGGGTTTACATACATCTAATCTCTACCAGATTTATTGTGCAGCCTGAGACCAAAGGTAAAGTTGAGTGGGTAGGTAGAGGAGGGGGTAAAGCCTAAGCTGGCCAGTGTCATCACTACTACCAGAGTAAAAAATATATAACTACTTTTCTGTCTTCTTTGAAGATGATGGTATTTATTTATTCATCTATTTTTGTTAGAAATTTTGAAGGACATAGTTGGATATGGAGTTTTAAATATTTATATGACGCAAAATCCATCTTTTAAAAATAGCAAATGGCTTGGCATGGTGGCACACACTTGTAATCCAGTCTGTCAAGAGGCAGGGACAAGGGGATCACCACAAGTTCAAGGCCTCTCTGGCCTACATAGTAAGTTGGGGACCAGCGCAGTCTGTGAGTTCTGCATAGTACGACCCTGTCTCCATACAAACAAAATAAAATATAACAGTGAATGGAATGATCAAAATGGTCATTTGAGAAAAGAGGTGACTGATCTAATTCACTTTCCCAAACATATTCAAAATGCTGTGAATGCAAAAACAGACCTGGAAATGATTCTGTCAAATTGCTAAATACATTAAAAATGCTTGCTAGTGGCTAAAGGATATATGAGTCAAGAGCAGAATTTAGGAGCAAAAGCTTTAGAGATGAACCATGAAAACAAATAGCATTGGAAGAACCAAGCCATGTAGAGTCGAGGGAAGCTGGTGGCCCTTTGGATCTTAACTCCATAGCCTTGGAGAATGCTTAAGCAGTGACTCAAGGATTTGTTCTCCAGTTTTTGTTAGTCACTTGCAGTGCCCAGGGAACACAGGCTTTCATTTGAGTGACAGGAAAAACTAGAGATGATTTTGCTTAATTAGTTATTAATTGTAGCTTGAGTTTTTGCTTCAGAATTTTTCTTCACTCAGTCTTCACCAAAAGGCAGAGAAGCAGGAATTCTTCTTGAAGGCTCAAAACAAGTGTAGAGAGAAGAAGGTTAGACCTAAGTAAATATTTGTTTCTTCTTCCTTTATTTTTTAAATTTTGTTTGTTTTGAGACAATATTTCTATTGTATAGCCNATTTGAACTTAAACTTAACCTTGAAGTACTGGGATTGTAGGTAAACCACCATGTCTGACTAATAATAGGTTTTTCATTAATGATCATATATCAAATTACTAAATTTGTTTTGTTATGATTTCCTTTGGCTAGATGTATTATTCTCTCCTTCTCTCTCCCTCCCTGTCTCCCTCCCTTTATCTCCCCTCCCCTCTGAAAATTGGTTACCTGTCATTTTGTGGTCTTGATATTGCAGGTATTCATTGTTGGATATACCTACTTAGATAAATTATGTATGTCTCTTTTGCTTTTGTAAGCTTTTAACTGACCGAAGACACACCATTTTAAACTAAACTATTTTTCCTTTCCAGGCCTTAAGGAGAGTGCAGAAGAGATGGTCAGAAACAAGTTGGAGGGAAAGGATAAACTGACCCCTTGGGAACAATTTTTAGAGAAGAAGAAAGAGAAGAGAAGACTGAAAAAGAAACAGAAGGTATCCATGCTAATTGACCAGATGTTTATTGAATGCCAGCTGTATACTTCACACCCCACCCAGTATTTTGAAATGTTTGTCTCTCTGACAGATCTCACTGTATGGCCCACACTCCTCCCCAGTGCTGGGACTGTAGTGTGAGCCACCACACCCATCTACAAGGAAATAATTTTTGGACCTTTATTATAATAAAGTAGCAAAGTAGGGTGAAAGTCCTACCGCCTTGATATGCTACCTCTTTTTACTACAGCTTTCTTCAAAACTTAGTTAAATGCCATTAATAAAATAATTCCACAAGTAATGAAGCTAACAGTTTCTGGAAAGATTTTCGAAGTGAGTCTTTATGGGGTCAGTAATGTACTCACTCTGAGACTTCCCCCAACACTTTTACTTTTTTCTTCTTTTAGTTTTGTTTTGTTTGTTGTTTTTCAAGACAGGGTTTCTCTGAGTAGCCCTGGATGTCCTGGAACTCACTTTGTAGACCAGGCTGGCCTCGAATTCTGAGATCCACCTGCCTTTAATNCTAGCGCTTAAAGGCATGCACCACCACCACTTGGCTGACTTCTTTTCTTATTTGTATCCCTTTAATTTCTTTCTCTTGCCTTATTGCTTCAGCTAATGCATCAAGCTCAATATTGAAAAGAAGTGGGGAAAATGAACAGCCNTGTCTTGTTCCTTATTTCAATGGAATTGCTTCAAGTTTTTCTCCATTTATGATGGTATTGATGTGGATTTGTCACATATAGCTTTTATTATATTGATATATATTCCCTCTAGTACTACTCTTTCTTGGATTTTTATGAGGATGGCATGTTGGACTTTTTTCAAAGGCTTTTTCTGAATTTATTAATCATGTGTACTAATCATGAGATTTTTCTTTTTAAGTCTCCTTTTGTTATTCATTATATTTATTGGCTTGCATATGTTGCACCATCCCTGCATTTAGTATAAAGCCAAGTCCGTCATGGTGAATAATCTTTTTGATATATGTCTGTTTTGCAAGTATTCAGCTTTCAGGTATTTTATTGAGGATTTTTTTTTAATCTGTGTTCATCAGGGATATTGGCCTGTAGGTTTCTTTTTCTGCTGTGTCTTTATATGGCATTGGGATTAGAGTGATACTGGCATGCATCATAGTAAGAGTTTAAGAGTACTCCTGTTTCTATTATTCTTTAAAAATTTTAAGAAGATTGGCTCAGATCTTTGAAAGTGGTAGAATTCTTCTGTGAATTCATCTGGGACTGGGCTTTTTTTTTTCCCCCAACAGAAGCCTTATTACTTTTTCAATCTCATTTGTTATGGGTCTATTTAGATTGTTATAACTTTGATAGTTTGGGTGAATCTAGAAATTCATCCGCTTCTTTTAGATTTTCCAACTTAATGGCATATGGGTGTTTTAATTATTCCCTTATCTGAATTTCTTTTATGTCTATTGTAATGTTCCCCTGTTTATTTCTGATTTTGTTCANTTGGNTCCTCTCTTTCATTCTTTTGGTTAGTTAGGCCAAGGCTCTGTCAACTTGTTTATCTTCTCATAGAACCAGCTCTTAGGTTTGTTGATTCTTTGTGTTGTTTTCTTTGTTTCAATTTCACTGATTTCTGCTCTGGTTTTTATTATGTCTGGCCATCTACTGGATTTATTATCGTTTTTTCCAAAATTTTTAGTTGCATCATTAAGTCATTTATTTGTGCTCTTTATAATTTTGTTATGAAGGCACTTAGGGCTATAAATCTCCCTTGCAGGACTGCTTTTAATGTCTCCCAGAGATTTTGTTGCATTGTGGTTTTATTTTCTTTTAGTTTCAGGAATTTTTTTTCTTTTTTGGTTTCTTCTTTGACCCATTCATCATTCCAGTAATGAGTTATTTACTCTCCAGGAGTTTGTGTACTTACTGAAGATTTATTTGTTACTGATTTTAGCTTTTGTTTAACTATGATCAGGTAAGATACATGGAGTTATTTGATTTTTCTGAATTTGTTAAGAATTGTTTTGTGTTCCATGATACAGTCTAGTATANAGAAGTGGGCTACTGAGTAGAATACATATTCTTTGGTGTTTGGGTGTAATAAATCCATTGGATATATAATATCATTTGTTTCTGATGTTTCTCTGTTTATCTTTTGTCCAGATGGTCTGTCTATTAGAAGAAGCAGGGTATTGAAATTACCTTCTATTAGTGGGTTGATATTAATCTGTGCTTTTAATTCTAGTAGTACACATGAAATTGGCTGTACCAATTTCAGTACATATATGTTGATATAGTAATATCTTTGGTTAACTGTTCCCTTGATTTAAATGAAGTGCCTATGGTAGTTTGAATTTAATTGACCCCCATAAGCTCATTGGGAGTGGCGCTATTAGGTGGTGTGGCTTTGTTGGAG
>LZPO01055129.1:246908-272291 GCA_001675575.1 Neotoma lepida
CTGTCTCAAATAGACGATGAAAAAGGTAAAAATATTGATTAGACTCATTTAAGACCCTAATTTAGTAAACAGTGTAGAATGAAAACAAAAACTTTCTTCATATATTAGAGCTAGGAGCTAGTGAAAGATACTATATGATGGCTACAGCCTCTACCATAGACAGAAACACTTTTAACTTATGTCACAAGGACAGATCTCTGGCTCTTGGTGTTGATAATTTGGTTGGTGGGATTTAAAGGCTAGGAAGACAGTTGTCATGGTTGAAAGGCCTTTACATAAACTGGCTGTGGTTGGCAGTTCTAAGATTTTCTGTCTTTGTTNTTTAAAATTNCAAGATTGTATCTGCTTCCATCTGTCTCTGGATGAGGGTTCATGGGGGCTCCACACCTATTGGTCGACAGTTCATGTGTCTCCACTAGCTTGGCTGGCCNTCTATGTACACCTTCCCATCATGATCTCATTGTCCCTTGCTCATAGAAGGCCCCCTCTCTCCCANGAATTGGACTCCTGGAGCTCGGCCTAGTGCCNGGCTATGGATCTCNGAATCTGCCTCCATCAGTCTCTGGATGAGGGCTGTATGATGACAATTAGGGTATTCATCCATGTGGATACTCACTGGAGTNTGCCAGTTCAGGCTCCNTCTNAGTGAAGCAGATGCAGAGATCCACGGCCGGGTGCCAGGCTGAGCTCCAGGAGTCCAATTGTTGTGAGAGAGGAAAGATTCTATGAGCAAGGAACATGGAGATTATGATGNGAAAATGTACTGAGATGGCCAGCCAAACTAGTGGAAACGCATGAACTGTGGACCAATAGCAGTGGAGNCCCCATGGTGCTGGACTGGGCCCTCTGGATACTCGAGACAGTGGTTTAGCTTGAACTGTTTAGGGGTCCCCCAGGCAATGGGACCAGGATCCATCCCTGGTGCATGAGCTGGTTTTTTGGAGCCCAGTGTCTATGGTGGAACACTTGTTACAGCCTTGGCAGAGGGAGGAGGGTCTTGGACCTGCCTCAACTGAATGTACCAGGCTCTGGGAACTCTCCATGGAAGACCTTGCTTTGGAGGAGGTGGGAATGGGGGGGTAGCTTGAGGGGTAAGGCTAGGGGGCGAGAGGAGGGGGAAGAGGAGGTTCTGTGGTTGATATGTAAAATAAACAGAAAATCTTGTAATAAAAAAATGTTTGATAAAAAAATAAAATAAAATAAAATTCCAAGATTGGGCAGCCCATCTGTTCTCCTTGAAGAAAGGTTCATGACAGGGGGCTTACACTGGTGGAGGTGTATGGAAAAAAGACATGATGACCAGGGACTCTCTTGGCCTTCAATGCATCTTCATGTTATGCTGACCCCACCCCACCCCCTAAATCTCATCTTTTGTAATTGGACCTTCCTTTGGGCTGCCAACTCACAAATAATGACATGGAGACTTCTTATGAAAGCTCAACCTTAGCTTAGGCTTGTCCCACTGACTCTTATAACTTAAATTAACCCATATTTTTATTAATCTACATTCTACCANGTGGCTTTTACATCTATCCCATTCATTCCACATCTGGCTGGCATCTCCTGATTATCTCCTCTTCCTCTCTGTCTCCGGAAGTCCTGCAACAATCTTTGGTCAAAGCTTGGTCTCATTACAGGGTGACTTTAAGGATATTAGATTGAATGTAAATGAAGGGATATGTTGGTTGTTGGTAGTATAGCGAATAGCTCATGCACTCAAAGCAAAGGTCAATAGGCTGCAGGATGACAGAACTGAGGTGCCTCTTCACAGGAGCTGTGAACATTTCAAGACAGGATCTCTCAACGTATTCCTGGCTGNCCTGGAGCTCACTATGTAGATCAGACAGCCTCAGACTCACAGAACCCTCCTACCTCTGCCTCCTAAATATTGGGATTAAAGATGTATACCACCACGAGGGNCCAAGAACCTTTCAAAGTTNTCCTAGTGCAGTGTTCCAAGGGTAGTATCCATAATCAGCCTAGTCTGGGCCAAGAGATTCCATCTGCTCTCTACCCTTTCCCCTCTTCCCTGCTCTACACAACCCTATTGGTTGTGGGAGTGTAAGTTTGGACCTAAAAAAAGGGCAAGAAAACAAGCTGACCAATGAAGAAATTCCTAAAGGATAATGTGCCATATGGACAAGCTGGGGACGGGCAAAAAGGCAATCAAGGAAAAGCAGCTATGGAGAGTTCTATCACCTCCCAATTGCTGAAGTGCTGTGGGAGGAAAATGGACTTGCAAAGAGATCAAGATAGATGGCACCTTCGAGCANAAGCTCCCTGNGGGAACTGCTCCCCACATTTGTGGGATCTAGACAGAATATGCAAATATTTAAAACCCAGAAAAAAATTCTGATTAGTANCGTTCGATGATTTCCCTGATGTAAATTCTCCTACCACGCTGATACCAAGCTACAAACTGTCACTGAACACAGAGCTGCAAAGGAATGGATGTAATAGTTTCTCAAATCCAGTATGATCTGCTTGCAGCATACNAGGATCCTAGGGTAAGAATCCAAATGGAGACTCAGACGTCTAGATATTTAAGTTGTAACTCAAGATAGCTCATGTCCCATCCTACNTTGACAACCATAGGAGATATTATTGTGTTCACCCAGACCAACCAATAGGAGGCTAGGCAGAGCTACATATCAAGACCCTGCCCACAAAAGCCAAGAACAAACAAATAAACAAGTAAATAGAAATAAGAAAGAGGTTTTTAAATAACAAAAACAGGAGATTGCAAGTTTAAGGCNTCCCTGGGCTACAGAGATATTTTNCATAAGGCAGTATCATTTTCTGGTTGTGCTTGGTANCTTTCTCCTTGCAGTCTAATCCATACTCCAGAGNTAATACTTACCATGTNTAAGTCTAAAGCCCAAAACACCAGGGCAGTGGGGTAGGTGGCTGAAAGACCAGAGAAAAGCATACCCTGGAAATGTCAAGTAAGGTATAAAGCTTCCTGGAACTCACTACCAGGGTCATTAATACTTACTGACAAGGTCAAGGACCAATGGCAGCCAGATTAAGAGACATTCTAGGCAACTGGTATTTTTCAGGACACTTAACTAGTGCCAGGGTGGGCCAGTAGCACCTCTCTCTCATGCAAAAGATTCCAGTAAAATCACTCCATTCTTTTTCATGCATCTTAGTAACTAACCTCCCTCTCATCAAAAGGCTTCATAGCTTTTAGGTTTTCCATGTAATGCCAACTCAGACTAATTCCAACCAAAAACCCAGACCTCTATTTGCTGGGAAGTTAACACAAGGGGGCAAATAAGACTTGAACTCTGAGACTAAGGGCTTATTATTATTATTATTATTATTATTATTATTATCATTATTTTATATTATTATTATTGTTATTTTACCATATAATAAAATAACAAAATACACTTGGGACATAAAAGCAAAGTCTTTCACAAGGGTATGTTGTTAAAAAAAGTGGTGACTTAGTTCAATCTTCCAGACTCATAAAACTAGAAGCATGCCTCACCCAACTTAAGGTATTTCTCTTCCTTATATATNTAGAGAGCAGGTAGGTGTAAGAATACTGCTTCCTTACTCTACCATTCATTAAACATAGCTCCTTCCCTGCTCAAGTTCATTCTATGAGGAGGAAAAGAAAGTATTTATTGAGTCTCTCCCAAGTGATCCTTGGGAATTTATTTTTTATTGAGAGCCTGTCACATTAATTAATATTTATTGAGTATCTCCAAATAGATCCTGAGCTAGAGAAACCGAGTCAGTGAACCAGGCTGGGAGGTCATTGATGAAGCTTTGGGCTGTAATGTCCTCCTAAAGCCATGGGTTGATGGTTGATTGCTGCTGTGGTAGATCTTTTAGTAGGTGAGATGTGACAGGAGGAAGTTATGTCATTGGAAGAGTTCCTGTGAAGGAGATATTGTGTACAAGTTCTGCATTATCACAGGCCCAAAGTGATGGAGCCAAGTGACCATAGACACAACCTTTAAAACCATGAGCTGAAAGTAACCTTTTCTCCCTTTAAATTAATTATCTCAGGAATTGTTTCATGGCAATGGAAAGCTGTGAGCACAGTCACAAAGGGACTCAAGTCAACGCCATCATGTGAGTCTAACTACTGCTGACATGCTTGCAAATAGACCTTTAGAAAATCAAGCATCAAAGAGAAACAAGATGGGCAGCATGAGGGCTTAGTGGATGACTTGAGTTCAATTCCCAGTACCACGTGGTAGAAATAGAAAACCAGCTCTGACAAGTTGTNCTCTAACCTGTGGCACCCACACCCACACAAAAATAAAAATGAATGGAATTTTTGTTGAACTGTTCATGACAGGATCTCATTAAAAGTTCAACTGACAGAGATTTGTCCATCTCTGTCTTCAAAGTGCTGAGATTAAAGACATGCACCACCACTGCCATGCTCAAACATAATTTGAGAAGGATAGGGGGAGAGGAAGAGAGGGAAAGAGGGAGAGACGCAGATGCTGGTGAATACATGCCTATAATCCCAGCATGTGGAAAGTGGAGGCCGTAGTAGGATCAGGAGCTTGAGGCCATCTTCAGCTATACAGTGAGTTTAAAGTTAGTCTGAGCTACCTGAGACCCTGTCTCAACAAACAAACAAACACAAACTGAAATAAGAGATAAGGCCAGTGTGGTTTGAATGAGAATGGCTCCCATAAACTCATATATTTGAATGTTTGGTCCCCATTTGATGGAACTGTTTGGGAAGAATGAAGAGGTGCGGCCTTGAGGGAGGTGNTGTGTCACCAGGAGTGGGCTTTGAGGTTTCAAAAGCCTTGTATTTGTGGATCAGACGTAATCTTTCTGCTATTCCTTCAGCACCATGCCTGCCTGCCTCCACACTCCCTGCCATGGTCTTTGAGCTGATACAGGCTGTTTGGACTGACCCACCACTAGATGCCCTTGCCTGAGGTAACTTGCCTTTGGGGGTGGATTAGGGGAAGCTCCTGCTAAACAGAAGCCCTCCTTATAAAGTCTGCTTTTCTGGTAAACTGAAACCTGCCTTTAGGCTTCTGTGGACCCAGTAACAATCCTTCTGTTCACCTAGCCAAAGTTTGTCTGTTTAGGACATTGTCATCAGCACTGCCAGTTTGGGTGGTGGCTTTGGACCTAACAAAGAGCACTAGCTGCTCTTTCACAGAACCCAAGTTTGGATTTCAGCACTCACGTGGTAAATTATAGGCCTCTNNAACTCCAGTTCCAGGGGATCTGGTGCCTTCTTCTGGCCTCTGCAGGCAGAGACACATAGTACACAGACAGACAGGCAAAACACCCATATACATACAATCAAAAAATAGAGGAAGAAAAAAACATGTTTTCGGTACAGCAGCCGGACATGGTGGCCCATACCTGTAATCTTAGCACTTAGAAAGCAGGTGGATTTCTATGAGTTACAGGCTAACCTGGTCTACATAGGATGTTCTAGGACAGCCAGCGCTACATAGTGGGATCCTGTCTCCAAAAAAAAAAATCAAAATATTCTAAGAACATATAAAACTTGACATATAATTGGAAATTTAATTCCCTACAGTTTTCAGATGCTTAAGTAGAAGTATGTAATGCTGAAGACTTAAATACCTATTTGGTATGTCTATGGTGGATGTAAACAACCCATTTCTTCTGGGCACTACTTCCCAAGTACTAGAATTATAAGTGTNTACCACCACTACCAACCCTAGTTTTTTGTTTGTCTTTTTATTTATTTACTGAGACAGGATCACACTTTGTAGCCTAGGCTGACTTGAAACTCTCCATACAGCCATGGTTGGCCTCAAATTCGCAAATCCTTCTGCCTCGGTCTCCCACATGCTGGGATTTCAGATGTGCACTACCATATTCAACTTTGGTTCAATTTTGGTTTTTGTTTTTGAAACAGAGTCTCCCTCGTTGGCTCAGGTTGGCGCCAAACTCCCTGTGATCCTGCCTCTGCCTCTGGTCTTCTGGAATTACAAGCACAAAGCACCATGCCTAGCCCATTGGACTCATAAGAAAAGTATGCAGAACTAAAAATAGGACTTAGGCTAGTGTAGAACAAACACACCCTTTAATTTTTAAGATGAGAAACAGCTTGACCAGAAGACAGGTAGTGGTCCATAAACCAGAACTGAAATTGGAGTGGGAAAACTAACTCTCCCTCTTCTTCAGTGTATGTCATGATTCTAACTGTCATTAGCTCCTCTCATTAGAAAGACTTTCTCTACTTGGAAAGTTTAGGTCTCCCTGTGGTGGTTTGAAACAAAATGGCCCCCAAAGGGAGTGGCACTATTAGGAGGTGTGGCCTTGTTGGAGGAAGTGTGTCTCTGTGGGGGCAGGCTTTGAGGTCTCTTTTGCACAAGCTTCCCTCAGTGTGACTGTCAGTTGACTTCCTGTTGCCTGCAAGATGTAGCACTCTCAGCTCCAGCACCATATCTGCCTGCACGCTGCCATGCTCCCCTTCATGATCATAATGAATGGAACCTCTGAAACTGTAAGTAAGCCACCACCTCGATCAAATGTTTTCTTTGTNAGAGTTGTCATGGTCACGGTGTCTCTTCACAGCAATAAAAACCCTAACTAAGACACTCCCAACATTTCATTTATTGTTTGACTTAACATTAAGTCTCACTCTAGAAAACAATGCTTATTTTTCATAGTGTGGACTACTCTTGAGGCTTTGGGTTAAAGATCATAGCTGGGAGTTATCGACACAAAGAATGAGAAGTATTACTATCTCCCTTAGTAATGCTTTGGGGTTCTGGAGAATCTATACTTCTGGNTGGGTTGAAATTTTGCACTTGATGTACAAAATGTACACTGTACAAGGGTACATTATGCAGGANAAACTATTCACTACATTTCTCTGGAGGTGCTGGCATTTTTTTCCATATGAATATTTTTCATTCTGCCTTGAAAAACATCAAGCTACTGCTTAAAAGAACCCAAGCCACATATTTTTAATAACTTTGAAAAATAAGTAGGATAAGCATTTTTCCTCCTGTTTCACCAGTGTAGAAACCTGATACTCAGAGAAATTATGTAACTTTTCCCAGACTGAACAAATAGTTCATAGATTAAAAGCTATGAGACATTCTGACACCTCTCACTATCCACCAAGCCACTGAAATATCCCAAACATTCCAGTATGCGGGATTCAGACTATTTCAACCACCATGGGTACTTTGTCCCAATCAACCATATTCATTTTACAGTATCTGTTATGATTAAGAAATGTATCAAGACCCATGTCAAACATTGGCCAGTACAAAGCCATCTGACTCATGGTAATAGTGATAATCCACCCATCATCAGCTTTCTTAGCTTCTCATTGATGATAGTTATCCATCTGATGAATCATCTTATCAGTCAACAAAACATCCATTAAATGCCTTTTANAAAAATGTTGCTGAAAAGTTATCTTCAGCACCTCCAGAAACACACAGGATTATAGAACAGCCGCTTGGTCAGTTCCCNTTCAACTATTCCTCTTGTTTTTGTTGAGTTATAAAGCAGTGACTGTGTGGACATCTTTTATGACATGTATACTAGAATCATATTCTTGTTGGCAAGTTGCTTACACTACCAGAACAAAGACTTGGCTGGGGAAGAGTGGCTGCCATCTACTATCTCAGATGGAGAGCAGAACAACACATAAGGGACTAGCCCATTATGGGCAGTACCATTCCCTAAACATGTAGTCTTGACCACCATAAAAAGCATGAGTAGGTCAACAAGCAGCATTCCTCCGTGATTTCTGCTTCTAGCTCCTGTTTTTAGCTCCTGCCTGACTCCCCTCAATGATGGACTGTAACTTGCAAGCTGAAATAAAACCTCTCCTCCCCTAAATTGCTTTAAAATTGCTTTATTTTACATGTATTGGTGCTTTGCCTGCATATGTATCTATGCAACATGTACATGCAGTACCTGTGGAAGCCAGAAAGAAGAAAGTGTCAGATCCCCTGAAACTGGAGTTATGGGTGTGATGGGAATGTCTTTCTAAAAATGTGTTGCTCTGATTGGTTGATAAATAAAGCTATTTGGCCAATGGTGAGGCAGAATAAGCTTAGGCGGGACATTCGAACTAGGGGAAGAGAAGCAAAGAGCAGAGCTGGGCAGATGCCATTCTGCCGTCCAGAAAGCAGCATGTAACGGCACACAGGTAAAGCCATGTGGAACACATGGCGACATAGATTTATAAAATTGGTTAATTTAAGATGTAAGAGCTAGCTAGCAAGAAGCCTGCCAGGGCCATAGTTTAAAAATGATATAAGCCTCTGTTTGTTTACTTGGGTCTAAGCACCGTGGGAGCCGGGCGGGATCAGGACCGAAACTGGACAAACTTTCGTCTACATGGGTGGTTGTGGGTGCCCTGGTATATGTCCTAGGAACCAAACTCACGTCCTCTNGAAGAGTAGCCAGTGCTCTGAACTGCTGAACCATCTCTCCAGCTTCCTCTGTTGTTTTTAGTTAAGGTGTTTTATCAAAACAACAGNATGTGGATAAAGGGGAATTATGAAGGTTACAGAGGTGCCCAGCCCCTGGAAGATGAACATGAACATTTATTGGTTCTCTTCCCAGTAATCATTTCCCTTATAAAAGCTCAAGATTTCTTCTTAGGAATCTGGTGGTCCAGGGATTGGGGTAGGGAGCTCTAACTCCAGGTCTGGCTCTTGGAATGGAGATGTAGCCTAGCTTCATCCAGCCACCACAATCTATCCTACTCCTCACCCATGGCTGCATGACTGCTAGGAGATGAGCATGTGACCTACGTCAGATGATTCAAGTACCTTAGTGGAAACTCTGAGCCCCTTTCTTTTGTGTGACAGAAAACCAACACGAAGCTCNGAGATCTTGTAGCAACCATTTTGCTCTTGCTAGTGTGGAAAGATGGGTAAAGGTCAGGTCCTAGGGGATAACTTCAGTTCACTTAAATAAAGCCTTAAGTGAAAGCCCAACTTTTAGTGACATAAGCCAAGAAAATCTCTCCCCCTCTCCTGACTCCTTTCTCTTCATCNCTCTCTTCCTTGTCTTCTCCAAGCGTGATGCTCCAGACAAGATTCTTCAAAATGACTGACAGTTCCTAAATCCACTCCAATGTCATTGAGTTACCCACACTGAATTACAATACCTCACTCCTGTGTCACCTGTCTGGACTCAGGAGTTTTGATTCTCAACCCACAGTGGTCCTGAGGGAAGGGTAAGAGATTAGAGAATCAGAACAGGCAGGCAGCTGTAAATTCCATTGCTGACTTATTGCATCACTGCTGCNGTGGGATGCTGGAAGGATCTCAGATTCAGTCTATGTTCCCATTAAACAGGTAAGTCAGGACTTTAAGATCAAAATGAATCAGTGGCNGTGTTTTTTATTTTTATTTTTTAATGAGTTGTCAGCAATTATGTTCTCTTACTGTTTAGGTTTTCTTCACCAGAAATGAAACACAGTGTCCTTTTGAAGAAGTGTGTACAGTAGAGAATTGAACCAAGCAAACCGAAGGCAATTCCTAGAAGCCGTTTGAAAAGAAAACACCGACATTCCTCTGACCACAAGAGATGAAAGATGGATGGCAGGAAGCAAATGGTGAAAACAAAGGGAGCGTGAGTGACTGGGGACTTCTGAGCAGATGCGGTGCTGAAAGTGATCACCTGCTGATTTAGTAAACATCTGCTTTTCAAAGTGCCTCATGTCTCTTTTCACTCTGGCTTGCACTAAAGCTTCTGGTTCCGGACTCTGTTATGATTTCCCCATTGTGGTGGTAAGACACAGCTCAGGAATGTTCTTGGCTTAGCTGAGCTCATTCCGGTTGTTCAGAAATGCTTCAAATTCTTAATCAAGTGTCCTTGAGGACAAGAGAGCCTTGAACTTCAGAGAATTTTACACAGTCTTGTTTCAAAAAGTTTGCTTAATGAGCAGGTTATTTTCTGTAGACTGCACTATCAAAGATGTTTGAAAGTTTTGTCAGTGTTCTCTCAAGTAGAGCAAAACTCAATCCAACCACTACCTTGAGCATGAAGGAATTTACTCGTGGATCTGAGAACTCTAAGCTTGTGTGTGCTTCAGGTGTGGATTTATTTTAAGCCATCAATGGATATTAAGACTTCAGGAGTCCAGGCTTGCAAAATGGCTCAGCAGATAACAGGGCCTGCCACACAAGCTTGATGGTCTGAGTTTGATTGTCAGAACCCATGTGAAAAAGTTGGATGTGGTAGTACACATCTGTGATCCCAGCATTCCTAAGGCAAGATGGGAGTGGAAGATGGGGAAGTCACCCAGTAGTCCAAAGTTCAGTTAGGCTGCAGAATGCAGTGAGACAGAAATAAAATAGAACTTGATCAGTGAAGTGGAAAGAATCCTCTGACCTCCACACACATAAACACACATAACTCTCACAAAAANAAACAAACAAATATTTCATGAGCTCTGCTACATGTATATCCATGCCTATTGCAATGATTTTTCACAATAGCCAAAAGCTGAAAACAACCACGGGTACATCAACATATGAATGACTTGATGCATTCATCTAATTATTCTTTAACCATAAAAACTTAGAAGTCAGATATGGGGGTAAGAACCTGAATGAATGATCAGAGAAGCAGCAGAGAAGTGACCAGTGACGACCTTCCTCCCTCTCTTTCTCTGTTCCTCCATCCAAAAGGATCTAGACCCTCTCTTAACCCTGCCCTACTACTCTCTCTCTCTCTCTCTCTCTCTCCTCTCTGTCCTCGATCCTCCAAGACCTCTATGGTTAATTTTGGTCAGCCAGTAGCTAGCTCTGCCCTCTGATTCAAAGCAAATTTTATTGTCAGAAAGTGATCAAAACATCACACAACAATGACTAAACAAATTTTACAGTGATCAAGTTATAGAGTGAAATATTATGTGGCTATGAGAAGAATCACTGATCCCTGTCACAAAATGAATGAACTTTGAAAACATAATGCCAAATTAAATAAGCCATACACAAAGGGACAAATTTTTTATGCATGTGTGTATATGTGTGTGTGCAGGTACAAACGAGTGTGAATGCATATAGAAGAAGGACAACCTTGGATGTCGGCCTCAGGAACTCTGTCTACTTCCTTTGAGGCAGGGTCTCTCTTTGGCTTGGAACTCACCTATTAGGCTAGTGAGCTCCAGGGTGACTTCTGTTTCTGCCTCTCTGGTGATGGGATTACAAGGGCATACCACCATGCCCTACATTTTTACTCGGTTGCTGGGGACTGAACTCAGGTCTTCATGCTTGCAATGAAGCACGTTAATGACTGAACCACCTTTAAGCCACCCCCCAGGACAAATATTGAACAATTTCATTTAATTGAAATATCTAGAATAGGCAAAGTCATGGAGGCAAAACACACATCTTGCTGAGAGGAAGAATGAGGTGAGGAAATAACTGCTTAGTAGAGTTTCCTTGTGGAGAGATGAAAGCAGTTTGACACTAGATAGAAATGGATATTATACAACACTGTGAAAGTACTAAACCTCTGGTCACAGAATCACTTACATTAAAATGATTAATTTTATACTGCACAATTCTCATCTGAATGAAAAGGAAAGGAAAAGCGAAAAATNAAAGCAAAACACCCAAAACAGATAAGCAAACAGAAACCTTTAAGTAGAGGTCCCTGAAAAGAATTCAGGCTGTTGTAGAGTCCCCATGGTACTGGACTAGGACCTCTGGATATGCGAGACAGTTGTTTAGCTTGGACTCTTTAGGGGGACCCCAGGCAATGGGATCAGGACTGTCCCTGGTGCATGAGCTGGTTTTTTGGAGTCCAGTGCCTATGGTTGGACACCTGGTGCAGGGAAGAGGGTCTTGGTCCTGTCTCAACTGAATGTCCCAGGNTCTGCTGACTCCCTATGAAAGACTTTGCCTTAGAAGAGGTGGGGATAGGGGTGAGTTGGGGGGAAGGCTGGGGAACAGGAGGAGGGAGGAGATGGGGATCTGTGGTTGGTATATAAAATGAATAGAAAATCTTTTAATAAAAAATGAAAAAAAAAAAAAGAATTCAGGCTGCTCAGACAGCAGCTCAGAGCTGTGTCTCCTGCCCCCACTCTTGCTAACCCATCTCCCTCCTTTTCTCCCTACGCCATGTCTCTTATACACATCTAGATGTGTATAAGAGACAGGTGTGTGTGTGTGTGTGTGTATGATTCTTTTATATTTTAAGGATGCAAATGTGTGTTGGTGCTCAGAAAACAAATTCCCCAGATACAGTGCTTTGACATGTTTGTTCTAGTCTACTTTCTATTGCTGTGACATACCATGATCCAAAACAATTTGGGTAGGAGAGGGCTCATTTCAGTTTACAGTTCCAACTCACACTCCATCACGTAGTGAAGTCGGGAAAGGAACTCAAGGCAGGAACCTGGAGGCAGGAACTGAAGCAGGGATACTGGAGGATCACCAGTTACTAGCTTGCTTCTACTTGTTTGCACACACACACACTTAAAAATAAGCAAATAAAATGAATCTTTTAAAAGCCAATAAATAAATCATCTATAAAGTAATCTTTTGTCTCTTGGGTTCATTTGTCTTTTCTACCCCTTAAATTTAACNTCCATCCCCCTACCTCCATCTGTTGCATGAAGAAATGCTATTAAGATCTAAACTTCATGGGGTTGTTGAATAATCACACTCCTGGGATTTCCCATTCTTGCTAAATGTGTGTGTCATTTCCTCTTATTGAACTGTTCAAGAAAGGGTTACTAAGCAGGAAGTCAGTGGTCTGGAGCCCATTGTCATCGCAGTGCTAGGTGTTCGCCTCATTATGGGTCCAGATGAAGATGTTAAACCTGTTCCTCAGTCTAATGTATCCAAAGTTCTTGGNACTGATTTTCCTGATATGATTTTAATACACCCATGTGCTTCTTCTGTCCCACTTCACTCCAATAAATTTATGTGGTAGAACTCTTTCTCCCCAAATCGGTCATTTATCAGTCTATGCAGTGGGTGGTACTGGATTCCCAAAAGACATCCTCTGACCTTCATGTTGCACTGTGACATATGTGGCATATTGCCCTACCCCCANACACATCATGTATACACACACACACCACACTCAAACGAATAAAAAAATTTACAAAAAGAAAGAACTTGAATCAAAGGGGAACTGACTTCCTTGGCCAACTCACCCTTCAAGATTGGCATTCTATCCTAGTTGATCCCACGAGGAGGCAGGTAGCATTCTCTGAACCTCTGTCTGCAACTTTGATCTTCTATGACTCTGTGAATAATGGCAGAAATTGGGGCGGAGCAGCAAATACAATATGAGTTATGCTGTGGATGAAATGTGCCCTCTCCATAGTGCTGCCCATGTGATAACATTAAGATCAACAATCTTTTTGTTTTTGTTGTTTGAGACAGGGTTCTCTGCAAGCCTTGGCTGCCCTGGGACTTNCTCTGTTGACCAGGCTAGCCTTGAACTCATAAAGATCCGTCTGCCTCTACCTCCAAAGTGCTGGGATTAATAGTGTGTACTACCACTCTCTCAAGATCAACAGTCATAACGGGGCTTTTAAGTGGTGAAAAGCCTGAGCCTTAGGTCATAAGTTTATAAATTATATAAGCCTCTGTGTGTTTACTTGGGTCTGAGCAGCCTCGGGAGCCTGGACGNGACACAATAAAAACTTTTTCCTACAGTGATGAGGCCGTGAGATATTTGGCACCCTTATAAATTTCACTCAGTTTTCAGCTGGCTTGCTGTCCTGTCTTCACATAGTGGCTATAGCACTGAAGCCATCACCAGCCCAAAAATTGATGCTTTGAGCTTGGACTTTTAGCCACATGAGAAATATTTTAGAGATCTCTCTCAGTCTCAAGAGTTTTGCTATAGTAATAGAAATAGATAAAGAAATCACAACAATCCACTGCCTTATGTCAACACTAAATGCTTGATTTAGAAGGAAAATAGCAGAATGAGAGAGGGATGGAAGGTAGTGGTCATGGAGAAACTTTCATAAAATGTGTATCTGGGGGAGGGACATATACTCCATGCTGTACGTGTATATGTAGCTTAGAGGTCAATTCTGGAGTCAGTTCCATTTTCCAACCCTTCCCTGAGTTCTGGGGATTATACTTAGGTCATGGGGCTTTCATGGCAAGTGTTGTTACTCACAGAACCATCTGATAGACCTGATTGTTAATATTAATTTTCAATGTGACAGGAATCTCATAAANTACCAAGGCTAGGGACTTTTCAAGGGCGGCACCTCCAACCGCCCAATACCTGGATCTTAAGGTTTCCACCTCTACCTGGTATCACTGCACTGGGAACTAGGGTTCCAACACATTAACCTTTTCTGTACAAGTCATATCCAAACAGCACGGTTTGATGCACAGCATGAGACAGCGCTCCACAGCAGAGTCAATCTTCGAAGCACAAATGACTTCATAGTTAAAGTTTCAGAGCTTCAGGTCTCCATCTAACTGCCACTTTGACATTTCTACCATTTCAAAGGCTGTGAAGAGATTGAGAACCAACAGTGAGAACATAGAGATCAAGATGATGATGGCTACAAGAAGGTCACAGAGAGACAGATNAGAGGTANCAAAGATGGTATCACCCCCTTTACACTTTCACCAAGGGCTTGTATTCTCTGTAAACAGCTCTCTGAAGAGTATACTCCAGCTCTTCAAACCCTGGGGTCACCTAATGTTTCCTACTCAGTCAGCCCCCACCCTCACTAAAGTATTCCTCAAGTTTCACACACTTGAGTGAATGTTTTCTTTTCCTTGTACTTTGAAAGTTGCTTTTCCTCCTCTTCTTTTTCTTTTATTACAGAGTTCAGTGTTTATGAAAAGGCCTTTAGGAATTAATTCAAGACCAATGTAATTTAAAGACCTCAGAGCCAAAAGACTTTAGAAGAATATGTTTCAGGCCTTGGAAGCACAGATGGCAGCCAATACCTTGAACTCTTGAGGTTTTCTGGGCAGGAAAAGCCTGGAACACTGGAATGAGACTTTCTTCTCTCTCTCCTTTCTGTGTCTACAGAGTGTTCCATTGGCCAACTATTGAAATGGAGATATAATATTTGATCTCCAAAACTACAATTTATCTCCAAAAGCTTAGAGAAAGGAATAACAANNAGAAAAACATCAGACAAGAGAAATTGTACATTTATATTCTGGAAGAACTGTGGGGTTGGGAGCCAAGAGGCTTTGGTTTCTGGTCCCAACTGTGCCACTAAAAGTAGCTCTGAGACTCTGAATAAAGAATTGACATTTTCTTGGCCTCTGCTATCAAAGATTGAAGTCTGGGCAAGGGTCTTTCCCCACTGGCCCTCATTCCACCCTCTTCGTGTTTTAAATCTGTGAATTAGTGTTTCCTTTGGTCTGCAGCATCCTGTTATACCTTTGCCCCATGAAACTGGGTGTATCCTGTCTTGGGGGGAAATTCAGGCATCTAGAATGACTGTCCTGTGTGTGTGTTTTACGACAGGGTTTCACATAGACAAGGCTGGCTTTGAACACCTAATACTAATTGCGTTCACCTCCTGAGTCCTGAGATCACTGATTTTCTGACGACTTAAAAGTAATGCAGTTTCTTGGTCTCTTTTTTTTTAATGCCAACACTCTGTTATCCTCATAATTGAAACACATTGATAGAATTATGTTGAAGTCAAAAGTATGTCCACATTGAATAACTCATAAGCTTCCGAAATGACACGAGCCTATTGAAGTAGGCTGTCAGGTGCTAACAGATTTACCATTTTTTTGCTGCTTGAGATTTAACTCCATAACATATCAGGGCTCTTCCAGTTGCAAATTCTTCCTGGAAATCCAACTCCAAACAGATCCTGTCAAAAACAGGAGCTTTGGGCTAAGAACAGCTCAGTTGTTAGTTTACTTGTCTAGCATGTATGAAGCCTAGGTTTGATCCCCAGCATCATGTCAGAGATGGTGTGGGGACAGACACCTATAATCACAGCACTAGGGAAGTGGAGGCAGAATGGGCACCACAAGTCCAAGGCCATCCTTGGCTACACAGTGAGTTTGGAGGCAGCCTGGGATACATGAGACCAAGCCAAACCAAATCCCAAGAGCTTATTGGCTTAGGAAATTGCAGTGTTTCAAGGGTACATCTTCAGGTTCAGCTTGATTGAGGAACTCAAGTCATGAACTTCACACCTTTTCTCTATATATATTCTGCCACTCCTTTCTCTGTGTGTTTACTGTGTGTATTTAGAAAAACAAATGTTTGTTGAACACCTGCAATGCATTTTAAAAAATCGTGATGGGTTTTATGATTCTAGATTTGTGCAGTACTTAGACAAAATAGAATCTGCTCCTGCCTCCCACATCATAAACACACGAAGTATAGTGAACAAGACATCATTCTTAGAACAGTGACTAAACACAGCTGTGCTAAACANCCATGGACTTTATATTTTCACATTCATACAAATGTTAATNTGGAATATTCCTATACACTGTGTGAATATATGTTGCTGTGATTGGTTTAATAAAGAAGCTGACTGGCCAATAGCTGAACAGAATAAGAGTAGGCGGGAGAGCCAAACTGAAAACACTGGGAAGGAGAAGGGCAGAGTCTGGAGTCACAAGTGGGTGCAGAGAGAAGCAAGATGGGCATGCCGTACTGAGAAAAGGTACCAAGCCATGGGGCAAAGTATAGATAAGAAATATGGATTAATTTAAATGTAAGAGTTAGCTAGTAACAAGCCTAAGCTATTGGCCAAGCATTTGTAATTAATACTAAGTCTCCATGTCGGTTATTTGGGAACTGGTGGATGGGAAAGAAATGTCTTCCTACATGTTAACAGGACATTTTCAGAGAGAGGCCACAAGGTAGCAAACAAACGGTGTATACTATTGTAAGAGTCCAAAGAATTGATGATGATGGGTTGAAGCAGGCAGAAGAGTCAGTGAGAAGTGGCGAGATTTGGATATTCTCTGACANTAGAGCAGGAAGGTGAGGACAGAGAGAGAAGAGGCAAGGATAACTTCATGATTTCTGGTCCAAGAAACTGAGTTAATGGTTGAGCTATGTGGGGGACAGGGGANGAAGAACACTGAAAATGCATGCTGTGGATGTATGGACACCAAGAATTGCTTTGGATATGTTAAATCATAACCTCAAATTAACAGTAAACANAGATGGAAAGCAAGCTGTGGATATGCAAGTCTGCTCTATAAGATAAAAGTCCAGGTAACTAGAGAGATGGCTCNGTGGTTATGAGGACCCAGGTTTGATTCNCAGTGACCATAGGACAGTTAATATCTATCTGTAACTCTAGCCGCNAGAGATTAGATACCTTCTTGTGGGTACAGACATGTATGCAGGCAAAACATCCATCCATACAGGAATTTAAAATATATATAATATAATATTATATGTAATATAATATTTAATATGTATTATTTATGTCATATTAATTATGTCATAAATAATATGATAATATTATAATATATAATATAATAATATAATAATATGACATAAATATGTCATAAATAATACATATTTAATACATAATACATAAATAATACACATTAATTATATACTATATCTATATATTTTAATATATATTAAAAACAGAGAGATCTAGGCTAAAGCCCTTGGCGTGGGTTGTGTTAACCNTGAAGCATCTTTACTTATTTTTTATTTATTCATTTATGATTTTGAGATAGGNTTTTACTATGTAGTTCTGGCTTGCCTTGAACCTGCTAAATAGACCAAGCTGGACTANTCACAGANATCTGCCTGCTTCTGCCTCTGCGGTGTTGGGTCTAAAGNTGTGCACCACCACATCCAGCATTGAAACATACTTCTGCTGCTTAGCTGCTCCAATTCCAAAGGAAGGGAAAATGCCTATCTTCTCATCACTGAAGCAGAAATCTGATCCATCCTGGTTACTGGGGTCACTGTTATTGCTACCCCATTTTCGAGGATACCCATTATGTGTGGAGGAAGTAAGTCTGATTTCACCACACACATCTCCCCCGACTTGAGTTTGCTCACAAATAGAGAACTATTGCAGAATTAGGATCAGAGGAACATAGAAGAGAGAGGCTACCCTTCTTCAAATTATATTTACTTATTATTGTGGGCCAGGGCATGTGGTGGCCAGAGGGCAATTCTGGAGTTGGTTCTTCCCTTCTATTTTTATGTTTATGTNGGGTCTATGGATTGGACTCAGGACACCAGGCTTTACATAGCAAGTTCTTTATGCACTTAGCCGTTTTACTGGCCCAAGATAAAGACTATTCTTTAAGAATAAATTTCTCAAATTAAAAAACAGTCAACTAAAAGTTCCTATTTATTTATTTATTATGTATACAGTGTTCTGCCTGCATGTATGCCTGCAGGCCAGAAGAGGGCACCAGATCTCATTATAGATGATTGTGAGCCACCATGTGGTTGCTGGGAATTGAACTCAGGACCTGTGGAAAAGCAGCCAGTGCTCTTAACCTCCGAGCTATCTCTCCAGCCTTAAAAGTTCCTATTTATAAATGTATAAAATTGTCAATTTTTTAAAGATTTATTTATTTAGTATACAGTGTTCTGTCTGCATGTGTCCCTGTAGGCCAGAAGAGGACCTCCAGAAGAGCACTCAATGTTCTTAACCATTGAGCCATCTCTCCAGCTCTGTCAATTTTTTTTTTAATTTAAAAAATAAATACATTCTACAAAATAAGTGGCTCCCAATAGCCAACCATAGCTGTCAAGGTCATGAAAAATCAAGGATTAAGTCACTGTCCCAAATAAAAAGAGGCAGAAGAGATATTATAACTTAAAGTAACATATGGTCCATATGGATAAGACAGACAATTAGTGAATTCATGTAAGGCTGTGGATTAGCTAAGAGAAATGAATCAAGATTAATTCCCTGATTTTGGTCATTGGTATGAAGGATACTGTCATAAATTTCTTTCTGTTGCTGTGAAAATACCATGACCAAAATCAAATTAAGGGAGGATAGGATTTATTTGCCTTATACCAGGTCACAATCAATTATTGAGAGAATAAGGCAGGAACTCAAGTAGAAACCATGGAAGAATGCTGCTTACGAGCTTGCTCCTTCTGTCTTTCCTAGCCACCTTTCTTTTATAGCCCAGGGCCACTTGCCTAGGGATAATGCTGCCCATAGTGGGCTGGGCCCTCTCATATCAGTCACCAATCAAGACTATTCCTCATAGACATAGCCTCAGGCCAATTTGATCTGAGCAACTTCTCATTAACGGTCCCCATTCCCTGGGTTGTGTCAAGTTGACAACAAAAACTTACTAGCTCAGCCATATAAGATGTTAACTTTTGAGAAGCCAAGTAAAAAATATAAAGGCACATGGACACTGTTTTTGCAAATTGGAATTTATTTCAAAATGTAAAATTTTTAATCTGTGTGGTGATATATTTGTAATCTAAGAAATAAAGCTTGCCTGAAGATCAGAGGACAGAGCCAGCTACAGAGTTAGCCATAGAGGTCAGGCAGTGGTGTTACATACCTTTAATCCTAGCACTCAGGAGGCAGAGGCAGAGATCTGTCTAGATCTCTGTGAGTTCAAAGCCACACTGGGCTACACAAGATCAATCTAGCTAAAAGAGAAACAGAGCTAAGCAATGGTGGCATTCACCNTTAATTCCAGCATTAGGAAGGTTGAGACACGAAGTGATATGGCTGGACAGAGAAAGGAATATAAGGTGGGAGAAGACAGGAACTCTGGCTTTCAGGTTGAGGACTTGATGAGGTAAGAGGTGGTGGCTGTGGCTTGCTCTGCTTCTCTGATCTTTCAGCTTTCACCCTGATATCTGGCTCCAGGTTTTTATTGTAAGACAATTTAGGATTTGTGTAACAAATCTGCACATTTTAACATTTATTTTTAATGATGCTCATATGGGAGAGGTGCACACATTTGAGTGTGGGAGCTCATAAAGTCCAGAAGACGGTGTTAGATCTCCTGGAAGTGGAATTACGGGCAGTCGGATGCTGCCAGACATGGATGCTGGGAAATGGAATTGGGTCCTCTGGAAGAGCAGCAAGTGCTCTTAGCTAGGCGCCAAAATAAAAGGCTTTAATTTAAAAAATCAAATACATGTTTGAAGTGGCTCTCTGCTAGTATACTGATTAGAATTTCCCTTGCCGTCTTATTTTATGAGTACATGGAGGGTGTGGGTCTCCAAAATTTTCCTGGCCATCCATTCATTTGCAAGATTCAGAGTTCAGAGGTCTGTCCTGGAAGACATCAGGCTAAAGCCAAGCCTGTTCCTTCCATGATGTCTTATTAAGTATATCTGACCTAGTCTCGGAAGAATGGAAAACATGTTCTGGTTTGAGAGTAAGACAAATGTCAATCCAGCAAAATGTAAAAGCAGGCAGTTGTTCAAAGAAGACTGTCGNTCTCAGATTGGATAGCAAAAGGATTTGACAGGGAAATGCAGAGAAGACTCATCCAAAAGACTTGTCTTGGCGCCCATGAGTGGACTGTGAGCCAGCGTTCAGAAGGGTGAGCCTGGAAAATAGATTTTGTGGAAAAGGATGATTCACTCACCAATAATAATAATAATGATAAATACTGCTGACAAGGAACTGGTAATTGGCAAATGAAAATAAATCCAAGCCACATATGTTAGATACTTTAGAAGTAAGGTCAGAACATATTCTCTTTAAAAACAAGAACATTTGTAGTGGCTCCTGTCCCTGGAATCCACAGCGTGTGTGTGTGTGTGTGTGTGTGTGTGTGTGTGTGTGTGTGTGTGTGTGTGTGTGTGTGTGTGTGTGATGTGAGATACATTCTCTTTTAGAGGAAGTCTAATTACTTCCTGCTGAACTAACATGGCGATTGCTCTGAAATGCATCAGAAGCACATTTCACAGCCTATTCCTTTCATTCTCCAAGTACAAAGAATCATATTAAGTTTTATTTTTCACAATCATCAACTATGACTCTGATTCATATTCTGTAATTGGAAAAGGCCAGTACCAAATTCTGGGAAGTGAGCTTGATCAAAAGCAATTATTTGGAAACTTGTTTGGAGGATTTCAAATCCCAGAATGAAATACAGATCAGGTTTTGAGATTAGCACTCTCAGGACATTCAGAGAAGGGTTAAAATTCTGTGTATCATATGTTCACATCTATATGTGCTTTTGATTTTAATTTTTGTTTGTTTACTTTTTNGTAATTTTTTCATACAATATATTTTGATTACATTTTCCCCTTCCCCAACTCCTTCCAGATCTTCCACACCACTCTATACATGCAACTCTCTCTCTCTCGTTCAATAAAATAAAAAAAAATCCAAAAAAAAGACAAACAAAACAAAAAATAAGAAACAAAAACAGAAATAAGAAAATCCCCACAAAAACACAAAGCAAAAATCAAAACTAACAGGCAAAAGACAGGTAAGAAAAAAAAATACCCAAACAAAGTAAAATGAAACAAAAAGTCCACAAAAATATCACAGAGTTAATTTTTTATTGGCCAACTAATCCTGGGCATGAGACCTGTTCTGGAGTGTAGTTGATATACCTAGTGACACTCGGTTGGAGAAAACTGATTTTTCATTTGCCAGTGGGTGTAGGTGGAGTTTCTCTGTGTCCTGGCAGCCACTCCCAAAATAACCACTCAGAGGCTTGATGTTAATTATAAATGCTCAGACAATAGCTCAGGCTTGTTACTAGCTAATAATTACATTTTAAATTGACCCATATTTCTTATCTACCCTCTGCCACATGGCAGTACCTTCTTTCNACAGGGCATGTTTATTTTCCTTCACTCTCTGCNTCTGCTCATGGCTCCCAAGACTCTGCCCTTCTTCCTCCTAGTGTCCTCTGTGTCTTGCTGTCCTGCCTATGCCTCCTGCCTAGCTACCAGCCTGTCAGCTCTTTTATTAAACCAATCAGAAGGTGCCTTGGCAAAGATACCACAATGTACAGAAAGATTATTCCATAACAAGTGGATATCAGTTGCAGATAGCTTCTGAGTTAGTTCCCATCTACTGCAAGAAGCAGCTNNTCTAATGAGGGCTGAGCAAGGCACTTACTTATCTATGGGTACAATAGTATGTCTTTAGGAGTCATTTTATTGNTATGTTTCTTTAGCAGTTTTGGGGTTTCCATGACATATCTAGTCTCACGTTCTTGGCCATTTTATCGGTGTCAAGTTTGAGTACTTTCTCATGGAGTAGACCTTAAATCCAAAAAGGGAGGTGGGGAAGTTGGCTGTTCCCATAACATTTGTTCTACTACTGATTGCTGTTGTAGGTCACCGGGAGGGTTTGTAGCTGGGCAATATTAATGATTACCTTTCTCCTCTGGTAACATGCAGAGTACTTTCCAGTACCATGAACACTAGTCAATAGGCTTCTCCATGTTCAATGACATATTTTAAGTGCTNTCTTCAGCAATAGGGCCTTACCATCAGGTTGTAGAGAACAACCAATAGCATTGGCAATAATCTGTGGTGTTTGAAGGGCTCAACAAGATGTAACCCATTCCTGGCACTGGACATTTTCCTTGGTGGCATAGGATATCTAACTGGGGCATTCTCTCCCCTATTGTTTGTTTCTTTGTGTCATGGTCTCTTGTAAGAGACTGGCCTTTTACTCTGTATCCTCCAAAAGGCTAAGGTTACAGGCATGAATGAGCACACCTATTACAGCATGGATCTCTACATCAACAGCAAGCCATCTGTCAAAAACTGAGTCCCCTTTGGCTATCTCTTTCTACCAGAAGACAGTGCTGCTTACTGACTTGCTCCACATGACTTGCTCAGCCTACCTTCTTACAGAACCCAGGACCACCAGCCCAGGGATGGTACCACCTACCATGGGCTGGGCCCTCCCTGACNCATCATTAATTGAGAAAATGCCTTACAGTCAGTCGGATCTTATTGAGGCATTTCCTCAATTGAGGCTCCTTTCTCTTGGATGACTCTAGCTTGTGTCATGCTGACCTAAAACCAGCCATTACAACTGACCCCTTGTCAACTTGACACACAAACACATCACTATTAAGCCACAGTCCTTCCCTTCTTATTCATCCCCAAGATCTCACATTAAAAACATAAATAACTTTAAAAGTCACACAGTCTTTACAAATTCAAACACATTAAAATTTCAGTCTCTTTAAAATATCCAATCTCTTTTAAAATCCAAAGTCTTTTAAAATTCAAAGTTTTGGGCTGGAGAGATGGCTCAGCCGTTAAGGGCACTGGCTGCTCTTTCAGAGGTCCTGAGTTCAATTCCCAGCAGCCACATGGTGGTTCACAACCATCCATAATGAGATCTGGTGCCCTCTTCTGGCTTGTAGACAAACATGCAAGCAGAATACTGTATATATAATAGATAAATAAATCTTTAAAAAAAATTCAAAGTTTCTCAACTGTGGGCTCCAGTAAAATACTTTCTTCAAAAGGGAAAATTTAGAGCACAGTCACAATCAAATCAAATCAAGACCAAACTCCATCTCTACTCATGATCTTCTGAACTCCTCCAAAGGGCTTGGGTCACTTCTCCAGCTCTGCCCTCTGCAGCACACACAGCTTGTCTTCTAGGCACTGGCTGGCTTCTCACTCCACTATTGTTGCTGTTCTTGGTGGTCCTCCCATGGTACTGGCATCTCCAAAACTGCTAGAGTCCCTTGCTGCAACTGGGCTGCACTTTCACCAACAGGCTTTCTTCACGGCGTCACACCTCAACTTCTCTGATGANCCTTTCAGTCCTGGGCCTTCAACTNCCACTGAGGCTGCAGCTTTACCAATGGCNTCTCCTAGCCTCTCACAGTGTCAAGCCTCAGCTGTTCTCTACGATCCCTTCATGCCTTCAAAACCAGTACCATCTGAGTGACTCTTGCACATTACCAAGTTGGGCTGCCAACACAAGGTATACCTCAGTCACCTCTATAGCACAGCTTCTCTGTGCTCTCAGGAAACACCTTCCAGAAGATTTCACCTCAATGATGCTGGTCTCTTCTTAATCACCACTAATTTCTTAGCTCTGACTAACCAGAATCAATTGTCCCAATAACATGAAAGTTTCACTTCAATGGTGCTGGTCTCTTGTTAATCGTGACTGGCTCGATAGCCCCATCATACCAGAATGACGGAATCTTAANTCAAAATACCAAACATCCCTGATAGAGTCTAAATTTCCCTCTGAAACTTCACAAGCCAAGCCTCTATCTTCTGCATTCTTTCAACATTCTTATCTTCCAAGCTCCCTTATCTTCCAAGCTCCTAAAAAACATCCCACTGAGCTCTTAATATTAAATGGCTTTTCTAGCCCCAAATTCCAAAGTCCTTCCATAATCAGCCCCCAAACTTGGTCAGGTCTATCACAACAATACCCCCNCTACATTGATACCAACTTGTTTTAGTTACTATTGCTGCAACAAAACACCATAACTAAAAAGCAAGTTGGGGAGGAAAAGGTTTATTTGGCTTACACTTCCACATTGCTGTTCATCACCAAAGAAAATCAGGAGAGGAACTCAAGTAGGGCAGGAACCTGGAGGCAGGAGCTGATGCAGAGGCCATGGAAGGGAGCTGTTTACTGACTTGCCTCAGCCTGCCTTCTTATAGAACCCAGGAGTACCAACCCAGNGATGGTACCACCCACCATGGGCTGGTCCCCCTCAACTGATCACTAATTAAGAAAATGCCTTATAGTCAGATCTTATGGAGGCATTTCCTCAACTGAGGTTTCTTCTTCTCTGATGACTCTAGCTTGTGTCAAATTGACATACAAAATCAGCCAGTACACCATCTTCTTATCATTTGCTCCTCAGTGATGGATTGAGTGGTTTTGTTCTGTCACATGTCCCTCCAGAATGTGCTGTTCTACCATAGTCCAAGGGCATCAGGCTAGCCAATCATGGGATGAAACCTCTCTGATCTGTGAGCCAAAATCTTTTCTCTTTAGAAGCTAATTATTTCACACATTTACTACAATGATGAAAGACTGAATGAACTAGCCATATTACAACATGTCCATAAATTCTGGGGATTGAGACAAGAAAATCCTTGGGAGATTATTATTCTGCATACTGATCAGGGCATCTGAATTGTAGTAAATTTTTGTGTGTCTTTTAAGAAATGAGTTCTAGAAAAGGAAGGCTCCCTTTATTTCTGTTTCTCACTAGCAATTCAAAGTGTTGCTCACCCCAGTTGTGTGTGTGNGGGGGAGCTACTGATTAGANACTAGATGATGTCCTCTGACTAATACTTGGTAAATTGTTACTTATGATTCAAATACAGAATGAGAACAGAGGTGCTTTTCCTGGCCGCTTTCCATAGGAGCGTTTAGGACCCTCTTGAGGCAGAAGAAATGACTTCCTACAGTCTGCTATCTGTTATTGTGTTTTGTATGACGACACTGTAGGCAAATAATAGAAGTAAAAANNNNANNANNNTNANNNTNCNANNANNNTTNNNNTTNNTNNT
>LZPO01055129.1:296328-309021 GCA_001675575.1 Neotoma lepida
TCACTGGAGGGTGGGCTTTGAGATTTAAAAAGCCCATGCCAGGCTCTAAGTCTCTCTCTCTCTCTCTCTCTCTCTCTCTCTCTCTCTCTCTCTCTTTTTTTTTATATATATATATAATTTTATTATTTTACATGAATATATCTGTGCACCACAAGCATGCTTGGTGCCCATGGAGGCCAGAGGAGGGCCTTGGTTCCATCAGATCTGGAGCTACCACTTGGGGTCTGCGAATCAATTTCAGGTTCTCTGGAGGAGCACTCAGTGCTCTTAATTGCTGAGCCATCTTTGCAGCTCAAGCTTTTTTTCTTTTAAAATTACTGTTTATTGAGGTTGGTGAGATAGCTCAGTAGGTAAAGGTGGCTGTGCAAGCTTGATGAGACTGATCCCTAGGACCCACACAGTAAAAGAGAGATTGAACTCCCATGAGTTGTCATCTGATCCACACATGAACATGCTGTGCCATGGCATGCATACTCCCATCACCACCTGAGCTTGTGCAGGCATGGGTGAACACACACACACACACACACACACACACACATACATACACACAATGTAAAAAAAGCCTATTTAAAATTTTTCCCATTTATTAAATCAGGTATGGTGACACATGTAATCCCCAGCACTTGGGAGGGTGAGGCAGGAACATTCCTGTAAGATCCTTGGCTACACTGTGAGACATTGTCTCAAAAAACAAAGAAATAAACGATTAGCATTTACAGATTGCTCAGTATGGGACTGATACTTTTAAAAGCGTTTCTCATATATTTACTTATTTGACACAATCTTTATCCCCAGTTTACAAGTGTGGAAATTAAGTAATAGAAGGATTAATCAAACTGTTCAATGTGACAGTTTAGTAGGACAGAGATATAAACACCGATTCTTTTGTTTCTAGAATCTTTGCTGTTAACCTATACCATATTGCTACCATTCACTGACTTAACCATTAAACACTTCCCCTCCCTTATCCAAACCACTCATTTTTAAAAAATTTATTTATTTTATTTCATGTGCATTGGTGTTTTGCCTGTATGTATGTCTATGTGAGGGTGTCAGATCCCTTGGAACTGGAGTTACAGACAGTTGTGAGCTGGGAATTGAACCTGGGTCCTCTGGAAGAACAGTCAGTGTTCTTAACTGCTGAACCATCTCTCCAGCCCCCAAACCACTCATTTTAATACTGTTCTCTACATTTCCTTTCAAATCTAATATTTTGCTTATGCTGACAAATTTTACAACTCTTTCTTAATTTCTTCCCATGAAAGAAAATATTACAGAAAGATATCCTGAACTGGGCTAGAGAGATGGCTCAGCCATTAAAGGCTAGGCCAAAAATATAAGATATCCTGGACAAAAGAAAAATTATTCATTATATATCTGGGATCACCAGCAGCTGAAAAAAAAATCTTTTCTTTACAATTCATGTATTTTAANCTAGGAATCTCAGGGTGGAAATCAAGACTTGGTCTCATCTCAGCCCCAGACTACCTTCCTGCATCTCATTCTTGATCACTCTAAAACCCCAAGCATTGGTTGCTCTCCTCTTCTGAGTGATTGGGCTTATCACCCTTACTGCTCCACCTCTAAGATTCAGTTAAGAAGTCCTACAGTCCAGTGACTCTCAAGCTTTAGGCATTAGAATTACCTAGAAGGCTTGTTAAAAGATTGATTTAGGCGGGTTCTAAGAACTTGCATTTTTAGCAGGAGCTCTGGTGATCCTAAACTGCTGGTTTGGGACCTCACATAGGAAAAAGTACATGCTGAGCATCTCTAATCTAAAAATCCAAAACCTCAACTGCTTCCATACCATGCATGCAATTATTTAAAAGTGCTTTACAAAATTACCTTTAGGCTCTGTGTGAAATACAACTGAGTATTTCTTTTTCCAACTGAGATCCATCCCCAGGATGTCTTCTTATGTATAAGCAAGTACTTCAAATTTGAAAAAATTAAAAAAAAAAATCCCAAATGTTTTTCATCCTAAGTGTTTGAGGTGATACTTAACTTGCACTATTCTATTTCTTCCAATATCTGCTTCCCCAAGCAGGCTATTTGTTAAAGGATTCATGATACTAGCTACAAGGAAATTGTATGTAATTGCTACTGGGTCCTGGTCTTTGATCCTGGACAGTTAAGTAAGGCTNACATTTCCTTCTTCCTAGGATAAGGCTGAATCCCACTATACGCAACTCAGAATCCTAGTTTTCCATAGGAGTCAGGTTGCAAGAATGACGGAAGAAGGGCTCTCCAGCAACCCCTTAATCAATGATGGCCACTATTTTCATTTCGTGCAACTGCCCTAGTGAGCTAACCACGTGGGTAAGAGGCAGACACATCCTGCAAGCTAATTACAGGGCACAGTGAAGGCGAGGTGGGTAACGGTGACTGCATAGCTACGACAACAAACAAACCCAAATATGCCAAAAAAATTAATAAATAAAAGAAATCCCTAAATATCAGAAGCCGGAGACAGACCTGCGTGTCTCTGCTCTGAAGCCAAAGAACCGGTAACAGACTAGAGGGCAGAGACACACCCGCACAGGCTGTCTGCTTCCGGCCACGTGGGCACTCTCAGCCAATGGAAAGGCTTCACGCCGCTCCCGCTTCCTCACCCTGGCAACGGGCGAGCGACTACTTCCGGTGCAACGAGTGCTCTGCGCTGACGCGGGTGAGTGTCCCTCGTTCTCACGCCGTCCGCGTCGCCGCCGCCGAGCCTCGGTCTCCGTGTGGCCCCGCAGGCCCGCGCGGCGTCCTCTCCCGACCGCACGGGACGGCGCTCACGGCGCCACCTGCCTGTCCTGGGGCAGGGGCCCACGGAGTCCCAGGCCCCGAGTCACGGTCACGCGTGGGGCCCGCAGTTTCCTTGGTTGAGGAGTTCTCGTAGCGCTTCGCGCGCTGTGCAGTCACAGGCTGCAGGGCACTCGCGGCCCCCGGGACCGCGCAGGGTCTGGGATATGCCACATGCTGGTGTCGCAGTGGGGCCAGAGCTTCCCGGAGTTTATCGGAGGCCTGGTTTGAGTCCCGAGGAACATTAGCATCCTGTGCAGAGGCAGAGGAGGCTAGGGCCGAGTTGAGGAAGCAGCTGGAGAGGCGGGCGAAAAGCAGTAGCTGGAGGTTGGAAGTAGAGGGCATAGTGATTCCGAGTTCAGCGTAATTCTGCTGGGATCAGAAAGAAAGGTTTATTGGGGGCCATTGGACTAAGATCTTTGAAAAATAAGCTAAGGAAGTTTAACTTACACACTTGGGCATTTAATAATTTCCCTTTTTGTTTGTTGTAAATTTTTTTTTTCTCACTTCTTCAGAAAGTAGTGGTTATTAGAAACGTTTGGGAAATGCAGAAGTAGTTAGAGATTAACATAGTTGCCTCAACTAAGGGTTTATAATTTCTTAGATGTTTTAAACTATCACCTGCAAATGTGTGTGTACAATACGGTTCAACTAAAAATTGCGATTTGTGTATGTTGCATTCATTGCATGGATAGGGTGATTATGCTTTGTCTTTAGTCTTTTTTTTTTTTTAAATTTTATGTGCATGAGTGCTTGCATCTTAATGTCTGTCTGCACCACGTGCATATCCATGGAGGCCAGAAGAGGGCATCCTGTTTCCTGGAACTGCAATCATGGATGGTTATAAGCCAGCGTGTGGTGCTAGGAACAACTCAGGTCCTCTGTAAGAGAAGCAAGTGCTCTTTACTGCTAAGCCATCTTTCCAGCCCTGTTTATGTTTTTTCTTTTTGAGGTGTAATCAACTCAGTACAAAATCCATCCATTTAAATTGTAAGTCTCTCTCTGTGTGTGCAAGTGTTCAAAAGTTTTATAGTATTGCTGTCTAGTTCCCGAACATTTTTATCACCTTCACCAAAAATCTTGTGCCCATTAGAGTTAACCCTTCACCAGCTGCCCCCTCACCCCCAACTTCTGATCCATGGTTCAGTATGCATCTTCCTGTTTNGTACATTTCAAGTAAATGGAATCATGTAACAGGTGTCCTTTTGTGTCTAGCCTCTTTCAGTTAGTGAGCGTAATGTTTTCAGAGTTTGTCCATGACTATGTAACAATACATTATTCATTTTTATTTATTTATTTTCCCCTGTTATTCTGGGGATGGATTTCTCATGCTAGGTAAGAATTCTCCCACTGACCTACATAACTTACCCATTCCTTTTTATGGATATGCAGTTGTATTGTTTTGTATTTTGGGATATTTGGAATAATTTTACACATCCTCTATAACTTTTTGTGTGGATATTTGTTTTTAGTTTTTCTTCTTCTTTTTTTTTTTTTGTATGTACCTAGAAGTGGAACTTCTGGGTCATGTGTTTTGAGAACTGAGCAGACTTTCTAAAGTGACTACAGCTATTGAATCCCATAGATTATGAAGGCCTGCTTCTCTAAATTCTGGCAAACACCTGTTGTTTTGATTATATGCATCTTAGTGGTACTAGTGAAGTAGTATCTCCTTGTTGTTTTGCTTTTTATGGTTAATAATCCTAAGGCTCTTTCCATGTACTAATTGATCCTTATATAATTTTGGAGAAATGTCTAATGTTTGACCAGTTTTTTTTTTAATTTTATGTCCATATACCACATGTGTGCCTGTTATTAACAGAGTCCAGAACTACATAATAGAATCACTCTGGCTCAGATAGAGAGACCCTGTCTCTAAAAAACTAAACAAACAAACAAAAACCACTACCACAAGAGAAAACATTGCTGAATCTAGAGTCACAAATATTTAGCCCTGTGTAACTTTTGGTAACTAAAAGTTTTTATAGTTTTGACTCTTGTTTTTGATGTACTTAATTTTGGTGTATAGTAGCAGAGAGGAGCACAGCTTTACTTTTTGCCTACTGGCTATCTCATTTTCATCACCTTTGGTGACTTTCCTTTTCCCATTAACTGACTTAGGCATCCATCTTGAAAATCAATTGGCCACAAATAATGTTAGTTATAACTATTCCTCTCTGTTGAATTCTTAGGTCGCACATATGTTTTTAAAGTTCTATATTATTCTATATTAAACATAGCATAAAATATATGTTAGCATAAAGCTAACCAGGAGTGGTGGCACATGCCGGAAATCTGAGAACTTGGGAAGTGGAGGGAGGAGGATCAGGAGTTGAGGTCAGCCTGGGCTACATGAGACCCTGTCTCACAAAATAAAACAAATGATCATCAACAACANAAACCAACCTAAGAAAGAGTAAGCTTTTTCTTNTTTTCTTTTTTCTTTTTTTTATGTATATGATNATTTTGCCTGCATGTATGTCTGTACACCACTGTGTGCTCCTGGAACTGGAGTTACATACAGACAGTTGTGAGCTACCATGTGGGTGCTGGGAATTGAACCCAGGTCCTCTGGAAGAGCAGTCAGTGCTCTCAACCTCTGAGCCATCTCCCAGCCTGACTAAGCTTTTTCTGTTTAAAATTTAGGTAGAAGGTATGCCCAGAAGTAGAATTACTGGCTCAAAGATGAATGAATTTAAGTTTGTTCTGGAACTCATTTAGTGAAGCATTACAATCTCAATATGATACTAAGAGCACAAAATACTGTGTTTGTTTTTTAAAATGAGAGCTTCTCACCTCATATCCCTGGTTAGCCTGCCACCCATTATGTAGACCAGGCTGGCCTTAAGCTTGCAGTGAGTCTCATGTCAATGCTTCTCTTAAGAGCTTGGGTTACAGTCATGTGCCATCAAGGCCAGCTAACAACAGGGTTCTTTATTATCAATTGTGATAGCTTAAGGGCTGGATTTCTTCTGTAAAGAAATATTTTATTATCAGATAGATGATTTCTTGACTATCTTCCTCCTATACTGCTTTGGAAAGATTAAACAGGACACATGATACTTTTCTAAATTGTTTAATTAAAAAGCAAATGTCATCACATGTGCTAGGAAAATTTAAAAGTATGTTATATATAANATATATATAATATATATAAATCAATATATTTGAGAGATCAAAGGTCAAGATTTAGACCTTAAATTAGTACCTAGAAAGTCCCCGAAGTAAAAAAATAGTGTTTTATTTTGAGAATCCCTTCTGGTCTTGATGATTAGTGAATTAGCATTCATCTTGGTCTCAGAAANGTCAAATAAAGAGTCTTTCAGTGGCTAGTACTGAATAAAACAAGTGCAAATATGAAGGGTATTAGAGAAAACAGGATTTCTCAGTTCTCTTTTGAGGTGTATCAATGATACTGTTAACTTCTGCCTTTATAGACTAGTTCATATGGGCAGATACCATGGAGAAATGGTATCTATAGTATTGCATATTTTCAGGCTTTTCTTACTTATAGACTCCTTTTCAAAACAGTTACATTCAGCTTAAGGAACCAGTACAGTTTTGTTAGAAACTTTTTTTGTTCTTTTATGAATATTCCTTAATATTGGATATTCAGTTTGTATTACCTCTTACATATTATCTATTCCTGATTTTTGGCATGGCATTTGTATTGTTCAGTATTGCCCTTTATGAGATTTATTTTGGCAGTCTTTTGTAGATGGTTGCTCTATGATAACTTATATTTGTGGAAAATAGTTCAGATGCTGTGTAATATTTATGCTAAGCAGTATTTAGGAAAAACAGTGGTAGAGGAAAAAGAAGTTAAATGCTTGAGGAAGAAGCCTACAGGATTTTGGTGCAGTCAGAAATGACTGTAAGGTGAGTTAGAAAAGGATTTTGCAATTATGAAAAATACTGTGGGGATGACCTAGACTTCGGGGGAAAAATGAGCTCATTTTGGTAGGTTAGTAAGGAACACCAAGATGGAACTTCAAGGAGAAAAAAACTGTGGCTCTAGCCACAATTTTATTTCAAGTCAGAGCATAAAAAAACTAAGAAATCTTGTGTTTTGCTGAGAGGATTGTTTTGAAAGGTTGGCAGTAAACACAGTTCTGGAGATGTTGAAAATAGGCCCAGAAGGCTTATGAACTAGGATTGTAGGTTGGTGGGCTTTCCATGAAGAGCAGGAGGTCAGAGAACCAAAGAGTGGAAGTAGGAGACTAAGAGAAGACCATTGGCTTAGGTAAATCAGAAAAATAAAGTACAGTTATGGGAAGCAAGAACTTATAGACAGCTTGGTTAAGATATAATTTATGTGTCAACTCAAAGTATACAATTTATTGGCATTTATTATATTCAGACAATGAAACCTTCAATGCCCTTATCAATTTTAGAATGTTGATTGTATGTACATTGTATTTACGATGATACTGTATTTAGTATTATACATTTTAAGGCTCTTAATACTGATGCCATGAGTATGTTATGCTTATACACGGAACNTTTGTATCTTTCTGCAATGTTAGAATTTATTGGGGAGTGCACTGGGATATTACTTGGTTGTTAGAGTGTTTGTTTGTCTACCAGACTACAAACTCTGGGTTAGATTTCAAGGACTGTATAACACTGGGTGTGGTGGCACATACTTGTAATCTCAGGATTCTGGAGGTAAGAGTCAGGAGGATCAGAAATTCAAGGCCATTGCTGGTAACATGTGTTCAAGGCCTGCAGGGGATACATGATGCCTTATCTCAAAAACAAACAAACAAAAAAAAATAAGAAAGAAAAAATGATTGAATAACAAGTTCACAAGCTTTTGTTGCCTCTAATTTGTAAAGTAGTCAAATTTGCTTTGATAGCTAGCTATTGCAAACACAGGTTGTTTTATCCCAATCTTAATTACTCATATCACACACTGCATATTATGCAGTAATTATATATGTTAGCGTAGGTTACAGAATGTGGTAAAGAAGGTACAGGGAGTTCAAGCAGTGCAAAGAGGCTTTCCTGGAGGCAGAGGTGGAGAGCTAATGCTNATGGAGAGCTGCAGGAGCCAAACATAGCAGGGCTGAGGGTCAGAGCTGATCCCAGGCCTCAGGATTGAGTTGAGCTGCAGAGGTGAGGTGTGGAACCATGGAGTCAATAGAAGTGAGGTATGGGGCTAGAACTGGGCAGACAGGTTGGCAGATGATAATTTGAGTGGGCCATTTCATCAGTGGGGATTTATCTGAGCTTAATCCTCAGAGACAGTCCATATTTTTTTGCCTGTGGGTCGCTTTATACACACACTGGGTGGTGAGATGACAGGTTGGTGGAGGCCATTGCTCATAGTGTTGGAGTGCCCAGCAGATACAGGTGTAACAGCCTTCCTCAGACTGATGTCTTCAGTAAAAATTGGCTTCTCTTTGTTTGGTAAGGTTTAATTCCCAGTCATATGTTTATAGAGGTGCCTTTTTACTTTAAATAAAAAGTTGGTTATTAGACTGTGCCACCCCTGCATGGTGCTGGATAGGTAGCAGTGTCTGTGCACAGTGTGTACAATGAGGAGCGGAGTCAATTTGCCTCTGCATATGTACTCAAAATGGACCAAAATTTGGCTTGTAAAATGGAGTCACCCAGGCAAAGGCATAGCCTGGAAGCCAGTTTTCTGTCCTGCTGAGATCTTTTTATAGTAAGTTCTTTAGTTTATATGTGTTTAGACAAGTACTGTCACTGGACAGGGATTTAAATTGTAAACTTCTCATGTTCTGTTATTATTATCCAGTTCAGCTATTTAAAAAATATCTATTTCGAATAATATATGTGCATGACTTTTTGTAAGTAATGTGCATGTTGGTAGAAAGAAATAGAGGTAATCTCTTCCTATTTTTCTCTAGGGTAACTCCTGTGCAGTTGCTTTGGCGTGGAAGGATGCTCTTTTCCTGATAGAAGATGATAATCTTGGAGAATGACCATGGAGAAGGGGATGAGTTCTGGAGAAGGACTNCCTTCCAGATCACCTCAGGCATCTGCTGCTAAAGTAACCATCAAGGAATCAGAAACAAGGCAGCCCTGTGAGGAGAAACGAGGGGGNTTTGTGTTGGTGCATGCAGGTGAGACCTTGTGGGTGAGTTGGAATGGAAGCTGAAAAGAATGTTTTCCGTTTCTTGCTTTGAAAAACACTGAGGACTGCATTTTGTATCTGCCAAAGAGGAGTTGGAACCCAAGAACCTGTTAGATGTTAATATAGTGAGGGCCTATTCTGTACTCCAGGTTGGAAGGTCTTATAATGAGACTTCTTCCTATGTCTTCCTTATTTCCCCTCTCTCTTATTTATCTTTACCTTATATAGTACATGTTTAGATCAGTAGTGTTAATACCAAAGTAATTTTTAAATATTTATTTGCTTGTTTACTTATTTATTTAGAGACAGGATCTCATTATGTAGTTCTGTCTGTCCTAGAACTCAATATATAGACCAAGCTGCCAAGATCGACCTGCCTCTGCCTCCCATGTGCTGGGATTAAAGTTGTGTACCACTGTGCCCGGCTTGAAACCAAAGTAAGTTTTTTTTTCTGGTTTATGTTTAATAGAATAATGCCCCAGTTTAGACAGTGGCCATCTTAAGGTATAATTACAAAATTATATAGATCTGTGGTGATATTTTATTTGTGTCCCCCCAAAAAATTTATCTGAGGATCCGAGGAAAAAAGCCAGCCACTATAAGTAAACCACAGAAGTCAGACAATGATAGCACACGCCTTTAATCCTATAACTTGGGAGGCAGGGATCTGTTTGGATCTCTGTGAGTTCAAGTCCACACTGGGAAAAGAGCCAAGTGTGGTGGCACACGCCTTAAATTCCAACACTAGTTAACCATGGAGGTCTGGAGGTCTGTACAAACAGGCAGGAAGTGACAGAGCTAGGCAAGAAGAGGAAGTGATGTAGCTGGGCTGAGAGAGCCAATGGGAGAACAGAACAGAAAGGAGTATAGGCATAGGTATAGAGGAAATTGCTCTTTTTTGGAAGCCGTGGAGTTGGTGAGGTGAGGTTAGCCTGTGGCTGTTCCTATTCCTCTGATCTCTGTCAGGTTTTCACCCCTATATCTGGCTCCATGTTTTTTATTTAATAAGACCGTTTAGAAATTTGTCTACATAGACTTGCTTTTTTTCCCATATTCATCCATCCATCCATCCATCCATCCATCCATCCATCCATCCATCCATCTATCTATCTATGTGTGTATGTCTGTGTCCATGTGTCTGGGCATGTGCACCATAGTACATTTATGGAGGTCAGAGGATAACTTATGGGTGTCANTTTTCTCCACTGTGTGGGTTATGGGGATTGAATTCAGGTCATTAGTCATGGTGGCAAGCACCCTTGCCTACAGAGCAAACTTGACAGCCCATACATAGTTCAGCCTTGTAAGAATGTTTTAATTTCTCTTTGCCCTCTGCAGATTCAGTGATTCTTTATGAAATGAGCTGACAATTGAAAGATTAATGGGAGAAAAACTATAGCAAATGTATTAACATGAATATGTGTACTAGCTTTTGAGATGCAAAGAAAGGGCCAGATGGTTGAAGCTGCAATAGTCTTTTGAGCTACAGACTCGAGGTACCTGTTGGGGAGGTGGTGACAGGTTATGAGAGGACAAAAAGAAGAAATAAATTGTGAACAACTGTCTTATTATGGAGAGATGGACTCCCAGGTTAACAGTCAGCAGAAGACTGTGTCATCTGAGACAGTCTTTTGACGAGGATAATTTGGTAGGATCTGTAGTAGATGTGAAGACGCCAGATAAAGGGCTTCAGAGGAATCGTGCTTACATAGTGATGTAGATGTCTTGAATAGTACAAATCTTTTTCCCTCTAGTCTTCTGTCTGCAGTCCTCCTGANTGGCCACCTTATATTATGCTCAAGAAGTATATTTTGATAATGGTGAGCCATCTTAGTGGATAAAGGCACTTGCCACCAGCTTGACAACCTGAGTTTGATCTTGGAATCCACACAGTAGAAGAAGAGAGCTGACTCCCTCAGTGGTCACACATGACTTCACATGTGTGCCTCTGTGTGTGCTTGCATGCACATACCCACACAGAAACAAAATAAATAATGAATGTAAAAAAAAATTAAAGAATTATATTTTGAGATAAATCATTTTACTGGCTTGTATTTTTCTAGTATTATAAGTGAAAAACCTTAGGACTCAAGACTAAGTGGCTTAAGTGACTCCAGTTGCACTGCTGAGCAGAGCTGAGAAATCTTTAATTGACCTTAAGTTTTCGGCACTGTCTCATCCTGTGATCTGTCTACTTAGAGGACCATGAGGGCAGAATAAAACTTAATTCTTGGATCCCCCACTTGAGGAGGCATGGCTTTGAGGTCAGGTCTACTCAGCAGGTGCTTTATTTTTTGGCCATCTTCGTTTTCTTGCNTATTGAAAGAATGACAAGTCTCCTTTTAGCTTTGTCCAGACTAGACCTATTTCTCATGAAACTAGTATGTTGTCTGGTTGTTAACCTTTGGCTATTTTTTAGACTGGAGAACTAGGAAGTCCCTTAGAATCTATTCCAGTGGGGTTAACAAACATAAAATATAGGAAGTTTGATTTCTCTGTCTCTTCCAGCCCCCTGCCCCATCTGTCACACCCTGTCTTTATTCTGGGATTTACTATAGGGTCTTATGTGTGCCAGGTGAGAGCCTGGTCACAGAGGTACGTCATCAGCCTTTGCCTTTTTATTTTTTAATTTTTAAAAATTATTATTGTGTGTGCATATGATATGTGTGTGGGTGCTTGTGCTATGATGCGTGTGTCAGAGGACAACTTTGTGAGATGGTTTGCTCCTTCTACCTTTACGTAGTTTCTGGAGATTGAACTCAGATTGCCAGGCTTGCCATAGGTACTTATCTGCTGAGCCATCTATCTAGTTGTGCTCCCCTCTCCCCATTTTTTTTAAAGACACTGTCTCACTCTAGCCCAGACTGGCCCAGAACTCACTTTGTAGCCTAAGCTGGCCTGGAACTCAGGGCAGTTCTCCATATTTTCAAGATAGGGTCCTGTTATATAGCACAGGCTTGCCTCAGATTTGTGAATTTCTTGCCTTGGCTTGTGTCACTAAACTGGCTAATTCCCTTTCTTTTGTCTATTCTGTTTTCCCACCACACTCCCCTCTTTTACAGAGAGAGTGGAGGGGGCTAGAGAAATGGCACAGTGGTTAAGAACTCTTGCTGATCTCAGAGGACCTGAGTTCATTTTTTAGCAACTGCATAAGGCAGTTTAGAACCTCCTGTAACTCTAGCACCAGAGGATCTGATACTTTTACTCACGGGCACCTCCACACATGTGGCATACNCAGACACGCAAACAGACATGCTCACACACCCACAAAGATAAAAACAGGATCCTTAAAAAAAGAAAGAAAAGGAGAGAACAGGCAAATGTATGGAATTGTACTTTTACTGAGTTTAAAGTAGACCTGGGACTCTTAACTCCTGCTTCTGAATCTCTGGTTCATTATCATCTTTACTGCACCTTGTTAGCAGTATATCCATAATACCAGTGAATAACTGTCTTTAAAGTTACTGGTAAAAAGTACAAGAAACATCTGAAACTTGGACAAGTAGTAACAGCTTTAGATATTTGGAAAACATTGGTTTTTTTGACTGTCATGATTCTGTTCTTCCTCTTTCAGACACACACTTGATGGTAAGGGCCCCCAGCTAAAGACTGTGCTAGAGATCAGAATGAGTAGGGATCAATCTGGGCTGTGGCAGGAAATCATGTGATCATGGACAACCTCTGCTTCTCTGGCCAGGCCTGACCCTGCTTATCTTCTGAAATCAGCCGAGATTGGGTCAGTTCAGGATGGCATGGCCGTAGACACATCCTCTATTTCTTTTCTTTTTTTCTGTCTTTCT
>LZPO01055129.1:309497-322833 GCA_001675575.1 Neotoma lepida
CCATTCCCATCTCTTCCAAGGTAAGGTCTCTCATAGGGAGTCAGCAGAGCCTGGTACATTCAGTTGAGGCAGGACCAAGATCCTCCTCCCTGCACCAAGGCTGCACTAACATCCTCTATTTCTAAATTATTAGAAATTCAAATAGATTGTTAATTACTAAGAAGTCTGTATCTTACATATTTAAAGGGATAAAGATTATATTTTTCACATAATGTACCACTGTTTTGTTCAGCATTAGACTTACCCAACATTAATTCATTTGNTTAGTAGAGTTTTGTTTTTACCTAGCTATTCTCAACATTGGCTAATCTGATACTAATAATAATAAAAGAGTCAGCTGTGCATGGGGGCATATACTAATCCCAGCACTTGGAAGGCTGTGGCAGGAGGAATACCATGAGTTTGAGGCCAGCCTGGGCTACAAAAAGAATTCCCAGCCAACTGGAGCCACCCTGAAGAATTCAATCCAATCCAAACCAACCAGCCAACTAACCAACCAAACCAACCAGCCAACCAGCCAAAGAAAAAAGCCAAAACAAAGTATCCCCCTTTAAATTTTTGATAAAATATTTATTTTATATTTGAATANATGCATGTGAGTACAGGTGCCCACAGAGGTCCAGAAGAGGGTCTTAGATCCCCTGGAGCAGGAGTTACAGGCGGGTGTGGTCTGTCTAGTGTGAGAGCTAGGAACTGAGCTGGGGTTCTCTGCAAGAGCAGTACATGCTCTTAACCACTGAGCCATCTCTCCAGACCCAACCTTTAATCTTAAAATTGAAAAGCAGAGACTTGTCTACATAGTGAATGNCAGTGTTACTTGCAGTAGAGAAACCATAGCTCACACTGTGTAAACATAATTGTGCAATAAAGTTTTTGCTGTGTACTGTTGTATGGGAGTGCTCTGAATGCTGAGCCTGTCTTTCCTTTGTCAAACAGGGAAATGAGCAAGTATTAACCAGATTCTAAAGATCAGTTGGGGCCATGTTGAACTCTTTTCTTTATTCTNCTCAGAAGAATTTACATGCTAAACTTATTTGGCAGTAATATCCCATGCCTTAGCAAATATTGCTGAAAGATTGAGGTCCTTGAATTGGCACACGGCAGACCTAGGATCACATGCTTCACCCCATAGGGCTTCATCTGTTGGTGTGAATTACTCACAGGCAGCATCTCTGATAGTCTAATGGTAACGCCTGCTTGGTTTTCTTAAGTTAACTTTTAAACATTTATTGGAATTGAAATTTATACACACACACACACACACACACACACACACACACACACACACAGACAGACACGATGATCTTGATCATATTTCCTGCAGTCCTTCCCTCCAACTCTCCTCAGCTCCTCCCCAATACATCTCCCTTCCAACTTCCTGTTGTTTTTCTTTTTTTAAATAACTGAGTCCAGTTAATGTTGCCCACATGTGCAAGGGTGTAGGATCATCTGCTGGGGGGTTGGGTAACCTTCTAGTGGCCACCACCCTAAAGAAAAATGACTGTCAATACTTGAGCAGCCATCAGGAGCCCCTCCCATTTCCATGCTGGATTTTTTTAGCTGGTCTGATCTTGTGTAGGTGTTGTGTAACTATAGCTGCTATGAGTTTGTGTGTGCAGTAGCCACACAAAGACAGCATTTCTTCCATTCTCAGGCCCTTACATTCTTTCTGATCTTTCTTTGATGTTCTCTAAGCCTTGCAGGGGGCTAGAAGTGGTAGTTGATATGTATGCCCCATTTGTATCTGAACACTCATAGCTACTTATTTTTAGCACTTTGGGCAATTATGAGTCTGCAGTAACCACTACCTTCTTCAGTAAGAAGATTGTTGGATCAAGATTGAGAACACCCATTTAGAGAGCAGTTTAACAAAATGGCCATTTAGCAAAGCAACATTGATAGGTTCTCTTGTAAAGCCTATAACCTCCCTCATCATGGATTTTGACTGTGAATAGTACCTGTTAGAATTCCCTCCTGTGTAGCAGACCTCAGATCTAATCAAGAGAGTGGTTGGTCATAACTATGGGCAGTCTTACTGCTGTTGCACCAGTGGGTCCATCATGCCCAGTGGGTTTGTATTGTAGTGTTCAGGGTCCGGAACACCGTTGATGTCTCTNCTCCTCTAGTACTTTCTAGCATTATGGAAGCTAGCTAGCAGAGAAAGAGTTTCCTGATCAGTTCAAGATTGATTTTTATGTTCTACGACTGAGGTATGAGGTGTTTTAAGCAATTAGGTATTACTCTGTAGTTATGGTGGACAGTGAGGAGCAAAGGCAATAGCCTGTATTGTTTTTGGTACTTCTGGGGCCTTCTTTGCCAATAACTCCTAGTGCATGAAACAGATATTTAATAACCTATCTTTTGGGAGCAGCTTTGTTCAGCCATGTGGGGTACTGCCATCCGAACTTCTTTTTTAAAGAAAAAAACTAAATATATTTTAGCTTATAAAATAATGGGGTTTCATAATGCTTCTTTATACATTTTTAGTTTTGGTTAAACCTATTCCCTGCACTCCTTTCCCTCACCCACTGCTCCCATTCCCTCTCTAACCTTTAGCTCCTAGTATTACCCCCTCCCATGTTCTTCATATCATATGTGTTCTGCTATCTCNTACTTGAGTTGCAAGACCATAGGTTCCCATGTAGCTTCTTGGTGCACACTTCATTTTTGTTAGCCCTCTTCATGTCTCCTTGTTTCTCAATCCTCTTTATCCCACTGTCTGATTGAAATATCTCTGCATTCAGTATTCGACCTCTGAACTTCCATTTCACCTGTATTTTGATATCCCTTCTCCCTGAATGACTTCTCCAGGTTAAACATGCAAAACAAAAGATTTGAAGCAAGGATCCATGTATGAGAGAGAACATGCAATGTTTGTCTTTTTGGGCTTCACTCAGTATAATTTTTCCAGTTCCATTCATTTGCCTGCAAATTTCATGATCTGATTTTTTCTTTACAGCTGGGTAATATTTGATTGTATTTTTTCATTATCTATTTTCATTATCTATTTGCCAGTTGTTGGATATCTAGGTTGATGTTTGATATCTAGGTTGATTCCATTTCCTAGCTATTGTGAATAGTGTGTCAATGAATATGGGTGTGTAAGTGTCTCTGTAGTAAGATACATAGTCCTTTGGGTATGAGTATCCATGAGTGGTATAACTGGGTCATATGGTTCTGTTTTTGATTACTTGATTATTTTTGCTCTGCAGATCATGGTTTTAGAGAACTGTGAAGATAGGTTTGACAAAGACTTATAGAGGCTCTATGAATTTTTAGCTTTCTCTCATGAAAGAGAATTGCTTTTGAGCCTTAGAGACTCTTCCTTGTTTAACTTTGTTTCTGTTGTCTCAGGTCCCTGTAACGCTGTTTGTGGGTCAGTTTTTTATCAGTCTTGAGAAAAGTTGTGTTAGGTTTCCAGTAGACCCACAGGAGAGTTGGGAGGCTTAGACATGTAACCTTAACCTTCCTTAGCTTTGACCTCTATGGAATCTAGTGGAGGAAGAAGGCCATACTAAAGAATTTTAAAAAGAACCCTAGTCATCAAGAGTTTAAGTTCCTGTCTCTCCTCTTCCTCTTGTTCCCCTTTCTCCTTCTAATCTCATCCCTCGCTTGACCCCTTAATTAAAAATAAGGGGCTGGAGAGATGGCTCAGTGTTTAAGAGCACTGGCCGCAGTTCTAGAGGACTGGAGTTCNGTTACCAGAACCTACATAGTGGTTAACAACTACCTGTAACTCCAGTTCAAGGGGATCGAGTGCCCTCTTCTGGCGCCTATAGGACACTGCATGCAAGTGGTGCACAGACATTCTTTCAGGCAAACACCCATACACATAAAATAAAAATATTTAAATTTTAAAAAACATCAGAAAGCACTTGGTCTTGAAGAAGACTCAAGTTCACATCCCAGCACTGATGTTAGGCTGCTCACAACCACATGTAACTTTAGCTCCAAAGGATGGAACACTTTCTTCTGGTGTCCTTGGACACTTGTGTGAGTGTATGCATACAGACAGACACACAGATACGATATCAAAAGTAATAAGAATAAATGTTTAAAATTTACTTATATATATTGTGTCTGTGTATGAGATACATGTGTATACCTGTGGAGACCAAAGGAGGATATTGGATTCCATGGAGCTAGAGTTAGGTGGTTGGTTATGACCCACCTGATGTCGGTCCTGGGAATTGAANTGGGTTTCTTTGGAAGAGCAGCAAGTGCTCTTAACCACTGACACGTCTCTCTAGTTCCAAGAATACGTTTCCTTAAGGAAACTAGTTTATTTGGAGACAAAGTTTTAAGTAACTTTCTGGTTATTTGTTTAAAAGACAGACCACGAGGATTTTTGGAGAATTTTTGAGAATTTTAGTTTCTAAATAGTAATGTCCTAAATAGTGGGGCTTTTAAAAGATCACTAGAGAGGGACTTCAAGGTTCTTTGTTTCTGGCCCCACCTGCATTATCAACTCCATTCCAGAGGAACTCCTGAGTTTAGTATTTTTTTAATTAAAATTCACATTTATTTATTTGTTTGTTTACTTATCTATCTGTCTATCTACCTACCTATCTTTCTATCTATTATCTATCTATCTATCTATCTATCTATCTATCTATCTATCTATCATTTATTTATTTATTTAATGTGTGTGGTGGTAGTCAGAGGGCCTGTGCCACAGGACGTTTATGGAGATCATTACACTTATGGAGATCAGAGAATAACTTGTGGGAGTTGGCTCTCTCTTTTTACCATATAGGCCTTTGGAATAGAACTTAACGTTGCCTGGCTTGCTGCAAGTGTCTCTCTGATCCTGGTGGAGGTTCTTGAAGGAGGTTGGGAGTGACCATATGAAGGATCTTTGGAGGAATGAGCTATTCTTAGGAGCTCTGACAGGAAACTTTTTTGAATAAAGAGAAAAGCATGATATCAGCTGTTAAGAGTCTAGAATCCTATACAGCCAAGGCACTGGGACTGCGTCTGTGTGGACTGCTTTTCTAGTCAGAGGGGTCACTGGTAGTTTAGCAGGAACTAACATTTGTTTTTTGTTTTTTTAATTGTAGGTGCAGGTTATCATTCGGAGTCCAAAGCCAAGGAATATAAACATGTATGCAAACGAGCCTGTCAGAAGGTATGAGCAGAGTATGTGTAGTGCTTGTGATTTTGCACATGAAACTTTACCTTGAGATTCAAAGTTTTAAATTTCATTTTCAGTGAAGTCTGGCTGGATCCCAAAGTTATTTTACTCATACTCATTTGTAGGATCTTAGTCCTTAGTTTTTAGTTTGAGCTGTGTTTTTAATTCTTTGAATGATGTTTAGCTTTCTACTCTCCTCCTCAGATTGAAGTCTGTGCTTTTATGGTTATGGGCACATATAACCATATCTTTTTAAACATTCCCACAAGTGGGGAAAACTGTTCCTATTAAGTAGTTCAGTGTCTTTTCTTTCTTCCTTTCTTTAAAAAAATTATTTTTTTTTTGAGAATTTATATATATGTATATTTTTTTGGAGACAGGGTCTCACTTTGTAGCTCTAGCTTGCCTGGAACTCACCTGCCTTTGCCTTCCTGTGAATAAATACTTAATGTTTTTTTCTTGATGGGAAGTCATGAAAAAAAAAGAAAGAAAGAAAAAAGAGGAAGAAAGAAAGGAAGAAAGAAAGAAGGAAAAAGAAAGAAAGAAAAGAGTGCTTTTCTTAGAAGACTCTGGGCCCTATCCTCTGCTCTTCAGCATGGGCGGAGGAAATGCCTGTCTTCCTAGTGCAGTGAGCTCTGCCCTTCTGTTCACTTGTGCTTTGTGCACCTTTGACTTTTGTTAAATTGTTAACTACTTAATTTGGGGGCAGGATGAGCTCAGAAAAAATATTATTTGTTTTTATTTTGATCTGGACTATATAGTCTTGTAGGCAAACTTTCCATTACTTTTATGCATACAGAATGTTAGATATTGCTTATCAGGTAAATATGGGTATTTTTCCTTTTATTTACATTTAAATACCATTTATAAGAAAGATACTTTTTCAGAATTACGAACTTTTTGTTACTAATGGATTATCATAAATTGAGAGTATTTTGTTATAGGGATTTTATATAGTAAATACAGACACACACATGCATGTATATATATGTGCATATATATGTGTGTATGTATATATATGTGTGTGTATATTTACTATATATGTATGTGTGTGTATATATGTATGTGTATATATATACATATATATAAAATATGGCCTTAAATATTTTCTTATGTTTTTCAAGTGTGAAATCTTTTCATTATCTGAAAAGATGCATAGTTTTCACAACTTTAGTCCTATAAATCTAATTTATTTTGACCTATCATCCTCTTCAATTTTTGTAATGAATTACCCTCTTTTTTATATTTATGAAGTTTGTTACTTTATGTGTATGAGTGTTTTGCCTCCATTTATGTGTGTATACCACATGCATATTTGGTGTCCTGGGAGTCAGAAGAAGGTGACAGGAGTTACAGATAGTTATGAGATGTCATGTGGGTTCTGGGAATTGAACTTCTTGGATCCTCTGCAAGAGCAACAAGTGATCTTCTTAACCACTAAGACTCCATAGCCCCATGAATTACCTTTACATAGCCCTGGCTATCCTGGAACTCACTATGTCACTATATAGACTAGGCTGCCCTCAAACTCACAGAGATCTCCCTGCCTCTGCCTATATGTGCTGGAATTAAAGGCATATGCCACCATGGGTGGCGTGAATTACTTCTTCAAAGTTTAATTATGAGTATGGGGCTGGAGTGATGGTTCAGTGGGTAAGAGTACTTGCTGTTCTTGGNGAGAGCCTGGGTTCAGTTGCCAGCACCTACATAGCAGTGCTATCTAACTGCAGTTCTGGGGGAATCTGACATCCTCTTCAGACTTCTGAGAGTACCAGGCACATATGTAGTACACATACAGACATGAAAGCAAAACACTTATACAATAAAATAAAACAATAAAAAGTTTAATTAGAAATACATTGTTAGTTTTTGGGCTTTGTCTTGTAACATAATTCTTTATTGACTCTTTGGGAATTTCACATCCTGCACTTCAATCCCACTCACCTCCCAGTCCCTTTATATCCTCCCCTCACCTCTGCAACATCCCTTCCCAAAAAGAGTCCCCTCCAAANAAAGAAATCAATTAAAAACAAAACAAACAAACCAACCTCACCTTGCTCCTANGTCTTTCCAATACCTCTGTATTAATCCTAGTGGCGTTGAGTGCTGCGGTGTGTCATGCAGTATACCCTTTTGTCCAATCAGCCCCACCTGCAAAATGTTCATTGCAATGAGTCATTGGTCTGGTTCAAGGCCTCTGGCATACCATCATCATTGGACTTTAACTGAAATTCCTCTCAGATATCCTACTGTTGCCCTGAGTCTTGGGGATCCTGTGGTTATCGTTCTGCAGGACTAATCTCTTCTCAAAATCCAGCAGGTCATAGATGTGGTAAATGTTAGGGTGGGCCAGCCCAAGGCTCAGGATGTGGGTTTGGGTGGTAGCTGAGCAAGTTGTTCTGGGTCACTAGGATGATCCCCCTCAGGCGAGGGGCAGAGCCAGCCCCTTTAGGCCCATGCATTCAGGACCAGCTCTCCCATGCCCCATGGTGAGGGGTGGGTAATCTCTCCTGAGTTCAGGGNGCTAGCTTTCCCATGGGGGTTGAGTCCAGCTTTCCTGCTGCAATGACCAGTGAAGGGCAGGGCCAGCTATCCCAGGACCAGTGACTGGCTTAGCACAGCCTTCAGATTTCAAAGTTCATGGTTCCTATGACCCCCTGTAGCAACAAAGGCCATGAACATCATCACAGACTCCCTCTGCAGCAGAACCATGGACTCAGACATGGCCCTTGGCGGCGTGGCCTGGACGTTACCATGGCCCTAGTGGCAGCAAGGCCCTTGGATACCAACATGGTCTCAGGTTGCTGTCCCTACCCCCAGCATTGCACAGATACGGCCCTGTGCAGCAGCCTGGGCCTGGACAACACCATGGCCTAGTGTGGTGGTGCAGGCCACCCAGATTGGCATGGCCCTGGTGGCGGCATGACTCATAGATACTAACATGGTCACAGGTTGCAGCCTAGACACTGGTATCTGTATGGCCTGTGGTGTTACCTTGGGCCATGGACCTCAACACAGACTTTGGCTGTTGTAGCACCGTGAACCCAGATACGGTCCTCAGTAGCAGCCCAGGCACAGATGTCATCATGGCCCTGTGTGGCATCATAGGCCACTCAGATTGTAAAAGCCAATTTATATTTTTTCTTTCCTCCCCTGAATTAGGTGATTTTACTCTGTAGAATGTATTACAAAAGAGTATTTTGATAGGAGACCTTATGGCATCGAGAATTTTTTTTTAAATGAATATTTCTACCTCGGATTCTTTTTTAATTAATATACACCCTCCCACCTCTGTTTTTGAAGTCCAGGCTGGATTGAATTTGTAAAATCATGCACTCTAGCTCTTAGGGTCCTGGAGAAGGCCTACAAAAGATCACCATCCATATATGTAATCACCAAGAGTGTTTATTTCCAGCATGCTGGGGCTGACCATCCTACACAAAGGCAAAATGGCAATGACTCTGAGAGGAGCTCTCAGGTACCTTGTAAGCATAGCTAAGGGGAGGTCCTAGAGCAGTTAGGTCATTTTAGATATGATTGGTTTAAGTAAGTGGCAGTCATATTAGTACATTCTAATTGGCCAGGGCTAGTCAGGGGCTGGTTAAGGCTACAGGTTTCCCATTTTTGGGCAGGCCTGGACAAGTCCTAGGCTTTTTCCTTATTTGGTTATTACCATGAGCTTGTTGACTGTGGAGGCTGGCTGGTCTAGTACTGCATGTACCAGGCCTCCTCATCCTTGTCAGGGGTGTTGGAGATTGATTGTCCTTTGTTTGTGGCTCTCTTAGAAACTGCTAAACAAGTCTCAGGAAACTGAAATTGAGGCCTGATCTCTGAGAGAAGACTGAGCAGCCTGTTAATGGCATCTGCTTGGTCCTCTTATCTCAGCCTCTTAGCCGAGATTAAAGGTCTGAGCCACCATAGGTGGTTTATCAGAAGATTTTGTGACTTAGAAACAATAATTGTGTTTGATACGCATGGATGGGGAGAGTGGAAATAGTGGGAGAGGTAGCTAGATCTGAGATGCAGTTCTTTATATGAAATATAAATTGTCAGGATATCTTAACTGAACTAACTCGTATCATTTCTATGGCTGTTTTGAATTGTTCTGTGAACAGTGAAGCTCTTTCACTCGTTAAACTCCTTACACCTTGCATATAGTGGCTAATTTTTAGTCATTGTTTTAATTTGGATAATATTGAGNATGATAATTAGTCTGAGTAATAAACACTACTTTTCTTAAATCTGAGAAACGTATGCCTTAAAGCAACCTTGTCCAACTTGCAGCCCACAAGTCACATGTATCCAGAATAAAACCCAACATAACCACAACTTCATGTCACAGTGTCAGCAGGTCAGACACCTGTGCCTTCAAATGTGGAGTGGAAATGCTAACCAATTTTTATCAACTCTTGAGTGTCTCATACTTTTTAAGCTTTTGCAAACCTTATGATATATTTGAGAAGCTAGTTTTATAGTGAATAATTTCTCCTCTTGGTTTCACAGGCAATTGAGAAGCTACAGGCTGGTGCTCTTGCAACAGATGCAGTGACCGCTGCTCTGGTGGAACTTGAGGTATTTCTTTTCTCTTTTTATGTTTTATTTAAAATATTTGAATTTACATTCCTTATTTTTAAATGGCATGAACATGCTGAATTAGTCAGCTGTAAGTCATGTAACCAGTGTTTCCCCACCAATATTACCTAAGTTCTATAAAAGATTTTGAGATAAACAATTTTTTAGAAGTATTTTCATTGGTGACTTTTCCTGAGTAATACAAAAAGTTGGTTAATTCCTTCTTCCTCTTGTTTTTGTAGGATTCATGGTTATTGGCTATTGGTGATAGATATTTTCAGTAGGACAGATTTTAAAGTTCACATCCCCAAAATGAGATCTATCTTTAACAAATACATGATTTCAGCTCTCTGTAAAGTGTCTAAAGTGGAAAGATACGTTTTATCACAAATATGACAGATGTAGGTCCTGAAGCTATATGTTGTGTATTTTGTGAAAGCACCCTTGTTCTAGTGGTATTTTCAGGACAGTTCCAGGTTTACAGTGGGCACTGAGTTGAGTCAGGGAANCTCTTGGTATTCTATAGCGAGGGACTACCACTTCCTCTGACTCTGGAGTATCAATGAGTTTGAGGCCTTTGAGAAGACTGAAATGTGGAGAGGATAGATTTCAGTGAGTTGACCAGATACAGAGATGACTGTTTTACTGTGTATGAAGACTTCTTGGGGAGGAAAGTTAAGACATGGAGATGAGTATTGATGAGTGTGAAGTAGAAGGTGTGAGGTAAAGTAGACATTCTCAAGCTGACAGTTGTGGGCTTTTGGTTAGTCTTTGATATCAGAACATCAGTCAAATTCCTTCCCTTCNGAAAGTAGCTCTGGAGTCGACTGAAAGGCCTAGCCATGTTTTCTGTATATTCCCTCTCATTTAACTGTAGAGCTACACTTTGAATTATTGCTTTGTAGATTTTAACCAATCTTTATAACATATCTAACTTCATGCTAACACAATCAAGGCAGGTTGGAGATGTGTGTGTGTGTGTGTGTATGTGTGTGTGTGATGGGTATTAGTTCTATTGAAGTTTGGCTCCTGAAACATCTGATGTTGGGATTTGTTGGTGCTTTCCTATTGTGACCCAGGGTGTCAGTCATAGCCGAATGTCACTGGGTGTATTAGAGCCTGCCTGTAACTCAGTTCTATCTGTAATAGGATAAAAATAATTCCTGCTTACAAAGTTATGAAGATCACTATATGCCAACCACTTAGAGTATGTATAGATCATAGTAAAAGCACCCCATAACTGTAACAATTTTTTACTTATGATGTATTCTGCAACTATGCAATGTAAAGGTTTTTAGATGTTGTAGATAAAAGAAGGTAAGTGACATGAGAAAGAAGGTTGTTGTATTTGCTGCTAAATCTTCCTTTATTCGTAACACATGGTATGATCCTTTTTGTAGAAGGTGATATCAAAGTTATCATTTTGTGGAGTCAGTGTAGGTCTGGGGGAAAAAGCTTAATGAGTAATGCAGAATGGCAGCCATGAACAGAAAATTATGTAAAATTAAGTTAAAAAAACTTTAACTTTAATTTTTGTAAGTTAAAGCTATATCATGTTGAATATTTGATTCTATTTTCCCCCTGCTTTCATAAATGATTACTTATTTATATTTAAAAAAATACCTTTTGGGACCTCATTATGGTGGTATACACCTGTAATCTAAGCATTCAAGAGGATTAACACATTTGAGGCCAGCCTGGGCTACTTAATGAGACCATATCTCAATAGCCACAAACCCCTAAACAACAAAAACCATTCTGGATTAATGAGTGGAATTTATGTTTTTTTTTTTTAATTTTCTTTTAAGATATATTAATTTTATTTTATGTGTATGAGTGTTTTGCCTACATATAGTCTTCCTGTCTCAGATTCTTGAGTACTGAGATTATAGATATGTGATGGCTAATCTTGGTTGTTAACCTGACACACATGGCAAGAAAGAACCTCAGTTGAGGAGTTGCTTCCGTCAGAAAGGGCTATGGGTGTGTCTTTGAGGTATTTTTATTGGTAATTGATTTAGGAGACCAAGCCCATTATGTGTGGTGCCATCTCTGAGCAGGTTGCATGAGCTGTAGGAGAAAGCAGGCTAAGTCAGCCAGAGGGAGTAAACCAGTGTCCTGTATGGTCTCTGCTTCAGTTCCTACCTCAAATTCCTGCCCTGACTTCCCCCAGTGATGACTGTAACCAGAAAATTGTAAGACAAAAGAAACCCTTTCATTCCCAAGTTTCTTTTTATTAATCCCGCCAGTTAAGAATAAGACCACTACCACAATTTAAAGCCAAATTTATAGCAAGCTTTAATTAAATACTGGCCAGGTCCAGCTCCAGGTTTCCAGAAGATGGCCCCAAATCAAATTTTGCATCATCTTAAGCATTTCCCATCAGGTCCAATCATGGGCAAGCATACATCTGGACATACCTCCAGCCTACATCCAATTAGAGGCAAGTGTTCATCCTGATGTATTTTCTGCCTGTGAACCTCCCGCCCACATGTGATCAAGTACATCCAGTGCAGATAGACCAAGCATGCTTGTTCAGGGGAGTGAAAACATGTGGCTTGTTATCTCTCATAAACAACAACCTCCAGCATTTCAGGAACTGTCTATCCTTGGGTAAGGGGCTTGTAGATCAGAGGCATTTTTGTTTCANGGATCTCTAAATAGTAATTAGAACTTAAAGTATAACTTTGGCTTTCACATTTTGTCCATGGTGTTATCACATCANCAGGGAAGCAGACTAGGATTAGGTGTCTTATATCTTTTATTGAAATGTGTGTTCATAGTTGAAATGCCAACTGGAAGGGTTTTCCTGTATCTTAAGAATTATATGGTCATTTCATTTACTGTCCCCTGCAGTCTCTGTCACCTTAAGTGTTTGAAATGCATTCCATTAAACCCTCAACTCAGTGCCCACTGTAAACCTAGCTAGGTTTTCCTGTGAAGATTTCAGTTGAAGAAGTATTGTAATAGTTTGAGTCAATGGAAAGAATAAGAAAATTGGATTATGTTTTCTCTACTTAAATGAATATAAGTCATTCTGAGTCCTTTGAGCATATTGAAATGAGAAAAATCACAGAAAGTCTGATTTGTATTGTAACATCTGTTTTTAAGTTTAGTTATCCTTTTCATTTACGTCTCATCCTAGATTTGCCTTATCCTTCGGACTTTGGAACATGCTTTTTTTGGTGTGATGAGCGGAGATANAGCCTCTCTGAAGTAGTTTAGGTTGTCCTTGAACTTGTGATCCTTTTGCTTCAGATACCCAAGAACTGGAATTACGGATAATATAGCATCAAGCCTGACTCCCTCCAGAGAAGGTGGGAGGGTTTGTGCGCCTGTGTGTGTGTGTGTGTGTGTGTGTGTGTTTGTTTTGGTTTTTCAAGACAGGGTTTCTCTGTGTAGCCCTGGCTGTTGTGGAACTTCATTTGTAGACCAGGCTGGCCTCACAGAGATCCTCCTGCCTCTGCTTCCGGAGTGCTATGATTAAAGGCGTGCGCCACCACACCCGGCTATGTTTATCCTTTTTAAAATTAAGGTGTTAGCCGGGCGGTGGTGGCGCACGCCTTTAATCCCAGCACTCGGGAGGCAGAGGCAGGCGGATCTCGTGAGTTTGAGGCCAGCCTGGGCTAC
>LZPO01055129.1:345488-366665 GCA_001675575.1 Neotoma lepida
CCTTTAACAGCTGAGCCATCCCTCCAGCCCAGAAGGTTTTAACTATAATGTAGTAAAACTGTATACAATAAGAACAATTATCAGGCAATGACAGTGAAGTGTGAGGCTGANTGTTGTTGTGTAGCATGGCTGGGCAAAGAACATAGGTGGTTTCCAGCCTGGGCGGAGGGCAGCTGTAGCTGCTTGCCTGTAGCTGTGAGCTGAGAGTGTGTTGTGTGTGGTCACAGCAACAATAGAATCCCGAGTGGGTGTTGAGGTGCCTGACCTAGGAGGGGTCCAGGCAAAGTCTGCAGCCCATGGGGAGAAGGAGCTAGCCATATGAAAAGCAGACACGGGAATATGCAGAAGAAGCATGCATGCAGGAAGTGAGAGCATGGAGCTACCTGAAGGACAGAGCTGGTGGTCCTGGATGGCTAAATCTGGGGTTTGGTGCCCAGATGCCTGTGGAGTTTAGGCCTTGTGGAGTTTGGGCAGCAGCTGGAGACTATTGTAGAGAGGCTGTAACAGGAAAATTCCAGACTTGCTCAGAGGGTTTGGGGCAAGGAAGGAAAAGCCAGCTGGTTCTGGCGGCTGCTGCTCAGGTGGCTGGAAAACCAGGGGCTAGTAGCTAGCTTGTGATTTTGTGCCCTGAGTTGGACCCCAGATGATGCGTTTATCTAATTATTCTTTATCAGTGAAAATCAGGAGTCAAATAAAAATCAGGAGTAAGAACCTGAATGATCAGAGAAGTGGTGGAGAAGCCACCAGTGACCTATCTCTTCCATTCCTCCATCCAAAAGGACTGAGATCTTCTCTAAGCCCTGCCTTACTACTCCTCTCTCTCTGTCCTCAGTCCTCCAAAATCTCTATGGTTAATTTTGGTCAGCTGGTGGCTAGCTCTGCCCTCTGATTCAAAGCAAGCTTTATTGTCAGAATGCGATCTGAACATCACTCAACACCCATACATAGAACATTTGCATAATTTCCATAGAACATAATTTGCATAGAACATAGGCTCTTATTGTTTTTCCCCCACCTCTGATTTTGGACTAATTTGTTTGCTCCTGAAATAGCTGTGAGTGTAGTGAGATAAATGTGTATCTATTTTTGATTCTTCTTAACCTTATTCATGTGAGATTAATCCCTAGTTTGAGCCACAGTAATTTCTTTTTTCTATTGCTTGTCATTTCATTGCTTAGACATTCTGTAACTTATTTCACCTACTATTCCTTGGGACGTTTGCATAGTTTCTAGTTTTAGACTGTTGTCAAAGTTGTAATGAGTGTTCTCTTACATGTGTTTTGGAAAAATATGTAATCATTTTTCTTGAATATATCCTAGGAATTGGCATAAAGTGTTTTAGGTATGCTAATGCTTTGCAATTTGCTGCTGCTAGTTTTCAAAGTTGATGAAAAAAGTAGATCCATTTATATTCCTATTAGTAGTGTATGAACATTTCAATGACTCTACATTTTTGTTTTTTAATATTGCTTATTATTATTCAATAATTTTAATTTTAATTAAAGACATTTTAATAGTTCTGTAAATGTATTGTTTTGAGTTTTCCTATGAATACTAAGTTTTTTCTTCTACATATTCAACCTTTAGCAATCCTTATTGTAAAATTTTCATTTACAACTTTTTAACATTTTTATTGGTTTTTTTCTTATTACTTTGTAGACATATTCTATATATTTAATTAAAAACCCCTTTTCAAGTGCATATATGATGGATATTTCCTTCCATGCTGTTACTTCTTTTTTCACTCTCTTAATTCTATCTTTGAGTGAACAAGTTTTCTATTATAATACATTTAAGGTTCAACTTTTTTTAACTTTTTATTCTATGTGTATGGGTATTTTGACTGCCTGTATGTATGTCTATGCCCTACTTGTATGCAATGCCTCCAGAGGCCAGAAGAGGGCATTATATACCCTGAGCTTAAAAATAAAGATGGTTTGAACTGTATGGGTGCTGGGATGGAACCCAGGTCCTCAGAAAGAGTAGCCAGTGCTCTTACCTGCTGAGCCATCACTCCAGCCCATGCTTTTTTAGTTCTTTCTTTTTTTAAAAAACTGGCTAGTTCTTGTATTTTAAGAAGTTGTACTTATACAAAGTTAGGAAGCCAGTCTCTCTTATTTTCTTTGTTTTTTTAATTGTTTTTACCCTGAGCATTTAGTTTTCTTACCAAGTTCAGACTAACTTTTGTGTGTGTTAGAGGGCAGCATTTACTTATGTTTTTTTTTTTGGGGGGGGGGGTTTTCAAATGGCTTATTGCCCTTTAGTGAAAAGATACTCCCTTCCTTACAAACTTTTATTGGCAAGTTAGGTCAAGTTCATGAGAAATGGCTTATTAGTGTATCCTGTCATAGCTAGCCTCACACTCCAGACCAGGTATTGTTTTCTCTATTTGAAAGGGTTTGTGTGTCATTGAAATAATTTTTTTTTCCTCTGAGAGTCTCATTATGTAGCTCTAGCTGGCTTAGAACTCACTATGTAGACTTGGCATTCTTGGTTGGCAGTTTTTTGATTTCAGGGCTTGATGCATATCATTCCTTGAATTCCTGATGCTTAGAATTGTTAAAAGATCCAGTATTTCTATGTGTTTATCTTTGTAGGTAAGTTGGTGCTTTCTCTTACAACAGCTGTTAATATTGTTTCTTTGTTTTTGTAATCTCAGAGAAGATAATAATAATCATAAAGAGGGAATGAAGAAAGGGAAAAAGAGGAAAAGTCTATGAAGTTAGAGGTATGAGAAGTAATAGAGAAAATGTCATAGAATAGGTGCAGAAAAAGAACAACATTGAAAGCTGTGACGCATGATGAATGCTAAAACAAATTAATTCAAATACAAAAGTGAAAATTTTACAAAATGCAAAACTATGAAATAAGATAGAATAAATATATCATCAGTTACTATATCATTTTTGTTGGGATAAATATGATTTACCCTACCCCATTATTATCTTTTTGTGCATGTGAGTGCATGTGTGCATGTTCGTATATGTGTTGGTACACATGTGTGAATTTGTGTGTACATATATGGAACCCAGAGCCCAAACTTGGGTAACATTTCCCAGGCACCCTCTACCTTCTTTTTGAGACAAGGTCTTTCACTGGCTTGGAACTTGCTGATTATGCTAGGCATAGGTCGTCCATGGAACCCTAAGGATTTGTCTGCAGAGGCCTCCCCAGCACTACCATGGCAGGCATTTTAAAAATGTGGGTTCTAGAGACTGAGTTCAGGTCCTTGTGCTAGTGTGACAAACACNATACGAGCTGAGCTAGCCCCTTAAGTTATATTTTGCAGCTGATGTAATTTAAGAAGAGCATTGCAAATCTTTATGCATATGAAAACAAATAGCTCCAGAATGTCTTTCCTGCTGGTTAAGTTCCTGCACAAGGATTAGCCNTCTCTGGGAGTTTCACAGTTCTAGATGTAGATTGCTACACCTTTTCTGTACAGAAAATGTTTTTATTTTCATGCAGTTCCATCTCTTGATACTTGGGTTTAGTTTCTACACAGCTAAGTCTTTACCACTCTAAAGGTGGTGGGACCTGGGAGAATGCATCCTAAAATGGAGTGGACTAAAGTCTCATGCAATAGCCAACTTTTTTCAGAGCCTCAGACAATTTATACTTTCAGGGTTAAGAATCCCATGAGTAAAGTATACAGTTACAAGGACAAGCCGCATGTGGCAAAAATATGTTTTTCCATAGAGGCATATAAACAAATAACAATAGCCAGTTGTAATGAATACTCAATCTAAAATAAACTCACTCCTATCTGCTGCTGCTCTTGGGTCCTCCCAAGAGCATGAAGGCACATTCCAAGAACAATTCTGTGATTTTGAAGAAACTGAGGTCACAAGACTGTCTTAGTTAGGGTTTCTGTTACTGTGAAGAGACACTATAACCATGGCAACTCTTATAAATGAAAACATTTAATTGGGGCTGGCTTAGTCCATTAGCATCATGGTGGGACATGGCAGCATGCAGGCAATCATGGTGCTGCTGAAGGAGCTGAGAGTTAATACATTTTGACTTTCAGGCACCAGGAAGAGGTCTGAGACATTGTGCATGGCTTGAGCATATATGAGACCTCAAAACCCACCTCTTCCTCCAACAAGGCCACACCTCCTAATAGTGCCAGTCTCTTTGGGACCATTTTCTTTCAAACTACCACACAAGACTTTTGTCTTGTTTTCATGGAGTTTTCTAACAAGCACTCAGAATTCCCCTCAGAGGACTCCATGCTTGGACTTTGTTCTGACATCAGAGGAAACAATCAACAGCATTTAACAGTCCACAGAATGATACTGTTTCTTTTTCTTCTTCCTCACCCTTCTTTCTCTTCTTTTTCTTTTCTCTCTTTTTTTTCTTTTTGTTTTTCTGAGACAGGGTTTCTCTGTGTAGCCCTGGCTGTCCTGGAACTCACTCTGTAGACCAGGCTAGCCTAGAACTCACAGAGATCTGCCTGCTGCTGCCTCCCGAGTGCTGGGAGTAAAGGTGTTTACTGTTGGCAGAATGGTTAAAAAGTCTTCACCAGCTGCATGTTAACACTATGCTGATGTCCGGAATATACAAAGAATTGAAGAATTTAAATACCATGGAAATAAAATTAACAATCAACAGTTGAGCAAATGAACCAAAGATACAGTTTTCAAAAAAGAAATACAAATGCCCAATAGCTAAATGCTCAATATCCCTAGCCATCAGGGAAATGCAAAATTAAACAAATACTTTGAGATATCACCTCACCACAATCAACATGATTATTGTCAAAAAATTTTACAGCAAATGTTGGAGAGGATGTTGAGAGAAAGAAGCCCTTAATCACAGTGGGGATGCAAACTAATACAACCGTTGTGGAAATCAATGTGNAGAGCTCCCAAAAATTAAAAATAGAACTGCTATATGACCTAGCTATTTCTCTTCTGGGATATACTCAGAGAAATCCACACTCAACCACAGAGATATATTCCCATGTTTATTGCTGCTTTATTCTCTGTAGCAAAGAATTGGAATTAGCCTAGTTGTTTTTCAACAGATGAATAGATAACAATTTGATATATATACATATGTATATGTATTATGTATATGGTAAAATATCACTCAGCTCTAAAGAAAAATGAAGTTAAAAATTGCAGAAAAATAGATGGAGATAGAATGTATAGTATTAAGTGAGGTCACACAATGTCAGAAACAAAAAAAGTATGTTCTCTTTCATATGTGGGATCTAGCCGATAATAGATGTATATATGTAAATAAATGTACATGTGGGTACAGTATAACATGAAGAAAAGGGAACCAGAAAGGCTAAATATAAGAGGTACGGAAGGATGGAATGTCGGTAATGGACATGAGTTATGAAAGAGGATGTAAAGTTATTTGTTTTTCTAGTTCTAATTCTGTCATGACTCTTGTTTTGTGAGGCAAAGTCTTAACTCCATAGGCCATGTTGGCTGGTAACTTATTGTGTATCCTAGGCTACCCTCACACATGTGGTAATCCTCCTGTCTCTGTATTCCAAGTGCTGGGATTATAGGTGTGCTCACATTTTCCACACACTGTTTGGTGTCTCATGTTCTGGGGTGGATGGGCAGATGGATGAGACACAGACACACTTGTATTTTCCTTTACTGCCTGGGCTCTCCTCTTATCAGGAAAGAACTGTGGCTGTTTTTCTGCCCACAGTGTACAGTTCTTGCCTGAATGTATGTTAGAGGTATGCCATATTACCTCTGTGTTTAAAAATTGAAACACTTACAGTCTCAGGTCAGAGTTCCCCAATACCAGTGGTTCTCAACCTTCCTAATGCTGTGACCCTTTAATAAAGTTCTTCTTGTTGTAGTGACCCCAAACGATAACATTATTTTTGTTGCTACTTCATAACTGTAATTTTGCTACTGTTAATAAACTGTAATGTAAATATCTAATATGCAGATGGTCTTAGGTGACCCCTGTGAAAGGGTCATTTAACTCCCAAAGGGCTTGTGACCCACAGGTTGAGAACTGCTGTCATAGAGTACATTTTAAGTTTTTATTGTTTTCATGTTAAGTTTGTGTTGGTACATTTGGTGTCTGTAAAGAATTTCCAAGGTATTTTAAAGTTGTCTTATTGAAACAGCAGAAAACAAAGTGGAGAAATGTGAAGACATTTCTGATTTCTTTTTATGCCAATTTTATTTTGTAGGAATCAAGAATCCAGTCTCAGTTGCAAACAGACTCTTGTGTGAAGGGCAGAAGGGCAAGCTCTCTGCAGGCAGAATTCCTCCCTGGTAACCACTTTGTTCCTCTTGACTTATGACTTGGGTTGTTAGTGTTCGAAGGCTGCTTTAATCCGTAGGGGACTGATGCTGTTGGTTTTGTACCAGCGGTCACATGTCTTTAGATTAAGACATACTTTGTTCTGTAAGGGTGGCACACTCTACAATTGATAAGCTCCAGATGGAATAGAATCTCTTAGATCAAAGGAGTTAATTTCTGGATTTGTTTGTTATTGATTCTCAAGAGGATTTTGTGTCACCGAATGATCAGTTAGGGTTATTTTGTTGTGAAACTTAGAACCTATCATAGATACTGGAACCTAGTGTCTAAAGTAATAGTTTTGGGACATTCTTAGAAAAATATATATTGCATATTGTGAATAATCATGATGCAACTATTATCCTGTACTAATAATTAACAGTGTCTTATCTTTTACCTTATTCATCTTACTGAGAAGAGATGAAAAGGGTAAATGGTCAGTAGGACAGACTTGCAAGTTAAGGGGATTCAGTCTTCAATGATGGTGTCATCTCAGTCATTGTGGTGGGAAAAAGATGTACTAAGTAACTTGTGCTGGAGCAATGGGGCTATATCATGGAAGAACAATAAGTTCATCACATTATTCAGAGAAGTACAGTCCAAATTTAAAGGTTAAAAACTTGGTTGGAAAGATGTATGACTCAGAGGTTAAGAGCACTTGCTTAAAGAGGACCCCAGTTCAGTTCCCAGCACCCATATGATATTTTATACTCATCCATAACTCCAGTTGCAGGGGACCTGATGCCCTCTTCTGACCTTTGGGTGTATCAAATACTTGGATTGTATGCATGCGTACATACAGGGAAAACACACGTGTATATATATATTTGATGGGAATGTCTTTCTAAAAATGTGTTGCTCTGATTGGTTGATAAATAAAGCTGTTTGGCCAATGGTGAGGCAGAATAAGGTTAGGCGGGACATTCGAACGAGGGGGAGAAAAAAGAGAGCAGAGCTGGGCAGACGCCATCTGCCATCTAGAGAACAGTGTGTAACGGCACACAGGTAAAGCCACGTGGAGCACGTGGCGACATAGATTTATAAAATGGGTTAATTTAAGATGTAAGAGCTAGCTAGTGAAAAGCCTGCCACGGCCATAGTTTAAAGATGATGTAAGCCTCTGTGTGTTTACTTGGGTCTAAGCGACCATGGGAGCTGGGCGGGACCAGACAAACTTTCGCCTACATATATTGGGTATATATACCACATTTTCTTTGTATGCTTATCTGTTGTTCGATATCTAGGTTACTTCCATATCTTGACTATTGTGAACAGTACTGTAATAAGCATGGTTGTCTAAGTATCTCTTTGGTATGCTTGCTTTGATTCCTTTGGGTATATATATCCCAAGGGATGGTATGCCTGGATCATAGGGTAGTTCTATTTATTTATTTATTGTGATACTATCTCACTGTGTAGTTCTGGTTTGCCTAGAATTCTGTATGTAGACTACACAAGCTTCGAACTCACAAAAGTCTGCCTTCCTCTGTGTCCCAAATGCTGGGATTAAAGGAGTGAGCCACCTATGCCTGACCTATTTTTGTTTTTGTTTTTGAGGANCATCTATATTGGTCTACATAGTGACTACACAAGTTTTCATTCTCACCTGCAAGTGTGTAAGGATTTCTTTTCCCTACATCTCCAACAGTACTTGCTGTCATTTGTTGTCTTGATAATAGCCAATTTTACTATGATGAAACAGACTTGAGAAGCAATTTTAAATTATATTTTATGGTGACTAAGGATGTTGAATTTTTTTCCCCTTTGGTTTTTTGAGATAGGGTTTCTCTTAGTAGCCCTGGCTGTCCTACAACTTGCTCTGTAGACCAGGCTGGCCTCAAACTCACAAAGATCTGCCTGCCTCTGCTGGGATTTAAGGCATGTGCCACCACCGTCTGGCCATATATATATTTTCAATATCTGTGTCCATTTGTATTTCTTTTTTGGTTGCATGTATATCTGTGTACACATGCTTGTCTGGTGCATGAGGAAGCCAGAAGATATTGGATCTTTTTGAATGCTGCCAGCCACATGGATGCTAGAATCGATTCGGGATCCTCTGGAAGAAAAGCAAGTGCTCTTAGCTGCTGAGCAATATTATATCTGTAGCACCTATATTTCTTTTGTTGAAAAATGTCTTCATTTTGTTTTTCTATTTGTTCATTGGATGATTTGGTTTTTGAATGGTTAGTCTTTTGAGTTTTCTGTAGATTCTAAGTGTTGATCTTTTGTGAGATGTGTTGTTGACAGAGGTTTTTCTTCCATCCTGTATGCTGTCTGTTCAGTATGCTGATTCTTCCTTTGCTGTGCTGTGCACAGATGTTTTAGTTTCATCCAATTCCATTTGTCAGTTGTTGGAATTACTTTTTCTGCTGTTGGAGTCATTTTAAGAAAACCTTTGTCTATTCCTACACCTTGAAGTCTTTTCCTCATATTTTCTAGTGATTTCAAAGTTTAAGGTCCCACTGAAGGTCTTTGATTCATTTTAAATTAATTTTTGTTATGCAAGATAGATTTTATTTTATTGTTTTACTTATGAAAATATAGGTTTTCCACACTCTTTGTTGAAGATGCTCCCCTTGTGCCCCCCCCATGTGTGTGTATGTGTGTGTGTAAGACATATCCATGATTAGGTGTAGCTGTAGTTGTGGGGGTTTATCTCTGGGTTCCTACTTAGCCACATGAATATGAGTATAAACATTTGTTGTATATTATTAAAGNACCAGCCTTAATAATATACTTCCCAGGGGCCTGGTAGAGAAACTACGAAACAGTGAGAATTATTTTCAGGAATAGAATCTCAGCATGCCTGACTTCTCTCTACCTTTATCTACTGTCCCCTCTAAGTTCTATCTTAATTCTCTTGTCTTAATTCTGCTTCATCTAGGCCTTTCTCATCTCCTTCTTACCCATCCAGTACTTTGCCATCTGGCTCGTCCTCATCTCCCATCTCATCCTCAAGTTCTGCAGTCCTATCTTTCTCTCAATCCTTATACCTCTAAGCTCTCCAATAAAAATCCTCTAAAATCCTCCATAAGTCTCTGAGGTTTACAGTTATATACCCATGCAATGGCAGTGCTCTAGCTATGGCAAGGTCACCAGGCAGTGACTCCGTCAGGCTTTCTTTTACAACCAAAATGGAAGTGGTAAAAGAGGAGGTCAACTGAGTGCTAATAACCGGTTAGTATATCAAAGGGGATTTATGTGCTCAACCTACATTCCTAGAAGTGGCTAGGTAAGAAGTTAGGAGTCTAATAAAGTTTGTAAGGCAGTATAAGGGTCTCAGCTAAAATTACAAAGAAATAAAGCTGTCCACTTGACCTAGGAAACAGGTGTTGTTTCATTTGGGCTTGGAAGCTTAAGTCTGTTCTTAGAGAGTACAGAGATATCTCTGATAAGATACTTTTGTTCTTCCGGGGATGGTCCTGGCCATTAGATGCTGCTAATGACAGTAATTGCAGAAAGGCCTGCAATTAGGGATCCTGGCTGTGTTACTGCTCAGAAGGTTATCCAAAAATTCCTTTAGTGGAAGGGAAATTGATGGAATGATGAAAAAGATGGAATGGAGAGATAATGGAATGATGGAAAAGCTACAGTAGCACACGAGAAATTCATAGTAAGAAATGGCTAATAATCAAAAGCCAAATATCACCAAGGCTCCTTAAGCCTTGGCTTTACCTCTGCAAGGCCCTTGGGTTTGTCATAATCAGCGGAAATCCTACTTTATGTATTTTTGTGGCTTGTAGCAAATATTGACATTATAGTTATACTGTGTTGCTAAATAGTGATGCTAGGTAGGGTATGTATATTAAATGTATTTGTTGTCCTTGCTATGTTGCCCAGGCTGTCTTAGAGCTGTTTATCTTAGGCTGGCCTAGGACTCCTACTTCTGTCACCTAAGTAGAAAGATGGCAGATGTCCATGACTATGCCCTGCTATTATGTTTTTTTGACTTAAGATATTTCTTTTCCTTTCCTCCCTTCACTAGACTTTACATATACTAGGCAAACATTATGTTGCCGAACTATGTTCCATCCCAGTTTAGGACATTTTCCTTTATAGGTATTCTAGTTTGTTTCTCTGTTGCTGCAATAATCACTGACCAAAAGCAGGTCAGGGAGAATGACATATTTGGTAACACTTCATGTCACAGTTCATCACTGAGGCAAGTTAGAATAGGAACTGTAGCAGGAATTGGAGGTAGGAAGTGAAGTAGAGACTCCGGAGGAATGCCTTGGTCAGCTACCTTTCTTATACAGCCTAGGCTCACTCACCCAGAGATGGTACCACCCACAGTAGGCTGGGCCCACCATCATTGACTAACAGTTAATAAAATGCCTCACAGACATGTCCCCAGGCCGTCTGAAGGAGGTACCACCATTGAGGATCCCTCCTCCTGGGTGTGTCAAGCTGAAGCTAACTACTACAGTAGGTGTATCTATCTGCATTCTCCTCTCAGTAGGTTGAGGAGCAGCTGTATTTGGTTTATGTATAGTTCTCTAACTCCCTGACTTCTTAATTTTTCTTTACTTTTTTTTTGTTTCATTTGGAAGTTTCCTTTGCTTGTGGATTTCAATATCAGTTATTCTTCTTTGGTATCTGGTCACCAGCAAGTCACAGCCAGTCTAGTTTATCATCTCTGACTTTGTAGTTTTTTCCCATACATTAGTTTAGTATCTTTACAAAAGGCTTCTGTCTTCCTGAATATATTTGAATGGAGTTATAACAATTCTTTTAATATCTTTGTTTACTGGTTTTATAATTTTTATTACTTTTAGATTATGTTGAGTGATTCCCCCCCGCCCCCCGGGGCTATATTTTTCTGTTTGGTAGTTTTTTATTGGAATGCAAGCATTGTAAGTTTTACATTTTTGTGTATTGAATGTTTTTATGTTTTACTAGACATTCTAAAATTTTATTACAGAATGTGGCTAAATTATTTAAAATGTTTGGTCCTTCTCAGGTCCTGCTTTAGACTTTCACAAGCCTAGAGAATACATTTAGCCTTGAGCTAATTTGCCTTATTATAAGGCAAAATTATTAGGAATACTATAGCAGATGATGCGGCTGGGGGGAGCCTACAGTGTTCCTGGCCCTGTCTGGGATTGTTTCATTTACAATTGGCAGGTTGTATATTTCAGGGCTTTGGATAATTTCCTCTTTCTTAGGCTGTGATCTCCATTCAGCAAACTACTAAAGAGGTGCTTTCTACAGATCTCTGGAGGCCTGTCTCTCCAGTTGTTTCCTCTGTTGTACCATGTCCTGTGAACTCTAGATTTTTTAGCTTCTGATGGCCCAGTTCCATCTCGTTGCTCTAGAGAGTGCTGGGCTCCTGGATTGGGGCCTAGAAACTCTGGAAGTCGTACAAGTGAGTTCTCTGAGAGCAGCAAGGTGGTTTTTATGTTTTTCTTTTCTTTTCTACAGGGTAACAGTCCTTTATTGCCTGGTGTCTAATGTCTAAAACTGTTGATTTTCATATTTTGCTTTTTTTCCTCATTGATTTAGACAAGTTTTTAAGTCTTATTCTGTTATTCTTTCTTGCCTAGTAGTGAAAAATCTTTACTACCTGGAAGCTCACTGTATAACTGTAGTAGCTTAAAAGTAGATTCTTCCAGTCCCCTGTATTAATTTAACCAGGTTTATCATTTATTTTGAGTTTATTTTGTATTTTTATTTTTATTTTTATTTTTATTATTATTATTATTATTATTATTATTGTTATTATTTTTTGATTTTTCAAGACAGGGTTTCTCTGTGTAGCTTTGGTGCCTTTCCTGGAATTCACTTGGTAGCCCAGGCTGGCCTCGAACTCACAGAGATCCACCTGCCTCTACCTCCCGAGTGCTGGGATTAAAGGCGTGCGCCACCATTGCCCGGCATATTTTTAGTTTTTAAAGAAAAAGTACTTTTAAGATTTTAAATAATTATTCTTCTCACATATATTACATTCCTACCACAGTTTCCCCTTCCTCCCAGCCTCTCCTTCACCATCTCCCCTCTTCCTCAGATCCATGTGTCCTCTGACTCCCCTCAGAGAAGGGTAGGCCTCCCAGGGACATCAAACAAATATGGCATAATATGTTACAGTAAGACCAGATACATACAAGGCTGGACAAGGTAACCCAGTAGGAGGAAAGGGTCCCATAATTAGGCAAAAGAGTCAGAGACAGCCCCTGCTCCCACTGTTAGGAGTCCCACAAGAACACCAAGCTACTCAGCCATAACATATATGCAGAGGATCTAGGTCAGACCCCTACAGGCTCCTTGACTTTTCGAGCCCTCATGAGCCCTGGTCAGTTTATTCTGTGGTCCATGTACCTGTGGTGTCCCCGACCCCTTTGGTTTCTCTGATCCTTCCTGCCTCTCCTCCACAAGACTCCCCGAGCTCCTGTTCGCATCAGTTGCTGGATGAATCTCTTTGATCTCTTTGATGAGGATTCTTCTAGGCTGTGGTCCCAGAACACTCTGCAGGCAGGACAAAGTGTAGGTTGAAGGTTTTGTGCCTGGGTTGATGTCCCAATCCCTCCATGTGAGGCCTTGCCTGGTTACAGAAGATGGCCAGTTCAGGCTCCGTATTTTCTATTATTTGGAGTCTTTGTTTTACTCTTGTAGATTCCATTGCACTAGGTTCTACTTTGCCCCCCCAATGCCACCCAGTTCCAATAATTTCTCCTCGTATTCTACCTATTCTTCAAGTTGTTCCCAACCCTACCTGTCCCAAGTCTATCAGCAAAATCTATTTTATTTCCCCTTCCCAGGAAGATCCTTGCATCCCTCCTTAAGCCCTCCTTGTTACTTAGCCTCTCCGGGTCTTTGTACCATAGCATGGTTATTTTTTTACTTTACAGCTGATAAACACTTACAAGTGAGTACATACCATGTTTGTCTTTCTGGGTCTGGGTTACCTCACTCAGGATGATTTTTTTTTTCAAGTTCCATCCATTTGCCTTCAAATTTCATGATGTCATTGTTTTTAAGAGCTGAGTAAATACTCCATTGTGTAAATGTACCACATTTTCTTTATTGATTCTTCGGTTGAGGGACATTTAGGTTGTTTTCAGTTTCTGGCTATTATGAATAAAGCTACTATGAACATAGTTGAGCAAGTGTTCTTGTGATAGAATGGAACATCCTTGGGTATATGCCCAGTAGTATAGCTGGTTCTTGAAGTATATCGATTCCCAATTTTCTGAGCATTTCCCAATTTTTTTTGTTGAATCTTTGTGTGTTTGGGTATCAGGGTGACTATGGCCTTATAAAATGAATTTGGAACTGTTCCTTCTGTTTCTATTTTGTGGAATAATTGAGGAATATTGGTATTAGCTTTTCTTTGAAAGTCTGGTAGAATTCTGTGCTGAAACCATCTGGCCCTGGGCTTTTTTTGGTCGGGAGACTTGTAATGACTGCTTCTATTTCCTTAGGGGTTATAGATCTTGTTAGGTTGTTTATCTGATCTTGGTTTAATTTTGGTAAGTGCTGTCTGTAAGCATTGCAGCTCAGATGGAAAAGTATCCTGGCAGCTGGAAGCCAAGGAACACCACAGAGTCACACCACACAACAAACCTCACAAAGAGATTTATTGGGAGGGAAAAAAAAAAACTCAGGAGGGTGGCTGCCTCTGCTTGAGCAAGAAACAGCAGCAAACTTAACAGGATAGAGAGAGGGCTTATATAGAGCTTCTTGGTAANGGGGTGGAGCTTTTGGGGGGGTGATTGGTGGGATTTCATTCCAGAGATGGGGCTTTTTGCTCTGCAGGGTGGGGGCAGAGTCCAGCAGTTAGGGCAGTTAGAGTATTCTGTGGGTGGAACCTGGCAGTTAGAGGTCCTCTGGGGAGGGGCCTGGCCATTTGTGTGGCTCCAGGGGCTACAGTATCTATCCAGAAAATTGTCNATTTATTTTAGATTTTCTAATTTTGTGGAGTACAGGTTTTTTGAAGTATAACCTAATGATTCTCTGTATTTCCTCTGTGTCTGTTGTTATATCCCTCTTTTCATTTCTGATTTTGTTGATTTGGATGTTCTCTCTCTGCCTTTTAGTTAGTTTCGATAAGGATTTGTCTACCTTGTTGATTTTCTCAAAGAACCAACTCTTTGTTTCATTGATTCTTTGTATTGTTCTCTTTGTTTCTATTTTATTGATTTCAGCCCTCAGATTATTTTCTCTAGTCTACTCCTCTTGGGTTTGTTTGCTTCTTTTGTTCAGGAGCTTTCAGATGAACTGTTAAGTTGCTAGTATGATATCAATGCAATTTCTTTATGAAGGTGCTTTAGTGCTATGAAATTTCCTGTTAGTACCACTTTCATTGTATCCCATAAGTTTGGGTATGCTGTGCATTCATTTTCATTGAATTCTAGGAAGTCTTTAATTTCTTTATTTACTCTGCCTCGGCACAGTAGTCATTCAGTAGGGAGTTGTTCATTTTCTACGAGTTTGTAGACTTTCTGTAGTTTCTGTTGTTGAAATCCAGCTTTAATCCATGGTGGTCTGATAGGATGCTGGATATTATTTCAGTTTCTATTGAGACTTGCTTTTTTTTTTCTCTCCCAAGTATGTGGTCAGTTTTGGAGAATGTTTTGGTGAGGTGCTGAGAGGAAGGTGTATTTTTTTTTGGGGGGGGTGAAATGTTCTGTAGACATCTGTTAGGTCCATTTGATAATGTCTGTTAGCTCCATTATTTCTCTGTTTAGTTTTTTTCTGGATGACCTATCCATTGACAATATTGGGGTATTGATGTTCTCCTACTATTAATGTGTGAGGTTTGATGTGTGATTCAAGCTTTAGTAATGTTTCTATACAAATGTGGATGCCCTTGCTTTTGGGGCATTGATGTTAAGAATCCTGGTGGATTTGTCCTTTGATGAGTATAGAATTTCCTTCACCATCACTTTTGATCAATTTTAGTTTGAAGTCTATTTTGTTAGATATTAGACTAGCTACAACAGTTTGCTTCTTAGGTCCATTTGCTTGGAAAATCTTTTTCCAAACCTTTATTTTGAGGTAATGTCTGTCTTTGATNTTGAGGTGTGTTTCTTGTATGCAGCAGAAGGATGGATCCTGTTTTTGTATCCATTCTGTTAGTCTGTGTCTTGGTCTGAGACCATTGATGTTGAAAGATTAATGACCAAGGATTGTTAATTTTTGTTACTTTGTTGTTGTTGTTATTGTGTGTTACCCTTCTTTTAGTTTTGCTGGTATGGATCATTTCTTGCTTGTGTTTTCAAGGGTGTAGTTAACTTCCTTGGGTTGGAGTTTTCCTTTTAGTACATTCTGTAGGGCTGGATTTGTGGATAGATATTGTTTAAATTTGATTTTGTCATGAAATACCTTGTTTTCTCTATTACGTGCCATGGGGACTTTCTTTTCTGATNCAATCTATTTGATGTTCTGTAAGCTTCTTATACCTTTATAGACATGTCCTTCTTTAGGTTAGGAAAATTTTCTTCTATGATTTTGTTAAATATATTTTGTGGGTTTTTGAGCTGGGATTCTTCTCCTTCTATCCTTATTATTCTTAGGTTTGTCTTCTCATAGTTTCCAGGTTTCCTGGACATTTTTTGTGTTAGGAGTTTTTTAGATTTAACATTTTCTTTGACTGATGAATCTATTTCTTCTATCATATCTTTAACACCTGAGATTCTCTCTTCCATCTCTTGAATTCTGTTGGTGATGCTTGCATCTGTAGTTCCTGTTGCTTACCCAGATTTTCCATTTCCACAATTCCCTCAGTTTGTGTTTTCTTTATTACTTCTATTTCGATTTTCATGTCTTGAATAGTTCCCTTTACCTGTTTGTTTTTTCTTGGCATTCTTTAAGGGATTTATTGATTTTCTCTAATTTTTTTGTTTGTTCCTGGACTTCTTTAAGGACCTCTATCATCTTCATAGAGTTGGTTTTAAGATCTTTTCCTTGTGCTTCGGCTTCATTGGAGTATTCATGCCTTGCTGTCATAGGATAAATGGGCTCTGGTATTGCTGTCTTGTTCTGCCTATTGTTGATTGTATTCTTACACTGGCATTTAGGTATCTGGGTTTGATATGATTGTAGGTCTAGGTGCTGATTTCTGAGTTTGTCTTTGTTAGATGGGTGTTTTGTTCCATGGCTTTTGCTTCCTTTTTGGTCTTCTGGTCTTTGTGGCCTGGATTTATGGTGGCCAGTGTGACCTCTGATCTAGTTGGGAGTCTCCATTCAAGTTGGGAGCTGGCCTTCTGGTGGTTAGCTTGGCCTTTGGTGCAGCTGTGGGTCTTTGTTCTTCTGACTGATGTGGCCTACACCTGTTCTTGCTGGTGTGGCCAGCTGGCAGGTGGGTCACTCACTNATTCTTCCAACTGCTGTGGCCTGCACCTGAGCAGTGGTAGTCCAAAAAGGCTCCTTTTATTAATTTGACCCATAGAAACCCATTTTCACCTAGTCCCTCATAATATTTTATAGTATGATTTATCTCTTCCTACATACTGATGTGACACTTCCAAGTCATGCAATATGCTCCCTTGTGAAAGAGTCTGGGCCTCAAGTTTAGAACCTAATCTGTGTAGTGATAATTGGCTAATTATATTTGTACATTATAGTTTTTATGGGTTGCATGCAGTGTCTTAAAATGTTACATATTAGGATAAGACAGTTTGAGATGATAGAACTTGAGTCTTATACTTGCCCATGTTATAGTGTTAGAAATTTGTGGAATCCCCTTTATCACACTTTTTATAGTCATATAGTTATTCATCACATGATTCAACAAGTGTGTATTGTTTGTTTGCTGACTGCCACACGTGGAGGCAGGAAAACTCTCAAGTTGAAAGTGAAAAAACTTAACAACCAGGCGTTAGTTGTTAGAGCAGTGGGCCAGTTCATGGGACAGAGAGTAAGTACACACAATAGGCCTTTTAAATGAAATGTTCATTTTATCTGTAGCTCACAGGCGAAGGGAGGCAGGATTTGTTTAATTTTTTTTTCTTTTTTTGAGACAGGAACTCACACTATAGCCTATGCTGTCTGAAACTATGTAGTCCAGGCAGACTTCATTTTCACAGCAGTCCTTCTTCCTCAGCTTTTGAGTTACTGGGATTATGGGTGTGTGGTAGCATGCCCATCATTGGTTATGTGTTTGTTTTTTGTTATGAAAAATCAATTTTTGTCTTGATGTCATGGTCCCTACCTATAATCCCATCACTTGGGAGGCTAAGTCAGGAGGGTTGTAAGTTAAGGCCAGCTTCGGGTACATGGAGAGATCCTGTATTAACATTTTTGGGATACATTCCAAGATATTTGTAGTTGAAATTATATCTGTGTTTCCTTCAAAATAATTGTGTAAATGTTATACGTGAGTAAAATTGACAATATGTTGATAATTACTAAAGCAGACATTGATGTGTTAATTTCATTGCTGTNACAATGTCATAGACTAGGTAGCTTAGAACAAAAATGTATTTATTTCTTACAGTTCTAAAGCTGAGGGGTTTAAGGTCAAGGACTTGGCAGCTGTAATGTGTAGTGAGGGTTTAGTTTTCCTGTGTGGAACCTGCCGGCTGAGTCATGTGGTGAGAGGGCAAAGCAATCCATTGGACCCTAACCCTATTCAGTAGGGATCTCTCTGGCCTTAATACCCCTTCATAGGCCACACCTCCTAACACCATCCTAAAACTGTTCAGAATTGGATTTCATAATTTGAATTTTGTCAGATTGGAGGACATAAAACTTCAAATCAAATGGGTCTTATATTTTTGAAAAATTTTGTGATTTTTTTTTTTTTAAATGAAGCTTTCTCAGCAGTTAGCTCAGTGGGTAAAGTGCTTGAGTCATGACATCCAAGTAAAAGGTCTGTATGGTAGTACATGTCTGTAATCCCTACGCTGGGGGAGGGGCACAGAAACAGGTAAATCCCTGGCTGGCTAACTAGCCAGTCTTTCTGAAATGGTGAACTGCAGGTTCACTGAGAGACCTTGACTCAAAAATAGAAGGTAGAAAATGATAGAAGGAGATAACTTGGCATTGACCTCTTATCTCTTCATGTCTATGCATGGGTGCAGGAACATGTACACACATCACACACATATCACAACATTTCACATTCCACACAAATCTCATACACTACACATAGACATCACACCGTTACACACATATTACATACACTATATCCATTACACACATTAAACACATTCCTTACAAATCACACACATTACATGCACATTATACAAATTATACATTGCACACACTGCGTACATCATACATATGTTGCACATATGCATGCCGCACCCACAAATTCAGTTTTTGTTGGTTTAGTGCATGTTCCTAGTTTAGTGAGCTCTTATGCTTTGTGTTCATGAGCTTTTAAGTAGTTAGTAGCCTAACTTGTCTTCAATTATATGTATCTATGATGCACAACAAAATGATAGAAATCTTTTTTTTTTTTTTTTTTTTTTTTGGTTTTTCGAGACAGGGTTTCTCTGTGTAGCTTTGGCGCCTTTCCTAGAACTCACTTGGTAGCCCAGGCTGGCCTCGAACTCACAGAGATCCGCCTGCCTCTGCCTCCCGAGTGCTGGGATTAAAGGCGTGCACCACCACCGCCCGGCTAGAAATCATTTTTTAAATTCAATACCTAGTATTTATTTTATTACTGAGAATTTCATATATGATATAATGTGTTTTAGTCTATGCCACCCTCATTCCCTCCCCTTAAACCCTCTCCTCCGAATTCCTCCCAATCTCACGTGTTTTCTTCTCTTTTTAAATTCACGGAGTCCACTTAATGCCTGGGTCATCTACTAGAACATGGATAGCCTCTCAGGGGCCATAACCCTTTACAGAAGTGACTTCCCCTTTCAAGTAGCTATCAGTTGCCAATATCTTCTCAGCTAGGGGTGAAATTTCCCAATCACATCCCTACTTCATGCTTGAGTTTTGTCTAGCTTGATTTTGTGAAGATCCTGTTTATGCTGTCACTTCTTATGTACAAACCGCTCTCCTGTCTCCAGAAAACAGTTTCGCTGTAGTCATNCATTACATCTGGCTCCTTATACTCCTTTCAGTCCCTCTTCTGAGATGATCCCTGAGTCTTAAAAGAAAGGAGTATGATGTAGATGTTGCATTTATGGCTAAAAACCTTGCTATCTTGTAGTGTCTGCATGGTGATCAGTTTGAGTTACTGTGTTCATCGCCATCTATTGCAAAAATAAGCTTCTGTGCTTGGGGTTGAGAGGTGCACTTGCCTATGGATATAGTGATAAGTCTTCCAGTATTGGTTTAATATTGTATTCATCTAGCAGAATAATAGTAGTAGATTCTCTCTTAGGTCCTATGACCTACTTAATCTCAGGTTCTTGGTCAGTGCTAGAGACATGAGTTCTGACTTGTGTTTTGCAAAGATTTTAATGACTGGTTTGTTTGAGAATTGACTGGAGTGGGCGTAGGATTGGTGCACACACAACAAGGCAAACATAGAACCAGTATCAGTGAGGTAAGTGCAACTCTAGGACAGTTGAGGTTTAGAGGAAGGAAGGACAGTAATGGACATGTCTTACCATAGTGGAGTTAATGGGTTTGCATGACTCTCCTGTAAAGTTTTCTCCTTGGAGATTCAGAACAAATCTCAAAGGAAATTTAAGTTTGTACTGTTCTGGAAAGTGTTTTTTTTTTTTCTACATGTTACTATATATATGTACATATATATAGTGACATACTTATACATAAAGATTTTGCAACAATTTTACATTGAAATGATATTAAAAGCATTTATATGACATTTCATGTGATGGTGAAGTCCTAGACAATAATATTTGATGGTAAGAAAAGGCTGCCTATTTAGTATGCTTTCATAGTANCTATAAATAACTTCTAAATATTAATATTTTAAAATATCTAAAGTATTTAAGAATTACATAGATTATATCAAAGTTTGAGAAAAGTTCTCATGTATTCCAGGCTGGCTTCAATTCACTATGTGAATCAAGGGATCAAACTCAGACCTTCATGCATACCAGGTGTACTAGTTAAGAGTTACTATTGCTGTGATGAAATACCATGACCAAAAGCAACTTGGTGAGAAAGGGTTTATTTGGCTTACACTTCCACATCATAGTCTATCATGGAAGGAAATCAGGACAGGATCTCAAACAGGGCAGGAACCTGGAGGCAGGAGCTGATGCAGAGGCCATGGAAGAGTGCTGCTTTCTGGTTTACTCTCTCCATAGGTTGCTCAGCCTGCTTTCTTTTAGAATCCAGGACTACTAGCCCGGGGATGGCACCACCCATGTTGGGCTGGGGCCCTTCCCCATCAATTACTAATTAAGATAATACCGTCCAGGTTTGCCTATNGCCTGATCTTATGGAGGTATTTTCTCAATGATGGTTCCCTCCTCTCAGATGATTATAGTTTGTGTCAAGTTGACTTATAACTATCCAGCAAAGTAGGCAAGTACTTGACCAACTGATCCACATTCTCATGCTCTGGATTGGTTTTATTTATGTCAAAATTATGAATGGTGAAAGAATGAAAAATGAAGAACTGTCTATTAAATGACAATGATTCTAGACACTAAGATTGAACCCTAGATGACTGTCTGAAGTGGTAAAAACATACTAGGTTCAGCTCAGACTTCTGCCTTGATTGCTTTATATTTCACCATCTGGCTTACATTTGTACATTAATAGAAGGACTTAAACAAATCAGCTTCTTTGTTTTTCTCTAGAAGGAGGAAATGCTAAAGATGACATAACANAGCTCAAATCTTACATCTAAGTTTTCATTTTAGTTACTCTGAATTTTAAGTGACAGCTTTTATTTGCAGTGACCATTGTTACACGAATTTGAAAATTTCAGTTGGCTTTCTCTTCTCTCTTTTTCAGTGTTCTTTCCATTGTAGTTGTAATGTAAAGAAAAGAGTTATTGGAATTAAT
>LZPO01055129.1:366850-384780 GCA_001675575.1 Neotoma lepida
TGAGACAGGGTTTCTCTGTGTGTAGCCCTGGCTGTTGTGGAACTTGTTTTGTAGACCAGGCTGGCCTTGAACTCACAGAGATGCACCTAACTCTACTTCCTGAGTGCTGTCATTAAAGGCAGGCGCCACCTCAAATGTTGCTTTCTGATAGTTATCATTGCATGGAAATGCTGGATTTCTTACTAGTGTTAGTAATTACTGAATATAAAGACTTCAATAGTTATTACTTGATGTTTTTTAATATATTTTTAAAAATTATATTATGTCTGTCTGTGTGCACATGAATTCAGGTGCCTACAAAGGTCAGAAGATAGAGTCAGATCTCTTGGAACTGGAGTTATATATAGGTGGTTGCAAGCCTCTGTATATAGATTTTTGGGAAATGAGTGTGGGCCCTCTCCAAGAGCAGTAGCTACTCTTTACCACTGATTTCTCCAGCCCCTACTCTTGAGTTTTAATGTGGGAATGATTAGAAATGAAAAATAGAGACTAACAACCAGGCACATGTTCAAGGGGTCCACTACCAGCTGGNTGGGATCTTTAAGTAGTTGACTATGGAAGAAGATGAAGTGATTATTACAGTTTGCTGCTTACAATTACTGTTTACCTCATGAGATTACTTAAGAAAATCAGATTGTTACTTGAGTTGTCATGCTTTATAAAGTCTTTGGAAATTAGTCTTTGATAAACCANAAGTGCCCTGTTCCCTTTTTTATATTAAAATTGTAGTATAGGGCTGAAAACACCCTTTTGGGAAGTATTTCAGTATTTACTCACTAGAGTGAAAATGATTCTGAGCATTCTATATGCCTTCTTGCTGTAGTGAACTTACGATGTAAGCATGCCAGTGTGTTTGTATATATCTAGTTCTAGACAAGAATAACAGGTCTGAAGACATTCATTTAGACTCTTAACCTGATTGAACAGATTGTATAAAATAAACTTTACAACCATGTGGATCNAAGAAGAATCTTACTTTTTACAGGAAGTTACTTTCACTTTTTATTGTGTTAATTTTTTCCAATTTCTACATCAATTACCTCTAGTTAGGAAAGATTTAAAAGGAACTTTGAACATGCAGCTATCTTATTTTGCGCCAACTCTAGAATTACTTGTATCTCTCAGACTTGACTTTATTTGTCATGTGATATACTTCTATAACTTATTGATTGTAGAGATGACACTATGTATTTTTAAAAGAATAACTTTTTTGTTGTTAGCTTTTTAGTTGGAGAAGGAGCCTACAGATGGGCAGTGGATCATGGGATACCCTCTTGCCCTCCTAGCATCATGACCACAAGTGAGTAAAACCTTCATGAGTTAAGCTGTGTGAACAACAAGCCTAAAGTGTTACATTACTTCTGTTCTGCTGCATAGGTAGAACACTTTCATGTTGAAATATTTATAGGTAAAAGATAGGTCAAGTTTACTGATTCCCCCCTCCCCCCATCCCTTTTTTTATTCTGGAGGTTTCCTCTTTGCTTTTTGTTTTGAGGCAGTCCTATTCTGTAACCCAGGTTGGCCTGGAACTTAACTATATAGCTCTGACTGGCCCTGAACTTGTAGAAGTCCTCATAAGTGCTAGGATTGCAGGTGTGAATCACTATGCCAGGTTTGTAAAAGTATTCCTGAAGTACCTTTTTTAGGTTACTTAAAGTAATTGTGAGTAGTAAAACCATAGTGTTCTCTCTGGAGGACATTGGGAGAAAGGAAGGGGAGGATGTTTAACTGCTCTTGAGCTGAGGAAGGATTTCTTTTTGTTTTTTACTTTTTAAGATTAGTTGATTTCTATTTTTTGTGTGTGGGCGTTTTGCCTGCATCTATGTCTGTGCACCATGTTTGTGCAGTGGGCCAGAAGAGGGCATGAGTTCCCATGGAGTTACAGCTGGTTGTAAGCTACCACTTGGTTGCTGGACATGGACTCTGCATCTTCAGGAAGAGCAGCAAAGGCTCTTTACTGAGCTATGTCTTCAGCTCCTTGCTTTNTATTTTGAGTCAGGATTTCATCCATTTTGTGACCAAAGATGGCCTGAAACTTACTTTGGAGCTCTTGTGATTGGAATGGGAAGGGCCCCCATAAGTGCATATATTTGAATGTTTGGATTAGGGGTTGTGGCCTTATTGGAGGAGGTCTGCCACTGGGAGTGGGTTTTGAGGTTTCAAAATCCCGTGCCAGGCTCAGTTTTGCTCTGTCTTGGCTTCCATCTGCTGGTCAAATGTAAGTTCTTAGCTACTGCTCCAGTGCCATGCACGCTTGCTGCCAATATTCCCCGCCATGATGGTCATGAACCAATAATCTTCAAAACTGTAGGCAAGCCCCCAGTTAAATTCTTTCTTTTGAGCTGGGCATGGTGGCGCATGCCTTTAATCCCAGCACTTGGGAGGCAGAGGCAGGTGGATGTACGTGAGTTCAAGGCCAGCCTGGTCTACAGAGCAAGTTCCAGGACAGCCAGGGATACACAGAGAAATCCGGTCTTGAAAAACTGGGGGGAAAAAAAAAAAAAACTTCTGTAAGTTCCCTGGTTATGGTGTCTCATAGCTGCAGTAGAACAGTAACTAAAGCAGTAGCCCATGCTGGCCTCAAACTTGATTCTTCTACCTCTGCTGACTGATTGCTCAGATTATAGGCACGGGGCACCATGTCTGACCCTGAGGAATCANCAACAAACTTTTTAAGTCTAAAATGTATGAAAAAGACACACAGGTTAAAACGGAGAAACATCATAAGACAAAGGGATACATAGTTTAATGTGCATACGTTTTGCTAAGTTCAGAACCACAACATACAAGTAATCCCCAATAGAAAAATGGTCAAGTCATAGTGGGTAATAGGAAACTCAAATTAAATGAGTACGTGCAAATTTATAGTCTTAATTTCTAGAAGAGTTAAAAGATACTACAGTGCTCCTGGTGAGCCAATGAAACGAACATAAGACACAGACAGAGATTTTGGAGGATGGCTAAATCATGTAGCTCAAAAGTCTTAGTTAGGCTCACCTTCTAGTAGTCTGTCATTGGAGAGAGAGAGAGAGAGAGAAAGAGAGCGAGCGCCAAGTTGGGCGAGAGATGGAGGTATATGTGTGAAAATGGACACACACACACACACACACACACACACACACACACCCATTATATCTATATCGACTGATTTATATAGATTGATTATCAGTGAGCATTCAGACCATAANAATAACCAGAGAAACATCCTATGTCCAATCCAGAGGAATTGGGGTAAAGTACCATATATTCTTTTAGTAAAAATGTTACAAAATAACTGGAAATCCTGTGAAAACTCATTTCTGATAATAATTAAATCTTATGNTTTTGAAGAGAGTGAAAAATGGAGTTACAAATTAAAAAACAAAAACCATGTCATTCCTTTTAGCCTGGGATTTTCTTTATCATTTCTGATAGTGTGTGTGGATCTCACTACGTAGCTCTGGCTGTCCTGGAACTGTATAGGTTAGGCTGGCCTTGAACTCACAGAGATCCACCTGCCTCTGCCTCCCAGTGCTGGGATTAAAGGAGTGTGTCTCTATGCCCCAGCATGTGCAAGAGTTTATCAATTTTCATTGTCTAAAAAAGATTTTGTCTTTACTTTAAAAATATAATTTTAATTAGATTAAGCCTTCTAGGCTTATTTTTTAATATGTTGTCCCATTTTTTATTTTAAAAAATCCATATCATAAATTATTATCTTAAACATTTTATTTCATTTGTTTGTTTACTTACTTATTTACTGTGCCTGTGACTGTATGTGTGTGTGGGAATGTGCTTGCCAAGGTGCATATGTGGAGTGCAGAGGACAGCTTGGAGGAAGTGGCTCTCGGCTTCAATCTTGTGAATCCTGGGTCTCAAACTCAGGTGATCAGGTGACCCGCTGAGCACCTCCCCTGCTGTCTTAGCCATCTGAAGTTAAGCACATCCATATATAGTGTGCAGCTGCACTGTTCTCCACTCACCTGTTTTGTTATTCCAAACAGAATTTTTAAAATGTTTGCTTGCTCCCCTCTTGTTAGTTGCTTGTGATCCTGCTTTTACTTCCTACCTTTATGAATTTGCCTCACCTTATATAATTGAAGTCAAATTTATCCCTTATGTATGCCTTATCTCACTTAATATAATTCCTTCAAATTATATTAAGTTGTTGTTGAATAGCTCAGAAATTTGTTTCTGTTTCATGGCTGAGTAATATTCCATTGTGTTCATTTTTTATTTTTTTCCATGGTGCTGAGGATTAAATACAGGACCTTGTGCATGTTAGCAGGNATTCTACCACTGAGCTGTATTCCTACCTTCTTTGTGTTCTCTTATCATTTAAAAAATGTTACATTGCCTTGAGATTGCATTATTTCCTAAAGAAATTCAATTAATGTTTATTAACAGTTACCTATAACAATGTAATTTTTTCTCTCTCTGCNTTTCAGAATAATTCTTTATATTTGTTTGTCCTTAGTATAACCATGGTATATCTAGGTGTGGTTTTCTTTGTGCATAGTCTGCAAGGTCTTTGGATTAGTCTTACTTTCTTTTAAAAAGTTTATTTATGGTTTGTAATATTGGCATGTAGGTTTGTCACTGCTTTAGAGGCAGTGGGACCTGGGAGAATGGAGCCGATAAATGAGGTAGACTAAATTCTCGTGCAACTTTATTCAGAGCCTCAGACAGTTTATACTCAGAGAATTAAGAAAGGTCATGTGAGTAAAGTTCTCATGAGTTCAAGCTGTATACAATCACAAAGCTAAACTACACATGACAAAAACATTTTTCTATACAGGCATATAAAAGATAATTTAAGCATTTAATTGAATAGCAACAGCAAGCAATAATGAATAATTTGAAGTAAACTCACTCCTATGCGCTATACCTGGGAGGAGCACAAAAACACATTCCAAGAACAATTCTGGGTTTTGAAGAAACTGAGATCACAAAACTCTTGTTTTCTTGGAATATTCTCACAAGCACTCAGAATTCTCACTAGACTCCATTCCTGAGCTTGTCTGACATAGGTTGGTTTAGTGTAATTGACTCCTTCATTACCAGGACATAGAAGCTGTGCTTTCTAAGTATATGGTCTTAATAAATACAGTGTGAATAATAATGATGTTGATAATAATAACAACTATAATGCATCCATTATTTGTTTCATTGCAGTGACAAAATACTATCCAAAGCACATTTTGGAGGGAAAGGTTTATTTTGGCCTACAGTTCCATGGTTCATAGTACATCATGGCATGGAAGCTATGATGGCAGGAATAGGAGGTGTCTGGTCATATTGTTATCCAGGTTGGGAAGCAGAGAGTAACNAATGCTTATGTTTAGGTTGCTTTTTCCTTATTCAGTCCATAATTCCAGTCCATGGAATGGTGCTGTCCAAATCTAGGCTGGGTCTTTCTACTTCATTTAACATATCTACATGGCCCCTCACAGACATGCCCAAAGTGTTTTTTGTAGTGATTCTAAGTCTCATCAAGTTGACAATAAAGATTAATCACAAGTAATAGCAATAATTGATATAGTAGGAAGGATTAGCAAACACAATAAATATATTTTATTAAAGTATATTATTTAAACATTTATATTTTTAAATTAAAATCACAACATATCTTTATATATTTATGTGGTAGTTTGATACTTTGATTCTGTATGCATTGTGTGATGGTGAGATCAGGCTAATTAGCTTATCTGTCGTGTGTCTGCTTGCAGTGGATTTTCTAGCAATGTCTCAATTAGGATGCCACTGTTAGAGCTGAGCTTCAAGAACACTGATGTCTTCAAATAGGTCTTTCATGTTGACTTTTCATAATGTCACCCACTTCCTCCTGCCTTTACCCCTAGCAGCCACTAATATACTATCCATTAGTATAATTTTGTCATCTTAAGAGTGTTACATAGTGCCACCAAGCAAAGCCACTTGCTGCCAAGCCTGATGACCTGAGTTTGATTATGTGGACTCATATGGGGGAAGGAGAGAACCAACTCCTGGAATTTGTTCTCTTACCTCANTATACATACNATAACATGTACATGTTGTTATGTATGCATAATGTTATATGTAGATTAGCTTTTGCTAATTTTATGTGTTTTCTAGTGTTTGTTCCTCATTTCTTTTATGTATCTATTCCTTTAACCTTTTTTGGTTTTGTTTTCTTCAATAGTGAAGTGATTTTAATCTCATTTCCTAAACTAGACATATAGTTTTTACTAATTTCTTTGTGGTTGTGGTTACCATGGAGATTAAATTTAATACTTTAAGATTATAGCTTAATTGAATTTATGCTATCTTCATGGGACCATATTAATAAGAAGTTTTGTTGTTATGCACCTCTGTCATCGTTCCTTTTCAGTTATTAATGTCACANAATTTTATAATAGCCAGAGATCATTTAGCAAATACAGTGGCTATTACCAAGACTGACAGCCTGACAACCCACGTTCAATCTCAGACACACATGCTGCAAGGAAAGAATTGATTCCTGAAAGTTGTCTTTGACCTCGGCATGTGTCATGGCATGTGCACCAACACAAGCACATACTCGATTAAATGTAAAAATCATGCACATGTAGTGTAATCTTTTCCATGTCTTAGTTCTAAAGTGATGTAGAAAATAAACAATTAGAAACAAAAATTAGAATAGTAATAGCTTTTATAATTGTGCATTTACCTTATAATCAGATCTTTATTGTTGGCTGTGTTGTTTATGTTGTTGCCTGGCATCCTTTTGTTCTTTTCCTGAGATACCTTTACTCTTTCTTGTAGGGTAGGTCTGGTGGTGATCAACTGTGTATGTTTCCCATACTCTGAGACTGTCTTAATCTAGTCCTCATTTTTGAAATATAGCTAGTCAGATTTGGGATTCATGGTTCACACCCCTTTTTCTTTCAGTGCTATGAACATGTGAATCCATAACTTGTAGCTTCAAAGGTTTGGATGAGAAATCTGCTTATAATCCTTTACTGATCCTTAGTGTATGACTATTGACTTTTCAAATCTCTGTCTTTGATAATTAAAAATAAAATAAAAACATAAATTGACATAATGTTTGTATTTATGATATAGAATTTTATGCATGTTTGCACTTTGTGGGGATGAAATTAAGGTGAGCAGCGTGCTGGTCTCTGAAGACCTTAAACTTGTCAGAGCCACTGATCTGTCAGTTATTGTGCTGCATGTTTTCAGGTCTAACCTGCAGGTTCCTTATTGTGCCATAAAGCACCACAACTAGTGCCTATTTTTGTCTTTTTTTTTTTTTTGGTTTTTCGAGACAGGGTTTGTCTGTGTAGCTTTGCGCCTTTCCTGGAACTCACTCGGTAGCCCAGGCTGGCCTCGAACTCACAGAGATCCGCCTGCCTCTGCCTCCTGAGTGCTGGGATTAAAGGCGTACGCCACCACCGCCCGGCTATTTTTGTCTTTTGATACCTATTCTTTATCTAAATTCTCTTCCTTCTTATGTTTCTTAGTCTTCTTACCCTTCCTAGTCTGTACTGACCACTGCTGTCTTTTATTGATGACTTGTTTAACTTCCACAAATGAGCAAGAAAGAAAACATGTTGAATTCGTGTTTCTTTGCTTGCCTTATTTCATTAAACTTAATGTCTCCCATATCTACCCATAGTAATATTCCATTGTTTATATGTGCCATCTTTTTTTTTCTTTTTTTTATCTACTTTTATCCATTGATGAGTACCTTGGTTGATTTCATGTCTTGGACTCTATGGCTGATGGTACAGTAAACACTGGAGTGCAATTTATTTCTATGATATAATGATTTCTTTCCTTTGTATATATACTGTTTTACAAATAGGTTTGCTAGGTTTACATGGTAGTTATATTTTTAGAGGGAACTTTGTACTATTTTCCATAATGATTGTTAATTTATGTTCTCACTGATAAGTGTTGGAGTTTCTCTCTCCTCTTCCTATTGACATTTGTTATTTCTGTTTCTTTGATAATAGCCATTCTACTTGGATGAGGTGACAGCTCATTGTACTTCTGATTTACTTTATCACAATGGTTAGTGATGCTATGTATTGTTTTATACTTGTGGGCCTTTTGTATATTTTCTTTGAGAAATGACTATTTAAGTAATTTGTTCCAGATCCTTTGTCCATTTTAAAAACTGGGTTATCTATTTTTTTTTTTTTTTGTTGGACTTTTGAATTTGTTGTATGCTCTAGATGTTAACCTCTCATTCTCCATTGTTGATTGTTCCCTTCCCCTGTGGATTTTTCTTAGTTCAAAGTTTGATATAATAATGCTTGTTTAATTCACCTTTGATGCCTTTGCTTTTGTGGTCTTATATAAAAGCTGATCTATATCATTGCCTTCTGTGTGTGTGTGTGTGTGTGTGTGTGTGTGTGTGTGTGTGTTTGTGTTGCTGGGGATTGAATACTAGTGTCTTGAAGGTTTTCATTGGTTTAATGCTAGTGTAGCTGTTTCAGATCTTGCATGTAGAGCTGTGATTGTTTTTGAGAACAGATTTTTCTTCACACATAATATATTCTCATGATGGTTTCCTCTTCCTCTGTTCCTGTTAGTTCCTCCCTAGCTCCCTTCCCATCCAGATCCATTCCCTTTCTGTCTGTCATTAGAAAACAAACAGGCTTCTAAGAGATAATAAAATAATAAAATNAAATATAGTATAATAAGATAAAACAACAGCTAACACATTGGAATAGGACAGAACAAACGAACAGAAGGAAAAGAGCCCAAGAAAAGGCAAAAGAAACAAATATAGATAGACATAGAGACCCACTCATTCACACACTCAGAAATTTCATAAAAACACAATACTGGAAGCCATAATATACATGCAAAGGACCATATTTGTCTTTCTGGGTCTGGGTTACCTCACTCAGGATGATTTTTCTAGTTCCATCTGCTTACCTGTGAATTTCATGCTGTGATATATTTTGAATTGAGTTTTGTTTGTATTGAGAGAAATAGTGTCAACTTTTTTATTCTCTGTATTTTTGTACTTTTCCCCCAGCTTTACTCATTAGAGAATTGCATTAGATATTCTTAATACCTTTTTTAAAATTCACCTGACTGTAATTACACTGATCAGTTTCTGGACTCTCTTATCTGCTTCTTGTGTGTGAGTGTGTTTGCTATTTTCTTTGTCACTAGCATCCTATTCTGGTTAATAGGGTTTTGTAATGTATATTTCAAGTGAGGTCATATGATGCCTGCAGCTTTGTTTTTACTGAAGATTGCTAGAATAGATAGCAAACTTATTCTTAGATATTCTACTTTTATGGTAATTGAAAATAGAATTAACTTTCTTATTTTTATTTTATTTATTTTTTGACTTCACAGAAACAAACATTTATTCTTTATAATATACTTTAGTAATTCTGTCATGGTATCAAATGTCTAAGGCAGTAGTTAACAAATAACATATGTAACAAATACATGTGTGTGTATGTATATATATATATATGTGTGTGTGTGTGTGTGTGATTTAAAAATTTTTTTCAAATATTTTTTTCATTGTGAGTCTAGCCTTTAACAGCTGAGCCTTCTTCCTAGCCCCAAAATATGTTTTTCTATTGTCTATTTTAGAATAAGACTTAATTGGTAAAACAAATAATTGATTAGTTCCTGAGACTTCACTTAGTTATTACAGAAAAGAAAGACTTTTATTACACTAAAATTTCCTTTCAATTATAAATTTTATCATTCCCCATATGGCTTTCAGAATTCTTCCTGTGCAGTATGTGGTCCCTGGTAAGCTAGGCAATATAAAACACTTGTATATTTCAGTTGATGCTCACTAACTCATCAAAGATAAACAAATCAGGCCTTTCTAAAGACACTTAAACATCCTAGGTCGTGAAGATATTATAGTGTCACAGTAAATTATGATGAAATCGAAAAGGACAGATACTAGATGAGAGTGATGGTGGAGAGCTGTCTCAGTTGTTAAGAGCACCTGAAGCTCTTATGGGTGACCTCAGTTCTGTCCCAGGCTACCTTGAGACATAACTTTCCTTTTTAAAAGAACGTTATTTGTACACAACATACTTGCTGCTATTACTTGTTTTTAAATTTTTTTCTTACATTTTATTTTGTGTGTGTGTTTGTCTGTCCATCTGTCCGTGTGTACCTGTGTGTGTTTGCATGCATGTAATGCATATCACTATGTGAGTGCATATCATGGTGTGTATGTGGTGGTTAGAGGATATGTTCTTCCACCATGTGGGGCCTGGGGATGTGACTCTGGTTGTTAGGCTTGGTGGCAAAAAGGCCTTCACCTGCTAAGACATCTTGCTGGCCCTGCTACTGTTCATTTTGTATCCTGCCATGCTCAAGATCTCATCATTTCTAATGGTTGGGTGGAGTCTTAAGACCTTTCTGTATGAAGTCTTGTCATCTACACTCTAGGTGATCTGAGTTCCTCCTTTTGAATTTGATACTTCTTATTCCTTTCTTGTTTAATTTCTCTGCATCTAATAGTGTGTTGATAAGACAGGTATAAGGAGACATGTATCATGTTCCAGTTCTTGGAGGAAGTTGTTAGCTATGAACTTGTCACTCATTACAGCCCTTATTGGGTTGAAGCATGTTGATGCTATGTCTAATTTTGTCAGAGTTTTTATCATGAAGGGTTGTTGGACATTACTGAATGTTTTCTGTGACTCGAGATCTCGTGTTTTTTGTTCTTTATTCTCTTCATGTGATATCATACCTATATTGATTTGTTTGGTTGTTCTTGTATCATTGGGATAAATCTTACTTGACATTTTGGAACTGTGGCAGTAGTTATGCTACTGTTATGTTGATAATTTCGATATCTGTTCATCAGGGATGTTGATGTGTAGGTTGTTATTATTGTCTTTGACTTTTGTTTCAGGGTATGCTGGCCTAGTAGAATGAGTTTGGTAGAGTTTCTTCCTTTTCAGTTTATATTTGGACTAGTTTGAGAAGAATTGAAATTCATTTCTTGAAATATTTTGTAGAATTCATCAGTGTAACTCAAGTCATGGACCTTTCTGTGGTGGGAGACTCCTCATATGTCCTGTATGTTAAGGGACACGATCAAATCTCATGTATGCTGGACAAGTGCTTTACCACTGATCTACATGCATCTTCAGACCATAGAGGGTACTGACCTACTGCCTCTATCTCATTGCTTGTTTTAGGCTGCTGTGTATTTTTCCACTGATCCAGTGTGGTGTATTGTGTATGCCCAGGGCTTATCTGTGTCATTAGATTGTAAGAAGAACTTCTAACCAGTCTTATTAATAAACACNCGGAACAAGAAATAAGGGTGAAAATCTGACAGAGATCAGAGGAATTAGGAGCAAGCCACCACTCACCAACGCTGCTTCTACTTCCNAGGAGCGAAGCGGAGCAAAGAGACTGCCTTCCGGTCTAACCTGGCTTTTATACCTGTCTATCTGTTAACTAATTTCCCATCTTCCCAAGCTACATCACTTCCTGTCTTGTCTGCATGGATCTTCAGAACTCTAAGGTTGATACTGGGATTAAAGGCGTGTGCCACCACCTCCTACTGCTAGTTCCCCATGTGACCTTGGAGTCACAGAGAACCAAATGGATTAAGGGCGTGTGCTAACTTGCATGGCTATTGTTTTCTATTAGTGGCTGGCAGCCCNGTTTTTCCTCTGACCCTCAGATAAATTTTATTAGGGAAGACAAATAAGATATCACCACATTAGATTTTTCAGTTTGCAGGCATATGATTATCATGGCAGTTTTTCTGGTTCTTTGCATTTTTGTGGTACAGCTTTGTAAGTCTCTTCTTTTTCACATCGAATTTAATTTTCTTCCTTTATATTTAGCAAAAGGTTTGTTGATTTTATCTTTCAAAAAATCGGCTATCAATTTGATTATTAGTAATTTTTCTAGTCTCTATTTCACTTATTTCTGCTCTGATGTTCATAATTTCCTAGGGTTTGGTTGTTTTCCTAGACCTGGCTCTTTGACATAGTAATTAACTACGTCCAGTTGCTTTTATTGTACTGCATTTGGTGAATAAGCAGGCTTTGGCATGTAGTGTTTCCATCAACTTGAGAGACTTTATGAGTTCCTTTTTATTTCTTCAGTGACCCTTTTTTTTTTTCCTTTGAGACAGGGTTTCTCTGTGTAGCCCTTGCTGTCTTAGAGCTCACTCTATGGACCAGACTGGCCTCAAGCCCATAACAATTCTTTTTCTCAGCTTGAGTGTTGTGATGAGGGGTGTGAGCCCATACTGGGCTACTCAGTGATTTTTTTTTTTTAATTGCCTTTCTGTCTGGATAGTCTGTGGCCAAACACCACAGAAGAAGAAACTTAAGGCAGAGGAATGTGTTCTGGTTACAGTTTGATGCACTGTCCACTGATCCACAGTCAAGAAGAAGAGAGACACAAAGATTGGTGCTCAGCTTGCTTTATTCTTTTTATTCAGTGCAGAGCATGGAGTGGTCTACCAATGTTCAGGACAAGTCTTCCCTCTTCAGTTAAACCTCTCTGAAAGTCCCCTCACAGATACAGACAGGAGGTTTCCCTGGTGATTCTAAATCCGGTCCAGTTGACAGTGAAGATTAAGGATCATATACACTGAGGTCCCTTTTTCCTCCTCAAATCATACAGATAACATCAACTCTTCTCTATCCACTCATCCTGTGAAAACTTTCTCTCCTTTGTATCTGGAGACAAGTTTAAGACTTGCAACCTTATTTCTTTGTTTGTGGCAGCTTATTTTGCCTTCACTGGGGTATATTAACCTCCGGGAGTCCCTCTTTTTCTTGTAGCTCATGTCTAGTATACTTTGTAGTGATCTGGTCCCAAATGTCATCTCTTATACCTATGCATTGAGATGGTCATGGGTCACCAGGTGCCCCTGGGCCCTGTCCACTTTCAGAACTCAGTTGTTTCTCTGATTTGATCTTTCCCTTACGTTTATAAACTTGTGCTATTTGTTTTGTTTTCCAATGTTGTCAGGGTACATTGGGAAGACTTTTTAAAATCAACANTTCAACAGTCTTAAGTGCTTTTTTTCTGGGAAGACTATTCAGGATAATCTCACTTGCCTTCTTGCTCCACTATTTCTCAAGGGTCATTTTGGTTTTTCTCTTTTGTAGGATTCAGCTTAGCTGCATTTAAAAGGAACAAGAGAAAACTAGAACTGGCAGAAAGAGTGGAAACAGACTTCATTCAGCTAAAGAAAAGAAGACAATCAAGTGCAAAGGTCAGGAGGTGTCTGAAGTTTTTGCTGATGCATGATATTGATAACTGCTGACCTGCCTTTAGAACAATACAGTCCATCTGAACTAGAACGTATGCCATATATGGATTTTAAAGCAGGGTGGAGCTGGTGGGGCTTGTTAAGGAAATGTACCACCACCAAGCCTGATAACCCCAGCTCCTTCCCCAGAACCCACATGGTAGAAGGCGAGATCTGACTCCTGTAAGCTGTCCTTTGACTTTCACACATAGGTTGTGACATCACTTGAGCATGTACACACGTGCATGCATAATATATGTATAAAAATACAATTTAAAAAGTAAAATTTGAGTTGGGTGTGGTGGCACACTGCTTTAATTCCAGCACTCAGGCAGAGGCAGGTGGATATCTGAATTCAGGGCCAGCCTGGTCTACAGAGTGAGTTCCAGGACAGCCAGGGCTACACAGAGAAAGCCTGTCTCAGAAAACAAACAAATAAATAAACAACAACAACAACAACAAAACAAAAAAAAGTAAAATTTGATTGTGAAAAGAAACAAGTGAAATTTTAAACTGTAAACAAAAAAATTAATTTTAATAATATAGATATTTTATTATTCAATTGACCTATCTTTTGAAAATATCTTTTGAAATATAATCAGTGGAAAATTAATAATGAGCTATTTTAAAGATTTTATTGAGGGATGGCAAGATGGTTCAGTGTGTAAAGGCACTTGCTGCCAAGCCTAATGACCTGAGTTTGATCCCCAGGGCCCACATGGTAGAAGGACAGAGCAGACTTCTGGGAGTTGCCCTTCGACTTCCACATGTATGCTGTGACATGTCTATCCAAACACATAAGATACAAACAAATAAACATATAAATGAATGCATGTAATAAAATTAACTGTTGAAAAAGNAAATTTACATATTTATTTATTAGAATCATACTTTGCAGTGGCTGAAAATGTTTTAAAATAAAACTGAATTCAAATTGAAGAAAATGAGATACTCAGCTTCTCATTTGCCCATTCTTTACTTCACTTGCTCAGTGGATACAAGAATGCCACATGACTATTGTATTGTTTTGGTTCTTCTGTATTTGCTTTTGAGAGTAGAGTGAAGTTGGAAGCTATAGCATTCTTCTTCAGCCTGTGGCTTTAGGGTTCACTAGCACATAGCTCATAGTGGTATGTCAGGTCACATATTCCTTTGGTCTACCTTATCTGTATCATGTAGTTGCTCTTTAATGCCTCATGAACTGGATCATGATGTCTGTTAAAGTTTTGTATGGTTTCAGTAAAGTAAAAAATAAACCATCTTTCATAATAATAGGTATTTTCTCAGTACGTTTCCTCACAGAATAAGTTATCAAATAATTTGTTCAAATTCTGCTTGTGTGTTTCACAATAATGGGTTTTAGGAGGCAAATGAACAAATTAGTATGTAGATTTTGATGGAAGCTGGTGTAGTCTGATTCTTCTGTTTTGTGTTTCTGCATCCTTTGTGATACCTGGGTAAACAAATTTAGGACTTTTTGCCTTTTGAAAAAATTTTGAGTATCTCACTTGCCTTTCTGTAAGTCCAGTATTCAGTAGGTTGAATATGGATAGGTCACAGGCCATAGAGTATGACTTTGTCTCAAAGAACAAAATGCATATAATAGACAGTTTCATCTGTTTTCATAACTCTATGTACTCTTGCAGCCCAAGTCATCAAGACACAGAACATTTCAGGTTTTGTTGTCGAGCAGTTAACCCCTAACCTGGAGAGTAGCCATTATTCCATTATATCCCAACATAGATGTTTCGTTTTGCTGTCATATGGAATGTGTTTTCTTCTGTTTACCTTCTTTCACAGAATATTTTTAGATATCCTGTTATTGGTTTCCTAAAACAAATAGGTAAACATTAAAAGCAACACTCAGTAGTATTTCCTAATGTACATAGACTATTATTTGCTTATACATTTTTGCTGTTAGACATTGGCTNTTTCTGTAAGTTTACTATTAGGAATAATGCTGCTGTGAAATTTTTACAGTTCCTTTTTGTGGTTATTAGTTTAGAATTTTGTTCATAGAAAAACTCTGTTTTTTACAGAGGCTNTTTTTAGCTGGTCATTACCAATTCAGATTACTCATTTTTTTCATTAAGAAAATGATTGTGTGCCAGCTAATAAGAAAACAGTGGTGAAACTGTGGTCAGGATGTAAAATAAATGAAAAAAAAATAGAAAACAGTGGTGAACAAAATGTTCTAGTGAGACTTTATGTTCTAGTGAACAGAGACATAAATATATGTATAAATATAAATATATATATAATTAAGATTATTATGTTTTATTATATTTTTATTTAACTAATTTATTTATTTTACATCCTGACTGCAGTTTCCCTCCCTCCTCTTCTCCCATTCCTTCTATAGGGAAAAGGGGCTGGCTAAAGAAACCCACCCTGACCCTGGAGCCCAGAACCAGGGAAAGAAACACAGCTTGGGTCTGGGACCTGAGCCAGAGCAAGGACACTTTATCCCCAAACTCAGAACCAAGGAAACATGCCCTGACTCTGAAACCAGTACCATAGAAACACTCTTGGTCCCTAGAATCAGAGCCAGTGAAAGAAATGTGTCCTGGCCTTAGAATTAGAGTCAAAAAGCCAAGAAAGGCCATTGAAAGAAACACAGTTTGGCTCTGAAATCAGGGCCATCTGACCCACAAAACTGACCATTCCCTCAGCAGAAAAAACTAACCAATCCCCGATTGACTCTGCCCCCAAGAGATCCTATATAAACCACCCTCCCTGTTCTGTTGTGGGCTGTTCTCTCCATCCTGGTAGAAGAAGCCACTCTCCTGGACTCCTCCTTCCCAAATAAATCTCTTTCTGAAAAGAGTTTTGGGTGTGAAGATTTTCATTCACTGGAGCAGAGAAGAATCTTGCTGAGACATCTCATAGTGGACTGAGTGAGGGGGAGCTGAACAGAAGAACCTTTTCTGAGATGTCCCTCAGGGGACTAAGCAAGGGGGAGCTGAAAAAGTAACACTTTTCTCCAGAGCCAGAGGAGATTGCTACATTTCTGCANGGNTTTCCCCTTTTGCAGAGTGAAGCAAAAAGAACAGTATCTTAGGCTGGAGAAGAAGCAGAACTCTGCTAGGAAGCCCCCTTAAGTGGGGGCTGAGCAAAGCTCAGCTGTAGCAGCTCTCCAGGAGAGGAGCAGGATTGCTATATCCTGCATGGAGACCATCCCCCACCACATCAGGTATAGCCTGACTCCTGAACAGTCAGGATACCCTTCCCTGGAGAACTGTCCTAGCAGCTCCAGGCCTGACTCTCCCAAGCAGTCAGAATACTTTCCCTTCCAGGGCTGAGCTGTCTCATTGCAGCTCCAGCCATCAAAGCTGTCCTAAGCAGCTTGATATATCCATGATACTTCCAGAGCTGAGCTGTCTTAGCAGCTTGAGGTATCGCAGCTCCAACTCTCAGAGCTAGCAGCTCAAGGTGTCGCCTGACTCCCAAGTAATCAGGATATCTTTCTCCCAGAGTTGCAAAACTTACATTTTGGTGCCGAAACCTGGGACCAAACCCACAGAGTTTCAACACAGTTACTTAACCTTCCCCCTTCCCCCTATGCCTCCCCTGCAACCCACTCCTCCTCTGTTTCTGTTCAGAAAGGGGCAGACCTTCCATGAGTGTCAGCAAAGCATGGTGTATCAAGTTGCTATAAGACTAAACACCTCCCCATGTATTTAGGCTGGGCAAGGCAATCCAGTATGAGGGATAGGTTCCCAAGAGCCTGCCAAGGCATTAGGGACAGCCCCTGCTCCCATTGTTAGGAGTCTCACAAATAGACCAAGCTACCCAACTATCACATATATGTAGAGAGCTTAGGTAGGTCCCGTACAGGCTCCCTGGTGTGTTGTTTCAGACTCTATGAGTTCCTATGAGCCTGGTTAGTTGTTTCTGCAGGTTTTCTTGTGATATCCTTGATTTCTCTGGCTCATACAATCCTTCTTTCCTCTCTTTAGCAGGATTCCCTGAGCTTGGCCTAATGTTTGGCTGTGGGTCTCTGTATCTGTTTCTATCAGTTATTGGATGAAGGCTTCTGATAACAATTGGGTTTGGCACCAATCTGATCAAAGGGATTGGCCAGTTCAGACTATGTATTTGCTATTGTTAGGAGTCTTAGCTGGGGTCCTCCTTGTAGATTTGTGGGAGTCTCCCTTGTACCAGGTTTCTACCTGACCCTGAAATGCTCTCCCACCTTTCCAGTCATCTCTTTTATTACTTTCTCCCTCCACCAATCCTTCAACCCAATCCCTCAAGTTCCTGTGCCCACCACCCCCAGTCTACCCAGGAGACCTCTTCTATTTCTACTTCCCAGGGAGATCCATGCATTCCCCCCTTGGGCCCTCATTATCTAGCCTCTCNGGATCTGTAGGTTTTATTTAGCACGGTTATTATTTACAGTTAATATCTACTTATGAGTGAGTCCATACCATGTGTGTCTTTCTGGGTCTGGGTTACCTCACTCAGGATGATTTTTTTCTAGTTCCATCCATTTGCCTTCAAATTTCCTAATGTCATTGTTTCAACAGCTCCATTGTGTAAATGTACCATATTTTCTTTATTCATTCTTAATTTGAGGGACATCTAAGTTGTTTTCAGGTTCTGGCTATTAGAAATAAAGCTGGCCGGGCGGTGGTGGCGCATGCCTTTAATCCCAGCACTCGGGAGGCAGAGCCAGGCGGATCTCTGTGAGTTCGAG
>LZPO01055130.1:0-16089 GCA_001675575.1 Neotoma lepida
TTTTTTACTATAACTTTACAAGAACAGGATAGGGAAAAATTTGCCTTCACAATGCCAGTGCCTACATATAGTAATTCCCAGCCTGTTAAAAGGTGTCAGTGGAAAGTTCTTCCACAAGGGATATTAAACAGTNCCACCTTGTGTCAATATTTTGTACAATAGCCATTAGAAATAATTTGTAAACAGTTAACTCAATCTACAATTTACCACTATATGGATGATAACTTACTAGCTGATTCAGATTCAGATACCATAGGAAAAATGTTTGAAGAACTAAAGAAAATTTTACCTTGTTGGGGATTATAAATTTCTCCTGAAAAAATACAAAGATTCTATTAATTACCTAGGGTATAAGATAGGTTTACAAAAAATTCAACCACAGAAAGCACAAATCAAGGAGAGACCAATTCTGAACGCTTAATGATTTTCAAAAATTTCTGGGAGATATTAACTGGCTAAGGCCCACAATTGGATTAACAACTCAAGAACTAAGTAATGTATTTCAAACCTTACAAGGTGATAAGGACTTAAACAGTACAAAAAATTATCAGGTGAGGCTGAGAGAGAATTGGCTTTGGTAGAAAAGAAATTACAGGATGCACATGTGGATTATTTGGATCCAGAGCTTGTTTGTATTCTCATTATTTTACCTTCTAAGTATTCTACAACAGGAATTCTTATGCAGAGAGAAGGTAATATTTTTAGAATGGATTTTTTTTGTCACACAGAGTAAAAAATTAAAGACCTATGTAGAAAAGTTTTCTGAATTGATTCTGAAAGGAAAATTGAGATTTTTTTCAATTAACAGTAATGGATCCAGCAGAAACTGTGGGACCTTTTACTAATTCTGAAATTTCCTCAATATGGGCAAGAAATGAATATTGGCAAAGAGCTTGCAGTAATTTCTTGGGAGATATTAGCAACAAATATTCCCCAAATAAGAGACTTCCATTTATACAAAGAACTAATTGGATTCTTCCTCACATTATACAAGGAACACCAACTTCTGGAGCCCCTACATTCTTTACTGAAGTAAACAAATCAGGACAGGCAGGTTATAAATCATGGAAAATAAATAAAGTGGCTCAAAGCCCTTATGATTCCATTTAAAAGTCAGAATTATATTCTATTCTCATGGTATTATTAGATTTTCCAGAACCTCTTACTATAGTTACTTACTCTCAATATGCAAAAAGAGTTGTTTTACATATTGAAACCTCTAAACTTATTCCATATGATTCAGAATTAACTTTGCTATTTATTCAGTCACAAGAAATAATCAGAAATAGAAATCATCCTTTATATATAACACATATCAGATCCCACATAGGCCTATCAGGCCCTCTAGCATAAGGTGATGATAAAAATTATCAGCTATTAGTAGGAATTGTGCTAGAGCCTCAGTATTTTAAGAAATACCATGTTAATAACAAAGGTTTGAAGAAAGATTTTTCTGTCACTTAGCAAGAAGCCAAGGAAATTATAAGCAAATGTCTTACTTGTTCTTTGTATAACCACTACCTGCAGGAAGTAACCCAAAGGATACTCAAGGAAATAAAATTTGACAAATGGATGTGTTTTTGCAGAGTTTGGAAAATTAAAATATGTACACCACACCATAGATATCTATTCAGGATTTCAATGGGCAACTGCTTTGAGTTCTGAAAAGGCTGACTCTGTAACTATACACTTATTAGAAGTTATGGCCATCATGGGGATACCTGTATAAATTAAGATTGGCAATGCTCCATCACATGCATCTAGTAAAATGAAACAGTTTTTTGCATATTAAAGGTATACCACCCAATTCTACAGGACAAGCAGTTATAGAAAGATCTAAGCATACTTTAACAGATATGCTAAATAAACAGAAAGAAGTAATAAAGACCATCAAGTAGATAAGGATATCTCCCTAAAAGCAGGGGAATAGTATGTTCAGGACTTTCCTGGGGAAGCTTACAAGCAATACTCCTGGGAGAAGGCATAAATGATTCATAAGAAATTTTCCATCAATCCAATATCCCCAAACTGTACAAATATTAAAAATCCCTCAAGTATGCAACAGGTGGAGATGAAAACCAAAGGTGGCAGGACAACCATCATGTGGCTCAGCTTTGCTGGATCTTTGTCAAGCAGCTGTCCTGGCTTTATGACGTCTGCCATTCCCATCAGATATGGCTGTGCCACTATCTCTCCTAGGACTTGATCTTTATCTCAATGTTTCAGGGTCCTCCAAAGATGCTGTCACACCCAGAGAGCAGGAAGTAATTTTAAGAACAGGCTGCCCACATCCCCAAGATGTGGGGTCGGTGGTTTTTGGTCATTTGGTGGATGTTCATCATCATTTAGGGGGGTTGGTTACATGGTCATGGTCAGGGAGGAAACTAAGCAAAGGATGTTAAATTCAGGGATCTCTTTCTGAAAAGAAAAAGGGAGGATATAGGAATGATAGGATAAAAGGGTAGATTATTGAATCTACTTTTAAACTAAAAAAAGCAACTACTAGTCTCAAATATTTTACATTGGTATGAATTTTTGTATATTGATAAAAATTTAAGGTTATTTTTGTTATACTATATTATGTTCTATTTCTTCTTTAAGGTATTATACCTATGAAGCTCATTTAAAAATGTAATGTAAGTTCTAGTCTTTGAAAGAAAGCTACTTAGTTATTCATCTCTAACAATCAAATTTAAAGTATGTTAAATTTAGGTTAGGTATGTTTACAAGGTCAAATAGAGATATATTTTAAATAGATAGATGGTCTTTAAACACTTCAGAGACCTACAGAATATGTATTTAAAATGTTTTAATAACACACAGCTTTTCATGACAATGAGACATGTCTGCTTCCAGCAGCACCATCTTACTTCAAAGAAGGATGACGGGCATTAAAGAACCTCCATATGGAGTTTGCTTTCATTTGTGGCAAAGTTAGCCACTAGGCAAAAAGCTGCCCTTGCTTCAATTCCTGACAGCATGCTGTCCAAATTGGACAAGCAGAACACAAAAAAGGCAACTGCTGTACAGTCATGACAAGGCAGTAGAGTCCTTCAAAATTTCCTGATCCACAGAAAAGTGTGTCAGATATTCTAGGCCTGTAGGCCAAAGATGGATGGCCCAATGTTGCAAAGGAACCTTGGGATGACTATCCAGACAGCCAGATGTCTCTGTTGTTTCTATAGTTTTGGAAGTTGTTTGCTCTGCACTTCCTGTTTACTCAGGTAATATATCCTTCTTGGGTCTCTGATGAGGTTGAAGACTAGGTAATTATAATTACAGTATTCCTTAATTATAACAGAACATAATTCAGGTAGAAAACTTTGGACTCACCAACAGAGGATAGATAATGGAGTATTTTCTCTGAATTTGCCAGATACAAATGGATTGGACATTGTGAATGTAATTCTTACTTGATAATTGTTCTTATTGTATATAGTTTAATTTGTTAGAGTTAAAACCTTTCCTTTTTATTTAGACAAAAAGGGAGAAATGTTGCAGGTTTGTTTGTATTGTCACTCTGAGACCGCCAATGGAGTTAAATCTTGATTCAGAGGGCAGATTCCATGTTCAGCTGGCTGGAATAAACCATAGAGTATTCTGATGGACTCAGAGGAAGACAGAGAGACATAGAGAGGAATAAGGAAGGGCTTGGAAAGATTCACAAGCCTTTTTTGAACTGGGAAGTTGGAGAGGAGGGCAGCTGATCTTTTACTCCAGCTCTCTGTGATCTCTCAGGTATATCCCCTAATATCTGACTCCTGAGCTTTATTTAGTAATAAGACGTTAAAAGAAACTGCTATAGGACTCCAATAGCACAGGTATTTAAACCAACAGCCAATAAATGGGCCAACATGAGACTAATCTGTATAACAAAGGACACCATCATTCCAGTCAAGAGGAAGCCTAAAAAATGGTGGGGGAATATTTATCAATTACATGTTCTTTTTTAAATTGGGTGTTTTGGGTTTTCATACTTAGTTTTTGGAGTTCTTTGTATATCCTAGATACTACACTCTATCTGATGTATAGGTGGTAAAGACTTTTTCCCATTCTGTAGATGCCTCTGTTAAGATTACTCTTTCAACTTCTATGTAGCTGCACTGGAATGTTGATATGGATTGAGTTGAACCTGTGAGTTGCTTTTGGTGGATGGCTAGTGTGGTAATATATTGTGTATCAAATAAAGCTTGTCTGAGGATCAGAGGACAGAGTCAGCCACTAGATTAAACATAGAGACCAGACAGTGGTGGCACACACCTTTAATTCTAGTACTCGGGAGGCAGAGATTCATCTGGATCTCTGTGAGTTCAAAGCTACCCTGGACTACATGAGATTGATTCAGTCTAGGAGAGAAACAGAGCCAGGCAGTGGTGGCACACACCTTTAATCCCAGTACTTGAGATGCCTTTGCTACCAGTATTTGGGAAGCACACATGCCATTAATCCCAGAACTAAGAAGGAAGTGAAATGGCTGGGCAGAGAAAGGCATGTAAGGTGTGAAGGAGACAGGAACTAGAGCTTTTCAGCTAAGGACTCACAGGTTTTCAGTCAGAGGATTCCTGGAGATAGGATCTCGCCTTCCATTCAGCCTGAGGATTTGGTAGTGGTGAGAAGTTTCTCTAGTGGCTTGCTTCTTTGTCTCTCTGATCTTTCAGCATTTACCCCAAAATCTGGCTCTGGGTTTTTTATAATAAAAGTAGTTAGGATTCATGCAACAGACCAGTTTCACTTTCTTACATTGCTCTGACCAAATGTCTGGCCAGAAGCAACTTAAGGGAGTAAGGGCTTATATGGGCTTAAAATTCAAGGAGTTATGGTCAAGACTTGGTGGCAACAGTGTGAGGCAGCTGGTCTGCCTCATATCTTGGATCTGTAATTAGGAAGTAGAGAACAGATAAAAAGTAGGATCCACATTGAAAACCTCAAGATCAGACCCCCAGTGACTTACTCAGCCACTAGTGATTCTTTCCAAAATAATGCAACCAGCACTGGGGACCAATTATCCAAATAAATGAGCCTGTGAAAGATATTTCAATTCAACCTACCACAGCAGCCTTCAAACATCTTTCATGATCAGAAACTTCTTCTCAAACAAAATCTTACATAAAACATCTACATATAAACTTATGAAAGTGGACCCACTTTAATTGATGACTACAGCTTATCCCACCTTGAGTCTAAGGCCACCTCAATACTCTAAAGCAGTGGTTCTCAACTTTCCTAATGTCATGACCTTTTAATACAGTTCCTCATGTTGTGATGACCCCTAATCATAAAATTACTTTCATTGTTACTTTATAACTGTAATTTTGTTACTGCTATGAATCGTAATGTAAATATCTGATATACAGGATATCTGATATGCGAACCCTGTGAAAGGGTTGTTCAAATCCCAAAGGGTCATGGCCCACAGGTTGAGAACCACCTCTCTAAAGACAAGACTGTGAAAACTGCCACTCTGTGGGACATGTTGTATTGGTTTATATCCAAGAATGCACATGTGCTTGGACAAGCCAGGATGGATGGGGGTTGCCAAGCAACAGAAAAGAAGTGCTCTCTGTTACAGCGGTGCTGGACCAAGCACTGTATGAAATGAAGTGGAGGATGCAGTAAAAGCCTGTGCATGAGGCTCAGGGCACAGATTCTGTATCTCTTACTGGGGGACCTGGCATCAGGGAGCCTCACCACACCAAAGGACCCAACACACGCTTGTACTGTACTCCAGGACAATTTGTCCATACCACCCACCTCTGCAAAGGCATTTCCCATTCAGGCTGTCCCCACTCATGAGCATATTCTTTTTTTCCCCACTGGTATACAGCCTTTATTGTCTGATGGATTCACCAGTGAGTCCTAGCCCATGTCAGCACTGGGTCATGCTTTATAGAAAATTTGCAAATTTATTTCCAAGAATTGACAAAGTAGTTGTTTTCTTAAGCAGGATTAGGATAGCATAACATGTGAGAAGCATCATTTATTTGGGAACTTCTGCTTTAATAAGGTACAGAAGGAGAATCACTTAAGGAGAATCTATGATTTTCTTTTTTTAGCTGTATCCAAGGCTCAAGACCCCACCCTGTGCTCCCCAAAAAAGCCAGTAGGGTTTATGGAATACAGCTCAGTAGTAAAGTGCTTGGATTCAACACTCACTGCTATGGGAAAAAATATTGGGAGAGGACTTGATACAAACATGGATTGAATCTGAACTTTTATAACCGTGACTGTGTTAACACACATTTGCAACTTTTCTCATTATCAAATTTTACATATTAGCAACTTTGACATAGTGTCAGTGATGTGAAGTCACTTGGCTCTCACTACAACCAGGTGATGCTGTGATTGTGGTCGTGGTTGTTTTAAAGACACTCTTGAATTTTTTTTTTTTTAAGTTTTAAATGTATAGAAAGTGTTGTCCTTTTTAACCTGGTCCTTCTGTTAATGGCACAGGAAACCACAGTAATTTTATTATAGTCAGCTACTCAATTCTGAGTCTCTCGTCAGTTTCCCAATCTATAGCTAAATAACCTTGGACAGTCTGACTAGAAGGGGTCGAGTATTTAAAAAAACGGATGCAGGGGAAAATGAGAAGAGGGGAGGTGATACTGGACACGGGCATTAGATAGTCCTTAGTACTGCTAACTGACCTTCCTTGAGACCAGTCATAGGGGGCAGTTTCTGTGTTCTAGGAGGCTTGGCTAGGATGGGGAGACAAACAGGGGCCTAAGATCTTCTAGGATGGAGGAAGCCTGATAATCCCCGGAGGAGTGAAGAGCAAACAGGGCTGGTGTGGGCATCTGCTCAAGACTTGGGTGATCCCTTCGGAGATGCCAAGCCCCATGACTGCATATCCTTTATAGGGGAGATCTGGTTGTTCTGAGGGGCTAGGGTACACACATTCTACAGCGAGACCACCTTGTGCTCTAGTGCCCTTTATCCCTGTAGCCCATGGTCCAGAAAGCCACCTGCCTGATTGGTCCTCAAACAAGGTCTGTGAACTTGGCCAATGATGTTCAGAACCTGTGGTTGTAAACCAAGCTTTTGGTTTTGTTCCCAGGGAGAAGAGAAAGATAAAGAAACTATAGAAAGCACTGTTTGAGAACTGACAGCTTCCTGCCACTGGTCCACCCTCTCCTTACTGCACCTTACCAGGGAAGGGGCTGTAAAGCCTGGCCTCATCCACCAAGGGTAGAGGAGCAAAATTCCAATCCAGTTTCAGGAAACAGTTATAATAATAATAAAAAACCCAACCATAAACCAAAAAACAACCCCAAAGCTGAAGGCACAAGCCTGAGTGCAGAAAGACCAACAGATAAAGATGCCAGGAATGTCTAGGGCACACAGAGGACAGACCTATTTTAACACAGGGCAAGGACCAGGGCTGCAAGAAACAAAACAAAGGGGAAAATGAGCTTTGTGGGCCACCCTGGCAGCTGGCAAAGCTGCCTCTTCTGGCTCAGGATTTAGGACCTATTGTCTCAGGCACCCACACCCCTCTGTGCCCTGTTCTGTCTACTGAGAACAGCCCCACCGATGTGGTTTCCAGCTTTGGTAACAATGCTCAATCAAACAGGTCCTGACAGGAAAGCCATGGCGCTTAGTGTATTTTCTGTTGCTGTAACGGAATACCTAGCACTGGGTAATTTACAAAGAAAATGGGTTTATCTTGGCTCATGGTTTTGGGTGCTGGGAAGCACGATATCAGGCAGGTGTGGAAGGCTAAGTCCTCATGTGTATTCATAGCAGCGGGAAGTGGATGATTGAGGGAGGGGAGGGCAGAAAGGTCAGAAGGAGAGACAAAACATGAGGGGTAGTCTTACATTATAAAGCCTACCTTCTCATTAACTAAGCCAGAACTCGAGAGTGAGAGTTCATTCATTATTCCCGAGGGCTCGGCCTCCATGACCTCCCATTAGACCCCCAATACTGCACATTGAAGAATAAAGCTTCAACATGAGTTTTGGTATAGACAAAAAAAAAAATATTTGAACTATAGTGTGCCCAAACAGGCAGAATAAGGAGAGTTAACAGAAGAGCCAATTATAACAAGCTGGGTAAGATTAAAGGAACCATCCAGTAGGGTCAAACCCAGTGAGCAGGGTGGGTCCACAGAACACAGTTCTAGAAAGAAACTGTCTAACGGTAACTGGCTGTTGGTAGAAGCAAAGGGCCAACCCGAAGAGACCTAGCAATAAGGGAGCTGTTACGGTTTCTTCTCCACAGGCTCATGTGCTTGAATACCTGGTCCCTTGACTGACAGTGCTATTATGGAAGCTTCAGGAAGCAGAGCCTACCTAGAGGAAGTAGGTCCCTGGGAGTTGTTTTTTGGGGATATGCAATCCCTGGTCCCTTCCAATCATGCTCGTGCTTCTTCGTGGTCCAGCCTCCACATGAACTGCAGTTGCCTTACTCTCCCCAGCACAGACAGAGATGCTCCTACCATCATGCCTTCCCTTCCACAATGGACTGGACTTTCTGAAACCTTGCGCTTTAGTAAACCCTTAAGTTGCTTCCGTTGGGTAGTTAGTCACAGTTATGAGGAAAGCAGCTAATACAGAGCCCAGGAAATAAAATCTTGACCTTGCTCTAATCAGATGTTTACTCAGGGTGGTTGATCTTCAGCTCGAGTCCACGATGAGAAGATAGACATGTAGAACAGACCTGTCATGGCAGTGTGCACTGACTCAAGCTGCAGAGCACCAGAACTGCTCTCAAATGTCAGGAGATGGAAACAGATACTTGTAGTAATCTGAAGTTGTTGGCTGTGCAGTTTAGGTTGATAAAGCTTACCACCCCTGCCATGAACCAAAGCACAAGAGCAAGGCTCTACAACTAGCCTCTCTGGTTATAGAGCAGTCCTGAGGAGGGTGGAGAACATATCTAAATGGCTGAACAGAGAGCACTCTACCCAAAGGCCAGGAGTCCCTGTCTCTTAGCATCTTCCCGTCGNTCTGAGGGCCAGAGATGCAGCCTGAGGCACTGCTGGAATGCATGGTCCCAGATGACATCTTTTCCTAGAGAAAATTCCTAATGGTGCCTCAATCTTCTTGTATCTTCTGTGCCCAGCACCTGCTCATGAAGGTATAAAGAAGCTGACAGGAGCTGAATTTGCACAGGCCCAGCAGTAGATGGCCAACAGAAAATGAACTCAACAGCGTCTTTGGAGGTTCCTTGTCTCCTAATGTCATGTCAAGGCTTTTCCTTCTCTCTCTCTTTCTTTTTTTAAATTATCTTATTATTTTAAATTTTGATTTATTTTATTTATGTATATATTTCCTTCTCTCTTTTTTACCCCCAGTTCCTTTATGTATATATTATATTGTGTACATATTCCAGTTTAGTGTTTTTATGGCATTTCACAGTGTGCAAATGAATGGGTCTGTTTCTTGTGCCTTCTCTTGGGCTTTTTTTTTTTGTCCTTTTTCATTTTCTCAATTATAATATCAATTACTTTGCGACGTTACTGGTTGGTTTCGTTGTGTTTTTTTTATTTGTCCTTTTGTTTGTTTTGTCCAATTCTGATGTATTAGATTTTGTTTTATTTTAATTATCTCTTAGAAGCCTGTTCATTTTCTAATGAGAGACAGAAAAGGAGTGGATTTAGATGGGAGGAGAGGTGGGGAGGAACTGTGAGGAATAGAGGGAGGAGAAACAATAATCAGGAGATATTATGTAAGAAAAAATCTATTTTCAATAAAATAGGGAAATTTATGGTTTTCTTTCCTGGACATTCATTGTCTTTTAATTTGTTCAAGAGTCAAAAGATTTTTGAGTAAACTAAGTACATTTTCAACAAAAATTATACGTATGCATATAAACAAACAGTGAAACAGCACCGGACCTCTATAAAATCTCATCAGTTCTTATGTAAGCATAACATAGTGGTATGTTGCATGTTACTAAAGAAAACTGTTCAAACTCTCTGTCAGATACCAGGTGATATTTCTTCAGATGTTTCAGACACTCACACCAATTCAGTCTATATTCTGAATAGCAACTTGACCTGTGGAGATTAGGGTAAGACCCTGCACATAGTGTAAAACAAGTGAGATACTCTGTCCTCAGGTTGGCATTGCATGTCCTCAAACTGGGGCTGTTGCCCTCGGTGGATATGTCTTCTACCCCAAGAGATAAGCTGCAGCAAGATGGCTCATCAACTAAACCACACGGTCAAAATACCTGCTAATCAAGCAGGTTAATCAAAGCAGGACCTTTCCTCATCCTCACCGTCCACTAAAAGCCTACTTCAGAGTACCTGCCTGCAAGCTGCTGAACTGGTGAATGGGCCTCAGGCAACACAGTTTCTTTGTTTGTTTGTTTTAAAGAGATGCCAACAAGGAATAAAGCCATCTTTCCAATCCTGGAGTAGAAGATCTTTCTACAAACCAGTTACTATTCCAAAACACTAGTAACTGCTGCCTGATTCATTCTATTTGCAAGACTGAGCAAGAGAGGAAAGCTTATCTGTGTATAAGCATCTCCTAGGCTTTCATCTTCTAGGCTTTCATCTTCAGCTAGTAGGGAAACAGTTCCTTCAGCAACACAGCCTTTTACCCAGAGAAAATTCTTTCTAGTCTTCCTTATCTTCAGATTTTGTCATTGTCATTGTTACTACCCAACTCCTGAGATTTCCAGTGTCTTCTCTATTTGTTCATAGTCCATTAAACAGTTTCAAAGTATCACACTTGCTATGGTGGCCACTGGCGCATTGGGAAATAACCTCAAGGAGCAGGCTGGCATCCTGAAACAGAAGCGCTCACTCTTTGCTTCTTTTTCCATTTCTTTGCCTCAAATTGGGCTGCCACAACATCTGGACACTGAACCACTTCGTGGGCTCCATCAACAGCTGGGACATCAACTCTTTAACTGTAGCCTCTACTGGTACCCAGACATGGTCTTCAATCCCACCAATCCTTACTAGTTAATATGCCCAGTCTATAAAGAAAACAGAAAATTTACAGCCAGCCGGAGTAAACAAAAGAAAGTGCTTCTCCTNGACAGACTGGCCTGGGGAGCTGATGTCTGAGGAGTCTGAGGAGAATGTGAGGCCTGCGGATATAAAACTGCTGTATACCACAAGAGACAGGCGGATGGGGTTGCTGTGACCAGTGAAAAAGGACTAGGGTACTGAGAGGAAGTAATTTATGAGGTCCTGCTGACTGAACACCAGGAGGAACACACTAGCACAACTAATTAGTACTTGAGTGCTGATTTTGTCAGTCTGACCCGGTTTGGGTTTCATTGTATTGTCCTGTAACTTCACTCACGCATGAAACATATATGAGATACTCATCGCATGCCAAGCACTATTCTAAAAACTTAAGAGTACAGCAGAAGGTGAGACAGACAAAATTGCCAGTCGGTAGGGCACTGAAAATCTACTGGGAGAAAAGAGAGACAGAAGAAAGGAAACACAATAAAGAAATAATGAAGTAATGTCAGAGCATGTCCACAGGAAACATTAGAGACAGTAGGAGAATTGGGGAAACAGACATGAAGTAATAGGCTGCGATTTTACACAAGAANGCCTCAGACTTGACATTTCAAAGGAGATGAAGAGTTAGTCATGGGTGCAGCTGGGGGAAGACTATTCCAGTTTGAGGGGGCAGCCGGGCCAAGACCACAAGGCCAGAACATGTGAGGCATGCTTGAGAAATAGCAAGAAGTTTGCTGTGAGCAAGGGGGGAGATTAGGGTGATAAGAAACTACACAGAGGTAACCGGATCACGTTAGTTTTAAGGGTCCATGAAAAAGCCTGGCTTTTACTGATAGAACAGTGTGGGGCCAGTGCAGGTATTTAAGAAGCTATTTGGCATGACCCCAATACGAGCCTGTTGGGGCTGGATCAGAATCAAGGAGAGTAGAAAAGAGATTAGAGCAGTAACACTGGTGAGGCGTGATTTTACTCAGACCAGGTAAGAACAAAGGAAGTGATGAAAAGTGACCAAATTCTTGATTTATTAAAAGGCTGACTTGGGAAAGCCTCAGCTAGACCCTCTGCATACTGGCTGTATTTGCTTAACTTGTTTTTTTTTTCTTTTTGGACTCCTAACAGTGGGAGTAGGGGTGTCTCTGACTCTTTTACTGCTTGTGGGACCCTTTTCCTCCTACTTGTTTGCCTTGTCTAGCCTTGATATGAGAGTTTATACCTGGTCTTATTGCATCTTGTTATTCTGTATTCTGTTAATATCACTGGAAAGCCTCTTTTCTGTAGGGAAACAGAGTAGGGATAGACCTGGGGAGTGGTTCTGGGAGGAGGGGAATGAAGGGAGGCTGAGGTCAGGATGCATTGTATGAGAGAAGAAAAAAGAAAAAGAAAAGCCATATATCCATGTTCTTAGGAACTCCATTCACAGTAACTGTATGACAGAAACAAGCTGACATTCAACAGATGAACTGAGAGATAAAATTCCGTGTGGACATACACACACATACAATGGGTATTGTTCAGCTCTAGAAATGAATACAGCATCAATGCATACTGGGATATGGATGAACCTAGAAAACATTACATCAAGTGGAACACTCCACACAAATGGACAACTATCATGCGACTGCACTGACATGAGAACTCTGTGGAAACACAGGTTTGCAAAAAGAAATATAAAAGAAATGTAGAAATTCAACTGTGATGAGATACTTTGTCAGGTCTTAGTGTGTAAGCCTCAGAGGTCAGGGTGAAGCCTTTACTAAGACAGCTGGGGCACTTGTATTCCAAGTTAGGTCACCGTGTAGTTACGTTTGAAAGGATGTGTCCTAGTAAAAGTCTCTGGAGACTTTGCTTCTGTTTTTGTTTTTCTGAGTCCAAAAATGCTTCCATTTTCTCCTTTAACTAGGAATAGTGTGTTCCTAGTAAATAGTAAATTGGGACGTGTCCTTTGGAGAAGCAAGGGGCTGGGGCAGAGTGGAAATCTGAGAGGAAGGGGAGACCTCTCAAGACACAAGACTCACTCAAACTCCTGCTCACATGTGTGAGTAAGGGAACTCTGGACTGGGCTGGGGGAGGTGCAGAGGTAGGTCCCAAGGGAATCCCCCTTCCTAGCTACTCTTATGGTAACAACAGGTACAGTGCTCCATGGTGCTTTTGCTGAAGTAGAGAGGAACCCACACTTTGTCAGCAGATTCTAAAAGTATGAATTATTTTCTCAGGAACTTCCCAGATTTAGTTAAGTGAATCCTGTGATAGAACTTTGGGAATTGTTGAGCTAAAGGGAAATTGATACAGATTACAGTCTGGCCACCCAAAGATGTTAAAAGCACAATGATATAACACTTTTGATTTAATCAGCAACCACATTTCCTGCCATTTACGCTTCACTAGCACGATGGGGAGGAGAGCATAATGGGAGAAGATGTGATGAGAACAATGTACGTGGTACACATGCATGATAGTACGGAGCAAGGGCAGGCGGAGTGTAACGGGAGGGGAGGTGAGTGACATTAGAATACATGATACCTGTGCGTGAAAACAGCACAATAAAACCCATGAACTTCACACAGTGAATCTACACTAATTTAGTAACAGAACCTCCTAAAACTGGCAAACAGCATCGATGAAGGCAACAGCTGCAGCAGACCAGAATGTACCAGACTAATTGCTCCTAACAGTGTCCTCTGAAATGCTAATTGTGCACCTCTGTCAGATGCCAGGGGATTGTTTATTTTGAAACTTAGTAAGGAGAGAGCAAGAGTCCAATGTGTGTCTTCAAACTACAAACAATCCTGCTGAATAACTAAATGGCAGAGAAGCAGACNTTTCTCTTGATACACTTTGCCAACAAATAAATGAGGGAGAAATAATGGCAGTGGAATGTCAACATTTTATACTATTGAATGAATTAAGGTTATAAATATTAAGTCTCCATGACTCTGAACAACAAACACGGTGAGTGCCTCCAAGTGAATGGCACAGAACCCATAAAGCAGTCTTCACTCAAAACAATACACCTGGATTCTGATTGTCCTTGGAATCCAGCTGCTAATGTATAGGAAATGCAAAGGGCAGAAGTTCACNACTGAGTGAAAGGCTATAGAGAAGTAAAGAAGTGATTCCTCTAAAGGTTAGGACAGTGGCTCTCCTGAGAGGGAACACAAGCAGAGCCTCTGGGTAAGCTGGCTGAGTCCTATTTGAGCTGACANAGGTTGAAAGAAAGCTTGCTAGAGCAGGGGCATTGATCAGAGNTAAAGTATGTTCTGAGCGTGTGCACAGTCCTAGGTTTGATCTCTAGCACACAAACCAAAAGATTTGCTTTGTAACACATTTGCTTATCTGCCACAACCTTCTTTGTATTTGAGTATTTGTATTCTCTTGTATTCATGTTAATGATAAAACAATTTAAAAGACTCAATTTGTTTGAAGAAGGTTATGGAAGATTTTGGTTTGTAAATATATATATATGTTTGTATATATGCCCTGGAAAAAGAGGGACCATGACTTAGTTCTAGGAGAAAAGAATGAGGAGAATGTGGACAGGGTCACAGATGAATCTGGTCATCTTGTTCCAGGAGTTATTCCAAAAGATAAAGGGACGCTCCAGCCTTTGGCTGGGAAATAGCTGCCATGATGTCCAGCTCAGGCTCTAGGGACTAGAGAATAGAGGGATTCTGAGAATTGTTGAGCTAAAGGGAAATTGATACAGATTACAGTCTGGCCACCCAAAGATGTTAAAAGCACAATGATATAACACTTTTGATTTAANCAGCAACCACATTTCCTGCTGTGGAAACAGTCTGGCTAGCCTTCAAAAAATTAAATATGTGATTACCACATTATCTAGCTACTCAGTTCCTAATGAACTGAAACAGGTACTCCAAGAAATACATGAACATCCATTTCTTACGACCACCACTCATAGTAGCCCAAGGTGGAAATGATCTGAATGTCAAGAAAGGGTGAGAAGATAAACAGGTGGAAGCGTGTATGTGTCGTGGACTATTTGGTGAGGAGAGGGATGAAGAACGCTTGTGTGCTATAACATGGATGAACCTTGAAAACATCCTTCTAGTTAAAAAATAAAACAGAAATAAAGGATTACATGCCCTGTGAATCCACTACACAAGTTACCNAGGGTAGGTAAATCCACAGAGGGAGAGGAAGCAGGTTTTCAGGGTCTGGGAAGGGGTGTGTGAGGAGCATGCTTAGTAGGTTGTAGTTTCCTTTTAGGGTGACATTTAAAGACTATACAGAAGTAGTAATTACACAATAACATGAATATACTTAATATTACTGAAAGCTTGAAAACAGTGAAGTAGGAAATTTTGATGTCTACTATAATTAGTTGTAGTGCCCGCACTGCANGTTATCCTCCAAGTTTTGAGCGAGGGGCTNAGGATTGAACAGAGACAAGACAGCAGGTCATCCATCTCAAGAGAATGCCTTTTGTTCTTGGGAGAGGGTTGGGTATATATAGGGCAGCAGCACAGGCTCATAGCAGGATGAAAAATCCCCAGTGGTCAAAAGTTCAGGTTGTCTGGCCTCAGCTTGTTTACTCAAACAGCTCCAGTACAGGGGAAGAAGAACTTGCAATTGACTAGCTCAAGAGAAAGGAGTCAAGAACAAAAACATCCTGTGNGAGGCAAGCAGGTCAACAGTTCAAACCAGATTGGGGGCNNAGGGCCCAACAGGTCCCCCCTTTTTATTTAAAAATGAGCTTCTGTCTTAGGTTGCCTAGGCGTCGGCAATACCCCTTACTCGTCTTTGGAGAACCTGCCCAGGCCCCGCAGGCTTCCTGTCTTAGGTTGGAGTATGCCCCCCCAAGCATTACTCGTCTCTGAATNCTCATTTATCATACAGACTCAGCCATGCCTGAGCTGTAGGGTTTTTTGTTGCCATAGATAGAAGTACTTGCTTAGTTTGAAAATGGCACTGGGCTTGCACTCTGCACCTATGGCAAGGATATACCAACAAAAGTCTACAGCCACCCAAAGCATTAAGGCTAAGGGCTAGCGAACCACTCCACTCTTTGAGCAACTGTCGTACGAGTTGCAGCCCTTTAACAGGGTCTTCCCCAGAGGTAGCTGGCACCCAAGTTTCACTAATCTTAATTATCTCCATGGCCAATTGATACGTAAAATTTGTAAAAGAGGCAA
>LZPO01055130.1:48001-60173 GCA_001675575.1 Neotoma lepida
TAGGGTACACAATATTTTGGGGGACATAATATAATCACCACAAAGGTGGAGAGTAATAGAGGAGGGTATCCAACACCCTCTTTGGCCTCTGCGCGTGTTTGTACAGGCTCACGCACCTCCTCTTACGTGTGCATATGTACACACATACACTACGCTCACACATGCTAATTTAAATAAAGATCAGGTTGGAGGATGGGAAGACTGGCTGGAGGGCACCCGTGAGGAGGATCCTGTGACTCTAGAGACTAGAGAGGACTATGTCCTGGGCCAGGGTAACTGGACAGAGGTTGTGGGATTAGGATTGGGGCAAAATCATGTGTGGTCTTTCAAACTTGACCACAGGTAATCACAGAGCTTTCTCTGGGAGGCCTCACGGGGCCAGGAGTGGGAGGTGAGAGAGGGGAGCATGTCTTTTCTACAGCTGACAAGGTGCACAACCAAGGCATCACAGTCTCCAGAGTTGCAGGCTTGGATTCGGTCAGCCATGCTTTCACAGGTCTGCTGTTCCTCTTTCAAGCACCTCCACTTGGAGGGCTTTTCCTTNTCTCTGAATCTTAAAGGTACCTTTCCCTCTTGGACTCAGTGCTAAATATTTTCTCACAGTTGCTCTTCCCTTACCTTAGTCATCTTTGACCCCAGGCATCAGCCTTTCACTTGGGCTCCTTTAACGGTAAATGGATTCCACCAGCACGTCCACACAGGAGAGAACAAGGGGTGACTGTCCTTCCCTACTTCAGCCTCTTCCTTGGAGTTTTGCAGGGGACTATTAAAGACTTGGATATTACTCACATTTTGGCACATTTTAAATCAGCTACTTGAACATTTACCAGTTTAGTAGGGTCTGTGACAGAGAGAGGAACGTGGATTCCAGAGATACTTGGAAAATAGAATTGGAAGGGTTTGGTTATCCATTAAGTGGAGGTTTGTAGGGTGGAGAACACCAAAGGAAAAGAAGAGGCTAAAGAAACTTCCTAGGGTTTTATCCAGGCAATTGAGGATACCACTCGATGGAGCTATAAGAGCAGAGTGATTGGAAAAATGCTTACATTTAGAGCACGAGGCACCACAGATGCCAGTGGGTTGTNCCAGTCAGAGTTTGAAAGACAGACAGATATCTGAAAGGCAGTCTGGGTTGTGACAAAGATTTGAGAGTCATTGACTGATAAGGNAGTTGTAGATGTGAACACAGAATAGTCCTAGAGAAGGAAACTGCATAAAGACAAAAGATAGCTGGAAACCGAGGCCCACTATGTCCCCTTTTAAAAAGGACAGTTACAAAAGTAACAGTATGGGCCCTGCCTGCCTCAATAAACCAGGTTCAGCCACTGCAATAAGTTTCTCTGTAGTGAGAATAAACTAGGCAACNTCTCTCTCTCTGCCTTATAAATCCCAGACAACCCGAGGTACAATTCCACCACAGTCAGCCTGGAGAACCAATGGGTTTATTAGACTTACTTACAGAGCATGGGTGAGAAGTTAGGGGCAGGAGTGATGGTGCCCTTGAAGTGGCCACACTAGACGGTCTGCATTGCACATGGACAATAACTTCCCTATGGCTCTGAAGATGGAGTCCCCTCTTAGTCCCTCCCAATCTATATACTTCTAGCCCCTTCCTGGGACCACTTGCAATTAGGAAAAAATTGCGTACAACTGGTTGGAGAGGCGTGGCTGGATACTCGGGCGGGAGTCTCAAGACCTCCCCTACCTCTCTTCCTATGGGGACTATCAACAGTCAACAAACCCGAAGGCCACAAGCCCACCTGTGAGGATCTTTTGAAAGTGACACAGCTGAACTTGTGAAGATGATGACAGTCTGGCTCAGAGGTTGGTCCTGTACACATCCTATGNCTGTCAACTAATGCATTGTGTGAGGTTATCAGCCATCAACAAGGCCAGCTGTGGTGATGTCTTACAAGTAATCACAATTGAATGCATGACAATGGTGGCATTTTGGCTTGGAGAATGGTACTGTATCAGAGCCACCCATCCTTAATTAGCCAATTATGGAAACAATTAATAGTGAAAGGAGAAAGAGATTTGTTCTATTTGGCCACATGGGGAAGAGAGACAAAGATCCAGCTACCTCCCAGGTCCATCTTCTCAATGTGGCCACACTAAATAACTCTGCCCCCTCCCCCTACATATTTGGATGTCTGTCATCTGCAGCAAGTTGATCCCCAAGGCAGAGGAGAGATGAGAGGGTCCAGCAAGACAGGAGTTCACACTGCTGTTTAGAAGAAATACTTTGGGAACTCAAAGAAATGATCTTTGTCACAACTGATGACAATACACACAAAGAACTCATCATTCCAGGAAAGTAATGTTTGCAAGGGAGACAAACATAGCTGCTTTCATTCAGACACAGGATAGTAACATTGTGCATTTTTAGATAAGGTCTTATGCAATGGTTCCTGTGTTTCTGGGTGTTTTGGCATTTAGTCTCTGCTCCATTAAGCTTGTCAATAGAATAGAATTAGGTTTGACACTTTCAAGAAATTCCTGTTTAGCATCCAGAAGCGTGATGCTTCCTCTTTATCTATGAGACTTTAGACCAGAGTTCACACTGCTATTTCGGAGAAATACTTTGGGAACTCAAAGAATTAATCTTTGTTATAATTGATCAAAACACACACAAAGAACTCATCATTCCAGGAATGTAACCTTTGCAAGGGAGATGAGCACAGCTGTTTTCATTTAGAAACAGAATCCTCCTCAAATCTGTAAAGATAAGGTGCCTTCAATAATACAACTGACTTTTCAGAGGGCTTTGTAAACAGATTTTTCCTGTTTACACATAAGTGTAAGTGNATGCATATACATATGTGCAGAAGTTCATGTATGTGTGTGTACCTCAATGTGTAGACTGAGGTTGATACCTGGAATCTTCCTTCATTGCTGCTCCATCTGAATCTTTCTGACAGTCTCTCAGTCCAACCCAGAAACTGATATGGCTAGTCTTGCTAGACCCAGCGTTTTGCTTTCTGAGGCTGGAATTACAAGCAAGTCCTCATATTCACCTGACATTTATGTATGTCTATGGATCCGAACTGCAGTCCTCTTGCATGTCAATCAACTTATCTACTAAGCCCAGGACTGAAAACAAAATGCAAGAAGGGAAAGGATTAAAAAAAAAAAAGAAGAAGGAAGGAAGGAAGCAAGGAAGGAAGGAAGGAGGAAGGCAGGCAGGCAGGAAGGAAGCAAAAAGTGCATTCAGTCATCTGAGCTAACTTTCAAACTATTTTTTTAATTGCAAATGTCAGTATTAAATAATACGATACACCTGAAAAAATGCGTAGGTGAAAGCTTCCCTGCTCTAATTCTGTTTATATCACCACGTCCTTTCTGTCTAAAGTGCTCTTCTGAAACAAAGACCTTTCAAGAGCCAGGAGTGGACTTTACAACCTTTCTTCCTTCTCCTGTGTCCACACCAGGCAGCACGGATCCCATACAAGAGCATGGGTGACTCNAACTCAAACATGAATGTTGGTGTTAACCAGATATATCACCTTGTCTCGGCCACTTAACTTTTGCTGACCCTAGATTGTGCTATCTTTGCAGTGAGAATTTTATTGGGGTTGGTGCAAAATAAATGAAATAATATGTATAAAGCTCCCAAANAAAGAGATGTATAATAAATGGTAGCCATAGGTATTTCACATGGAGATTAGATCAGCCAGAAGGACAAAATAAGCCAGAAAACATTCCTTGAGAGAAAGAAAGGTGTGGACAGAATAAGAAAACACCATTGCTTTTTGTTCTCATTAGGGAAGCTGTGAGTTCAGATTGTTCTCATTAGGGAAACCNTGAGGGGGATGCTGAGGTTTGCAGAGTGTAACTTACGCTACATCTGTCTAGATCTGTCAATGGATGTGCTGTTTGAGCTCACTGTGAGGCTGGCTCTGGAGATGAGCTACGCTGCCCCCCCACCCCCGACACACACACACATGTACACTTCAGACCTAAGCATGCTTGTCTTACAGTGTACTCCATGAGCCCTTCTTCAGGGATGGGCTGGTCCCACAGCACAGTTTAAAGGGATGAGCTGGTCCCACAGCACAGTTTAAAAGGGAACAAAAAAACAGTAAGACAGGCCGAGAGTAAAAATACCATGGCTTAAAAACAGAAGGAGACTAAATCCTTTGACTTAAAACACCTTGTTCTTAAACAGGCCAATCATTCCAAGGCATCTTCTCCAAACAAAAGCTCGGCTACATTTTATGCCATGATAGAAAAACACCTGGGCTGCTAACAGTCTCATCCAGGAAAAGACTTTCTGCCCAGGACCCTCTTTGTCAACTAGAGGCTCCAGCTGGCAGTTTTGTGACAGAAGCATCCCAAATCTGCTGCTCACTGCTTTATTCTTTTACTCCCACTGGCTGTATACTTAATAAACACAATCATTCAAAACAACAACAATAACAACAACAAACAACAAAAAACATGATCGTTGTAGTTGTAGATCCTTCTCCATAGGGAACGCAGAAGATGATAAGAAATCTTCAGATTCAAGAGTTCAAAGTTCATTAAAACTCTGTTCACATTCAAATGAAACTTGGACTCCTCTTAAGGGATTCTCTCCAAAAGTTCCAAGTTAAGCCAACACATGGATCCACATGTGTACAGAAACCTGGTGTATTAGTTGCTTTTTTTCTTTTTTCAGCTGCTATGGCAAATTCCCTGACTAAGGGACCCNGGTGGGGGGGAGGTTTATTTGGGCTCCCAATACAAGGGATTTAGTCCACTACAACAGTGTTTATAGCAGTGGTGGATGGCTGGGATCTCTACATCCTAGTGTCAGAGAAATAGCTGAGAATGGGGTCTGAAATAGGGCTGGGATGTAGTCCTCAAGGTCAACTTCTAGTGTCTCACACCTNCCAGTGTCCATCCCCGAGTCCCCAGAGATCCAAAGCTTCCCAAAAGAGCACTACCAGATGGTCAGCAAGTGTTCAGACATGTGAGTCAATGGAGGGCATTTCCCGTTCAAAGCATAATGTCTGCTCTGTGGCTCAGAAGAGCTGTTCAAGGGAAAAGTGGTTCCTAGGCATGATGACTCACCAAGCTCCAGGCAACCAGCTACGGAAGGTGGATGACCCTGTACCCATCAAGGGAGAGCGGATCCCTTTATCCTAGAGGAATACGAAATGGACTCAAGTGGAAGGAGAAAAGTGAACCAATGGGTGAGGGGGCTTACAGGGCTATCTGGTTTTATTGGTTCCTACTTTGTTGTTGGTGGTGGTTTGTTTCTGCCCAGGAACTATTTTCATATCTTTAAGTGTCAGAATTCCTGCATTGGTTTGAAAAATTGCCTCTCCGAGTGAAGGGGCTGCCCTCCAAGGCTGACCAGTTTAGTTCTCTTCTTTTGGACTTTGAATCTTTCAAAATTTAAAGAAGGAAAACTGGTTACGGTGACTTTCATTGAACAGAAGTGCTTTGCAGTCTCAACTCCATCGCTCCTTAATTCTCGGATCCTGCTCTTTCATAAACTGGTTTCTATAGGTTTCCCGTACTAGTGTGAGTCACCCAATGTCTTTCCAATAAATCCCCTTTCTCCTGAAGTCAGGAGAAAACTCCAAGCCACTCAGCCCCAGAACACTGAATTGCCACACAGTTTACACAAAAAGAGGTTTGTAAAACCAAGAGGGTGACAAGAGTCAATCCTATGATGCTACTTCCTGGGGGGCAGGGTGCTGGAAGATCTGCCAACTAGTTTCCTAGGCTTCCTTGTAGTTGCAGCTAGATTTTGTCAAAGACTGGTCTTGGGGAAAGACTAGAAGAATGTGAGAAGAGAGAAGCTGTGAATAGAATCAGGGGTGGAGAGTTCATGGAGAGGAACGCCAGTTGCGTACAGCTCCCGGAAGTGTGCAAACTTTGGGCTTAGAAGACAGCAGCCACACTGTTCAGTGGCAGCTGCAGCCACAGAAAGGCAACCAGAAAGCCCTGTGTTAAAGCCAAGCTCCATTATCTATTCACACTGTTATCTTGGGCAAGAAACTCAGCTAAGCCTCAGTTTCCTTCATAGGGCCATTATGTAGATGAAATGACAAGGTTGTGCACATAATGATATGACCTATGAAAAGTGCCTGGCATTCAGTAAGTATTCTAGGCATTTTAGTTTTCTGTATTACCCTCATCTGGCACTTGCCAGAGCATGGTTTGGATTTATGAACATAGATTCCTGAGATCTCATGTCGGTAAATCTTATGCTAAGAACTAAGATGAAATAAAACAACAACAACAAACCAGGTCACAACAGAAACGGATTCTCCGAGGAAGTCAACTAAAGGGGGAAATTAAGGAGTGTATTTGGCAGGGAATGCTGAATGAAATTTCTAGAAAGCCTATTTCTCAGAAGAGAAATGTGAGGCCAAAACAAAATGCTCACTTTGGGAAAAACCTAACTCAAACGTAAGTGAGGAGTCACCCTCAGAAAAATTATGGCCTGGTGTAAGCATGGGAAATACATACATTTTTGGAAGAAAGACTAGCTGCAGCTCTTTAGTGCAGATATTTCCATAACTGGAAAGCTGGAGTGGATTTGTGTGTTTGTACATAAATTTCATATTTCCTAAGACTTTGTATGAATTGTAACAGATGTTACAGTCCTATCACAGCATTTCCTCATTTCCTGCAACCTTTCAGATCACAAACACTCTAGTGTTATATAATGAGAGTTATATAATGAGGGTTATATAATGAGAGAGGCCTTTGGAGTCCAAAGGAAATAAACAAAAATGGGGGAAAGGCCTGGATAATGCCTTTGTGCAAACAGCTGCTGATCTGGATTACTAGATCACACAGTACCAGTTAGGGATGATGCTCCAGGGACCCTCACCTCTGACCATCTTACGTTTAGATAAGACTACACAAGGATCTGTTCCTAAGTTACGTGTGGGTCTGCAAGGCTTCCTGTACTTGGGAGGGAGCTCTCCTCGGAAGGTGCTAGCTTCTCTGCGTCTAAGAGAAGGAGTCCCAGGAAAGGGGCACATCAGTGTGAACCTGTGACTCTGACTAGTGAAGGAGCCCCTCCAACCAGCCTTTGATTACAGCCACTTATATCAATGTAGTAATCAATATATGGGTACTTGATTTCACATCTTTCCTTCAATATATTTTCATCATAATTTGAGTTAACATAACTATAAATTATCAAAAAGGCCGCACTTTTGACAAGTGTGTATAAAATTAAGAATGTCTGCTGTTCTCTCTGGCCTAGAAAAGGGTAGAGCTTGGCCTAGAAAGTCAAACACATTCTCTCTGTGTGTCTCTCTGTCTCTCTGACTATCTCTCTCTCTGACAAGAGCTTTTTATATAGCTCAAACTGGCCTTGAACTGACAATCTATTGCCTCTGCCATCTGAATTCTACAGGCAGGGGCCACTACTCCTGACTTGCAAGTGTCTGGATATCCAAGTCAATACTCTTCCACTTTCTCCAAAACACATAAGAGCAGGAATAAAAGGTGTAAAAATACAGTGTTCTACCCAGATCTGAGAAGCAATCTTTGTTCTTTCTTGAAAATACGTTGTAATAAGTGCTCTAAATTTCATCAAGCATAGCAAAAGAATTTAAAGCANATGTTTTCATCTTACACAATGGTCATGAGTGACTATTATGAAAATACTTATTTTGGGATAACTCAAAAAGTAAGCATGACAGGTAAGAGAATGAAAGCGTGGATACAGGACTGATGTTTTATGTGAGAAATCAGGCTTTGATAGTGGTTGCTATAATTGTTCCAATCACTAGTCAAAAACTAACAGCTTCACTGAAATACAATTTACGTGCACATACTTTGCTCATGTAAAGACATACAGGTCAGTATTTTAAAGCATATTCACAGTTATGCAGCCATCCCCACCATCAATTTTACATTTTCATGATCTCAAATGAAATTCCACACCATCTGCCGTCACACCTGTTCCCTCCCTTATCCCAGTCCAGACCTTGATGACCACTCATCTATTTCTGTATGCCTAAAGATTTGCAGATTCTGGGTCTTTAATGTAAGTGGAGTTAGACAACACACCATGTATAGCCTTCACTTAACATAATCTTTTCTGGGTTATTCATGTTATTGTACATGCCAAGACTTCATTCCTTTTTACTGTCAAGTAATATTCCAGTCAATGAATTTTCAAGTCTCCCCTATGCTGTTATGAATGGGTTGCAATCACTCATATACACTTTTTTTTTAATGAATACATGCTTTTATTTTTCTCCACTGCATACTTAGGAATGTGGTTCCTGCTCTCTATGGGAGATTTGTTTAATCTTTTGATGGACTTCCAGAATGATTTCCACAGTGGTTATACCATTTATATTTCCACCAGCAGTCAAAATTTTGAATCTTTGTAAACTGTTTGTGGTAGTGTAGAAGGCCAGCTCCCACCTTTTAAAGGGTTCCTGTGAGGAGGAGAGGGGAATAAGAGACTTTTAGATAGAAAGATAGCAGAGAGGAGACAGAGAGAAACAGGATAGCTTCAGGAGGACCTGGATCAAAATTCACCAGCCCCTTCTGGCTCTTCAAAAGGGCTTTTTATAACAATGCCAAGGGGCAGGGCAAAAGATCTTGCCCTTGCTAGATCAAAGCATACCACACAGACAAGTGCAGACCCTTCCAAACACCTGGTAACCATGCCCATGGTCCAATCATTCCCCTATGNAGCCCTGCTGGGTAAAGCAAGCTCAAATCCCACTAGGAAACCTCTGTGAGACTCCACATGGTAGTATAAATTAATATATCCGTTATGGAAAATAGTATGGAGGTTCTTAAAAAAAATTAAAAATTGAGCTGGTCATGGTGGTACATGCCTGTAACCCCAGCACTCAGGAGACAGAGGCAGCAGGATCACTGCAAGTTCAAGGCCAGCATGGGCAACACATGACGTTCTAGGGCAGTGAGGATTATATAATGAGAGTCTGTATAAAAACAAATGCTTCCTTGGAAGCTGGGGACCCGAGGTAGGAACCACATCTGGCTCTGGGTTAGACCAGAGGAACATGGAAAGTTCTACATCTGCAGCATCAATGGAAGCTGAGGGACTGAGGGTAAGGACTGTATCTGACCTAAAGAGAAATTCCACATCCTGCAACTGCTTCAACTGAATCTTTGGGTTGGCGGGTAGGGGGACCATATCTGACTCTGAGTAAGGCCCACAGGCACATGCTGAGTTCCACAACTAGCAAAAGCTGCAGACACAGGAAGGAGGCATGAGGTGACACAGGACAAGACCTGATGCTCAGAGGAAGACTTGGGATAGAGNCCTTGACCCCAGAGGCAAATAACACCTCAACTACTATGACTTGGTTCTCTCTTGAATATCACAGATGCCACCACTGGAAAATTGGGAGTGGGGCTTGAATTTAAAAAGTAAAAGTAAAAAAGTTGAAAGAAACCTGAACCAGCAAACTAACGTCATATGGTCAAGTCCCAGCAAAGAAACAAAAACAACATTCAAAGCCAAGATAACCTATTTTCCTCAAAGATTTCTAATCCCATACTAACATTTCCTAGTGAAAATGATTTAGAAGAATTCCCAGACAAAGAATTTAAAAGAATAATTACAACTATGTTCAAGAAATTTAAGGAAGACATGAATGTACTCCAAGAGAACAAAACCAAAAAGCTGAATGAAATAAGGAAGTCAACAGGAGGTATGAAAACTGAATTCAGTAAAGAAATATAATTGCCATATGTACTCCAAACTGAAATGATGCTAGGAAAAAAATAAAACTCAATGAACCAAATGAAAACCTCAGTGGATAGCCTCAGCGACAGAGTAGGGCATGTGGAAATGGAGCATCCAGGCTGGAAGACAAAGTAGAGGAATTGATCATACAATAAAGATCTGTGTACACACACATGTGAGCGCACACACACACTTATGTTCAATATACTATACAGATATAGGAGAATGCTATGTAACATAGGAGAATGCAGAGGAGACAGCATGAAAATACCAAATCTTCATATTNTGGACGTAGAAGAAGGAGAATACCACAGTAAAGGCACAGGAAATGTTTTCCTTTTTTTATTAAAAGATTTTCTGTTTATTTTATATACCAACCACAGAACCCCCTCTCCTCCCTCCTCCTGCCCCCCAGCCTTCCCCCACAGGAAATATTTTCAATAAGATCAAAGAAGAAAATGTCCCCAAACTTAGAGAAAGAGCCATCTAGACATCTAGTACAAGACTGGAGAACACCAAGCAGACAGNACCAGAAAACAAACACCCCATGACACAGTACATTTAAAATAATAAATACACAGACCAAAAAGATAAGAGTATTAAAGTCACAAGAGAAAAGGGCCCAGTCACCTTTAAAGGCAGGCCTAACAGAGCAACACCTGGTTTCTCAACAGAAAGAAAAACTGTAGGCCGAAGGGCCTGGGAAGATGTATTCCATGGTCTGAAAAAACACAACTGCCAATCCAGACACAATTGACACACCCAAAGAAACTACCTGTTAAAACTGTAGGCAAAATAAAACTTACCATGACAAAAATAGACTAAAAGAATTTATGATCAATAAGCCGGCCCTACAGAGGACACTGGAAGGAATACTTCAAATTAATGAAACAAAGAGCTAGCTCTTGGAAAAGATAAAGAAAAATGACAAACCCTTGGCAAAATTAACCAAAAGCAGGAGAGAGAAGATTCAAATTAGTAAAACAAGAGCTGAATATGGAAACATTAAAACACATACCAATAAAATCCAGAAAACCATGATGGCATACTTTAAAACAGTACTTGACTAAATTGGGAAACTTAAAAGAAATGGGTGAGATTTCTAAATGTTTATGACATTGAAATTAAACCACAATGAAATAAAAAGTCTAAATAGATCTATAACCAGCAATGAGATTGAAGCAGTAAAAAAGCCTTTTACCTTAAAAATATGGAGAACTAGGCAGATTTGCTGCAGAATTCTACTTCAAACAACCACAAACGTTATTCAAATTACTCCATGTGGTAATTTGAAACCATGTGGTTTCTTCCGATCCCCAGTGGGTGGAACTATTCCTGGAAGTTTAAGAGGTGTGGTGTTCTTGGAGATGGATTGTGAGAGTTTAAAGACTCAAACAATTTCTAGTTCACTCTCTGCTTCCTGTTTGTGGTTCAGGGTGTGAGCTCTCAGATTCCTGCTCCAGCTGCCAGGCCTCCCCAACACCATGGACTCGTAACCCTCCTAGAAATGTAAGGCTAAATAAACTCTTTCTTGTATAAGTTGCCTTGGTCATGGTTTTTTGTTTTTTTGTTTTTTTGGTGTTTTCAAGACAGGGTTTCTCTGTAGCTTTGTCCTGGAACTCACTTTGTAGACCAGGCTGGCCTCAAATTTACAGAGATCCACCTGTCTCTGCCTCCCAAGTGCTGGGATTAAAGGCATGCGCCACCATTGCCCAGCTTGGTCATGTTTTTTTTATCAAAGCAATAGAAATGTAACTAACACATTCCATAAAATAGAAAACAAAGGAAAGTTTCCAAATTCTTTGAATGAAGTCAGTATTACTCTGATATAAAAATCAGTGAAAACGTCACAGAAAACTACAAACTGATCCACTTGATGAACACAGTTGTGAAAACCCTCAATAAAATACTCATAAATTGAATTCAGCATCACATTAAAAAGATCATTCATCATGACTAAATGTGCTTTATTCCATCAATGCAGGGATGGTTCAACATATGTAAATAAAGGTAATTCATCACATTAATGGAATAAAAGACAGAAATCACATGGTCATCTTAATACATACATACACACACACACACACACACAAAACACTTTGACAAAAGCTAATATTTCTTCCTTGTAAAAGTCATGAAGAGGCTAAGGATGGAGAGAGCTTCAACATAATAAAGGCTAGACATGACAAACCTACAGCCAAAATCATGCTAAGTGGAGAAAAACTCAAAGCATTGCTAACAAGATCAGGAACAAGACAAGGGTGTCCACTCTTCTTACTTCTATTTAATATTGTGCTTGAAGTCTTAGCTAGAGCAATAAGACAAGAGAAATAAACAAAAGGGATATAAATAGAAGTTAAAATATCCCAATTTTCAGATTCTATTATTCCATATAAAGAGACACTAAAGACTCTACCAAAACCTTTTAGATCTGGTAAACCCTTTCAGCAAATTTGTAGGACTCAAAATCAACACACACACACA
>LZPO01055130.1:62916-79986 GCA_001675575.1 Neotoma lepida
GCAAAAGTGGCTTTCTTGCCCTTCACAGTCAGCGAGAGCAGGGATCATGGACTTCCACATGGTTTCTGGCAACAGCATGGACCACGGACATCCACATGGTCTCCAGTGTCAGCACAAGCAACAGACTTCAGCGTGGTCTCTGATGGCAGTACAAACTGACCACTAGCATCAACATGGCCCTCTGCTGCTGCAGCACAGACCACGGACACCAATCCACACGGCCTTCGGTGGTAGCACAGGCCACAGTTTATGCCCCATTTTTAATGTAGTAGCAAGCCAACCTCTGCTGTTCAGAGCATCACAAATATTTTCAATGTAAAGGTTTGCTGAACATGGAGATTTGACTAATAATAAGATGTGTTTGGCAACTAGACTGCACTATATTTTCATGTCAGGTTCAGAATTTTTTTAGTAAGGTCCTTGCTGTGTATGACCTAGTGAGCTACAAGCGTACTACTATGACAGATGTAGCTACAAGGCAAAACGGTCTAAGGAGTATTGTTCTGGGGAGAAGACAAAGGAATAGAGAAGAAAGGTAACTGGTGTTTAAGGGATAATCCAGTCCTGTCAATACCATGTTCCGTGGAAGAAATGCTACTACACATTCTAGGAATTTGAATATCTTCTTGATATTACTTTAACATTGTTTAAAATGATATATTAAAAATATCACATTATCTCACTATTACATACAATTTTGTTTTCATGTACCAGTTAAAAACTAAATATTGCATTCTGTAAGCTGTTTCTCACATCAGACTCTTGAACAGAATAACTAGTAGCATCAAGACTTTTCTTAGAACCACAGAGTCCTGGGATTGCAATGTTCTTCCCTAGTGTGATGAAGACATTAGAAGAGACAAAAAAGGAAAATCCAGAGTTTAAACAATCTGTTTTCATGGCTTGTGCTATCTTCAAGGATGATGTAGGTCATATGTTTAGGCAGTGACAAAAATAAATCAAAATTCCTGGCTAAAAAGAAAAGAAAGAATTCCATATGATCCAACAGTCCTGCTACTGGGCATACACATAGGAACTGGTCATTGCAACACAGCAGCAAACAAAGGAAGGAACTTAAATGCCCATCAATGACAAATGAATAAAAAAAAATGTGGTGTAAGGGCTGGAGACATGGCTAGTGGGTAAGAACACCTGCTCCTCTTGCAAAGGACCCGGGATCAGTTCCCAGCACCCATATAGTGGATTATAATTGTCTATAACTCCAGTTCTAGAGACTTTGATTCCCTCTTCTGGACTCCACAGGCACCAGACAGACATGTGGTACACATATATACATACAGGCAAAACACTCATANACATAAGATAAATCATTAAAAATTATTTTGGTGTTTTAGAGATTTCTCTGTGTAGGTAGCCCTGGCTGTTCTGGAGCTAGTTTTGTAGACCAAGCTAGCCTCAAAATCATTGAGTCACCTGCGTCTGCCTCCCGAGTGCTGGGATTTTTAAAATTTTTATTTTTTCTTTTTTTTAATGGGGCCTTGCTGTCAGTTTGTAGAGAGCAACTTATTGTCTTGGCAGAAGCCTGGGTTCTTTGGGGATTTCCATGGCACCCCTTTGGCCAACAACTCTATTGGATATGATTCAGTCCCATTACTGGTAGTTTTGTTTGGTAACAAGGGATGGCCAGTTGGAACTCTGCCTCACACATTCTTTAGANACTTCATTAGGATCATCTTCATATATTTTAGGAAGTTTCCACTGCACTAGGTTTCCCTATCACCCCTCAAATGTCCCTCAATTCTAGCTGTCTCTCCCCATGTTCCTTCCAGCAACCCCCGTTTCCCCTCCCCATCTTTACCCGATCCTCCTGTTCTTGTCCCCCAAATCTTTTATTATAAAAGCAGCTTCATATAACATTTGCTCCTTAAAAAAAATGTGTTATACTCACACAGCAGAATTCTATTCAGTTACCCAAATAATGAAATCTTGTCATTTGTGACAATGTAGATGTCACTGAAGATCATTGCGTTGAGTGAAATAAACTAGCCATAGAAAGACATAATCATGATCACACCCACATGTGGAGTCACCGGAGGCTGAGGAGAGCGGTGAGAGAGAGATGGGACAAAGTTGACTGCTNTATTACATTACAGTCAGATAGGAACAAGTAGTTTGGGTATGCTTGTGTATAGTGTGATGACCATGGACAACAACCAATTCCTGGACAGTCCAAAAGGCTAGAAGAAAGGATGGAGAAAAATTTTCACCACAGTGAAATGCCAAATGTTTGAGAAGATAGACAGGTGTAACATGTTTTGAATATACAGAACACATACATATATCAAAACATCACATTATCTATTACATATGTTTTTCATGCACCTGTTAAAAACTAAATTATTCAAAAGATTTCTTGAATATACTTTTCACCATCTGTTGGATGCCCTTAGAACAATTTTCAGAGACTTTCATTAATTTTCTTCTCCACTTACAGCTGCTTCACAGGGGACCTCCATTACAGAAGTCCCAATGCAAAAATATTAAAGACATAATAGAGCTAGATGAAATCTAGAGGAAGCAAACTAAAACATGAAGACAGTGGTAATTTCTATACTAACACAGAACGTTTCTCATTTTCAAATGAAAAACTTGAGAACAGAAGTCATTGACACAAATGACACCTATTTCATCAGGACATGAAGCCCACCATCCTCTCACTTTTTATTTCAACCATACATCATCATCTTGGTTGGTCCTTTGTCATCACTAGGGATTTGAATGCCTGCTTTAAAGACTTTATCTTCACCACCAATGTTATCATAACGATTTTAATAAGCATGAAATATTTTATCATCGCATGTGTCCTTAGTCCACTGATCTAACAATCTCAGTTAGCAATGTCCATTTCTTGAACTACTGCATTTTTCCTCTAGTTTACTTTCTATGCTCAGGCATTTTCATTTCTTTGCAAACACCTTCAATTCCTCTTTTACTTCTATTTCCTTCTATTATTCTCATCTCCTAAACTTAATCCTAGTTGAATACAATTCTCTATCTATTCAGTACTTGCACTAGAACAACTGAATAAATCTCAAGAAAAAGGCAAAAGTATGGTGATGGGTCTCACTTTAAATGTAAGATGGCTAAATGTAAGTGGTATTCAGGCTTGCCCAGAATCTTATATATTCCTGGTCAACATTTCAAGATTCAGAAAACTATTCAATTCTTCTCTGTTCTTTTTTGTCTGTCCATTTGTTTTTCTGTTTCAAGACGGGGTTTCATGTAGACCAACCTGACCCCCAACTTGCTATATAGACAAGAATAACCTTGAATTTCTAGTCATCCTGCCTCTACCTCCCTTGGGATTGCAAGCATGTGCCACAATCCCCAGTTTTCTGTAGTTCTGGAGATTGAGCCAGGGCTGTGTACANGCTAGGCATGTACTCCACCAACCAAGATACCTCCCTAGTCCTGTTCTCTTCTAGTCTTTCCATGCAAACATTGAAGGCCTCATTCTTAGTCCTCTAGGCAACACAGAAGTTTGCTTTCACAGAAACTATACCCAAATTGATAGCCTGTTACCGTGTACCCTGTCTCCATTTCTAAAACAATGGATGGGTCTAACATTAGCTAACTCAAAAGTGTATCACATCATGTGGTTTGGATATGAAATGCTCCCACAGGTTTGTGTATTTGAACACATGGTCCTTAGCTACTACACTGTTTGGGAGATTTTGGTACCCAGCTAGGNGAATGGATCACACTCTGACATTTAGTCCACTCTCTCTGCTTCCTGATCCACCAAGATATAAACAAGCCCTGGCCTCACTGGCTGAGCTCCTCCAGCTTCCACGCCTTCTCAGCTATGAAGGACTGTATGTCTGAAACTGTTAACCAAAGCAAACTTCTCTTGAGTAGTGTCTTCNAAGAATTCTGTTAGTGATGGGAAAAGAAACCAATACATATCCTGTGGAGAGTCTGCCTGAACCTTCTGACCTNGTGTCACCCCAATTTCCCTTGCATCAGTACGTTTCCTCTTTGCTCTCTGACATCAGCACAGATAGTGACTAGCACTCTTGAAGCAACTTGTCTGCCCTAATAGCACATCAAGATCCTCTGGAACCACATTTTTTTTTTTGGCAAAATTGTTTCATAATCTCCCACGTGTCCTCTAAAGCAGCTCTTGCTACCATAATCATCCTATTCAAAATCTCAGAACAAATTACAAAGTACTGGTTTGTAATTANAAATTTCTCTTAATATCTTAGAGGTTTGATCCCTCCACAACATTTGAAAGACTGTCTACACTTAGTTTCCAAAACATCACATTCCTGGCCTTGCTCTTCCCTCGTTAGTGCCTCTTCCTTGCCTTAGCTGTTGAATTCTCCAGCTTTTTCCAGTTCCTTAATGTTGAAATGCTTCAGGGTTTAATCTTCATGTCTCTGCTCTTCTCAGTCTTCACTTCTCCCCTGTCTAGTTCCATCAAGCCTTTGTGGTTTTGTCATTTTGTCATTGAGTAATGACAAAACCACATAAATGCCAACTCCAGCACGCTCTGTCCGGCCCTTTGCATTTCCACTTAAATGTATCTGGTAGAGACTTACAATCAGTGCAGTCTCCAAAAGGGCTCCAGATTGTCTTTCCTTTTACCACAATTTTATCTTTACCTACTTATCCCAATCACAGCAAATGATAACTCATGTCACTGGGGGGTGTGGGGGGACTTGCTGAAGCCCAATTTCTCCCTTAACCTTCCGTTTTAAAATTTTCTGCTGATTTCATCTTCCAAATATACTCCAAATAAAAATGTCACCTTGGTATAGGCCCTTATCATCACTTTTAAACTATTGCAATAGCTTCCTAATTGAATTCCTTTCAGTATTCCTGTGCCACTCAGTTTTATTGTCAACTTGACACAAGCTACAGTCATCAAGGAAGAAGGAACTGCCATTGAGAAAAGGCCTCCATAAGACTGTCTTGAAGGCCAGTTGTGTGGGAAGGGCCATAGCTAAGCAAGTGGTCCTGGGCTGTGTAAGGAAGCAGGCTGAGCAAGCCATAGGAAGCAAGCCAGTAAGCACCACTCCTCCCTGGCCTCTGCCTCCAAGTTCCCATTGTGGCTTCCATCCATGATGGACAACTGTAACTTGTAAGCCNAATAGACCCTTCTTTCCCCTTGGTGATTTTGGACAGTGTTTTATATAAATTTCCTTATAAATTCTCTTCATACATGAGTTGCACACAGCCCATATTTCTTTGCATGGAGGAACAGGGAGTCTGTTTCTACAAAAGCTATTTTATATGTCTTAGTTAGGGTTTCTATTGCTGTGAAGAGACACCATGACCATGGCTACTCTTATAAAGAGAAAAAATTTAATTGTGGTGGCTCACTTACATTTTCAGAGGTTTAGTCTATTATCATCATGGTGCAGTGCAGGCAGACTGGAGAAGTGCCCTACATCTTGACTTCCAGACAACAGGAAGTGGTCTGTCACACTTGAGGGCATATATGAGCCCTCAAAGTCCACCTCCATAGTGACATCTTGCAATCACTAAGTATCAGAAGACTGGATTTTATGCCCTCAGACAGACATGACTGATAGATCAAATATCCTTAGAGAATCCTTAGACTGTGGGCTGGATGGCTTCTGTGTGCTTCTCTGTGCCCCGAGCCTTTCAACTCTGCTCTAGGTTCATACAGCCTGACTTTACAGGCTGTCCTTGTGAAAAGTCTCTTCTAGGCAAGGTGACAGGATTTAGTATGCTTTCACTGAGTGATGGGGTGCAGAAGCAAACTGGTGGTTACAGCAAACACGTATTTCTGTCTCTTGTGTGGGAGTCAGGGGAAGAACCACCTCTGTGGTTCTCTGGCTTAGCTATGGATGTGAGACACTGGGGGGGTCTGCTAACACATCCATCTTCTCATTGAGGGACTCCAGCTGAAGGGTCAGTCACTCTTGGAATAGATCAGATTGGAGAAAGGTCAAAGCCTTTCTTTGCTGACCTCCCTTGTTACTAGGTCTTTGTGGGTTGGCAGGGTTCCTGTTCTGGTCTGTAAATCCCTTCCTGGAACTACGCTTCCCAGGCACAGCCTCTGCTCCTAGTTCATGATTCTTGAGAGGAATGAAACCATAACAAAACCTCAAACTTAGTCTAATGAGCCTGGTGGAGGACTTCTGGCTGTTGGACATATTAAGATAATAATGTGTTCTTTTCAGCCACTGGGTTTGTGGTAAGTCACTATGACACCAATAACAAAGNGATTGCTTTCCAGTTTTAGGTGGAGGAAATTGTGAGCCTTGGCAGACATACCCTTGGGGTTACTACATCGAAGAGAAAACAACCACAACTCTTTCAAGTAATTTAACACCTACTTAAAACCAGCACAGCACTAGGATAACACTATTTACTACATTCTTGAAAATGAGTGAATTGAGGCTGGAGAGATGGCTCAGCAGTTAAGAATAATGCAGTTAATGCAGCTCTTGTAGAGAACCCAGATTCAGTTCTCAGCACTCACATGTGGCTCCCAGTCATCTGTAACCCAGTTCCAGAGAATCTGATACCTCTTTTGACCTCCACAGGCTCCTACACACTGGTGTACATACATGCACTCACATGTACATAAAATGTTTTTTAAAAAAAGAACATGATGAAATTTTGCACACTATTACATCAAACAATAGAGCCTGTACAGGAAATAAGTGAATGTGACTATGAATTAAGAAAGTTGGAAATGCCTCTGAATAAGTGGGTTGTTGTGGAATATTAGTTTAAGATGTGTTACATTTGCTTATGTTGTGGAATTGTTTAATGATTCAAAGATGTGTTGCATTCTTTTATGTTGCATTTGTTTAACTTTAATTTGTAAAGCTGTGTTACTTTGCCTGCCTAAAACACCTGATTGGTCTAATAAAGAGCTGAACGGCCAATAGCTAGGCAGGAGAGAAGGACAGGTGGGGCTGGCAGGCAGGGAGAATAAATTAGGAGGAGAAATCTAGGCTTGAGAGAAGAGAGAAGAGAGAGGAGTGAGAAAAGGGGAGAGGAGGATGCCAGGGGCCAGCCACCCAACCACACAACCAGCCACAGAGTAAGAAGGAAAGATATATAGAAGAAAGGTAAAAAGCCCAGAGGCAAAATGTATTTAAAGAGAAAGAGAATAATTTAAGTTAGAAAAACTGGCTAGAAACAAGCCAAGCTAAGGCTGGGAATTCACACATAAGAATAAGTCTCTGTGTATTTATTTGGGAACTGGATGGCTGGCCACTAAAGAGTTAAAAAAAAACAAAACAAAACCAACTACAGTGGGTGGGATGGGCAATCAAATTGGACAAGAAAGTCAGAGTCCTATAGTGAGGATGAAATTGCCCCAAACAGCTTTACACTAACAAGAGACCAGGAGGGAAGGACACACTGGTTGGCTCAGAAGCTGTGCCTGTAGCCAGAGTACAGATCCTTACTCTTCAACACATTCAGTCCAGCAGCACGCCAAGAAGGCAGGCTTTGGGTGTCATTTCACTTCTCTCTTCTTTCTCGCCTGTGATGAACCACAGCATTCTGGGATGAAATTCTGAAAAGGCTGCCTCTGTCAGAACTTCCCTTAATTGTGGGACACAGTAGGACATCTTGATGGATTGCCTCTCTCAGAACTTCCCTAAGTTGTGGGACACAGTAGGGCATCCTGATGGATTGGCAGGCTTTGCATTTCTTCCGCAGAACTCTAGGGTCTTGAAGCCTCCCAAGACAAGAGGACTTGAAGCAATAATGATTGTCCCTTTAACTATAGGGACTCTTCACCCACAGGTCGGCATACTGGCAGGTTTTAGTTAAGATTTTATCTTAGGATCTGGGGCGGTGGCACACATCTTTAATCCCAGCAAGGAGGCAGAGGTGGATGGATCTCTGTGAGTTCAGGCCAGACTCTATCTCAAAAAAAAAAAAAAAAAAAAAAAAAAAAAAAAAAAAAAAATCTTAGAAAATGTTTCTGGTTCTTGGAAAGTCTAAGAACTGCGAAGACTGGTTAACATTGTCAGATGCACAGACTATTCCCTGGGGCAGCACTGTCTGAGGTCTAACTAAAAAGAGACAAGGATCTGGCATCAAGCATCTCCCAAGGCAGGATAGAAAGATGGGAAAAGTTAAAGGAATGTGAGAAGGGGGGTAAAGCCTTGTTTCATTTGGATCTGGTTTGTGTTTCTCATTGGTGAAAATAAAGTATTTAAACACAACTAAAAACCATGTTATGAAGATTGCCTACAGGGAAATGCTCACTTTTTAAAGAAACTCCCCTTAGAAAAGAGTGCCAAAGAGTAGCAATTTGTGTTCACTCAGAGCCAAGATGCAATGTGATCTTTGAGTTGACTGTAACAGGCACCCATAGACCTGAATGGTATACTTCATAAACCACCACATAATTTCATCGACAAAAGGAAATTTCTTATGCAAAGAGAAATTAGCCAACTGGCCCATGTTTTAAACATAACTTTACAACGATAAATTTTTACTTAAGTTTTAAACTTTGTTTCATCTTTGACCCTGGTTGGAAATTGGACCCTAAGCAATTTGACTTTAAAAGCTGTAAAGTCATACATAGCTATTTTCAACCCACATCTGTCTCTCCAAATGCCTGTGTTTATATCTAAAATGCATGCTCTCTCTCTCTCTTACCCTTCTTAATAAATCCAACTTTGCTTTGTAATGACTCAGCCTGAACTTCTTTTCTACAGTGTAAATCAAGATCCCAACCTCAGGTGGGTAGGTGGAGTCCCTAAGTCCCCCCACAAAGTCCCTAAGTCTCCTCAGATTATAGCCAGCAGCACCAAACTAGTCTCCTGTTACCACTAAACCTCCTATTTCTGAGTGATTGTGGTTTGTGGATTATCCTTCCAGGCCCTAATGTGGAGAACCATTGAGAGACACCTTGAGTTCCACAAAGCAAACACTGGGCTAATCAGTGAACTTGACACCATCCATTTTGGTAGGCAATACTTTCTTTTCTAGCCACATCTCTTGTCACAGCAAAAAGGGAACTAGCAAAGATGTTGAGAATAATATCGAGCATTAATTGGCTTGAAGTCTTCCCAAGATGGGCAGCTGTCTGAAGGTCACTAAGCCATGATTCAGTAGGTTGAAGCCTGCCTGGTGAATCAAGGTTAACAAAAGCACTTCTACTGGAAGCCATCTCCATTCTCTTTATGGATTTTTCATTGTTCATTAGTAAGCAAACCTGAAAAGATTTCCCCTGTCCTCTCCATCCAGTCACATCTCCTCACAGAACTGAAGGTATCATGACCTGGCATTCTGGTTCCTTTCTTAAAACATACCACCCTGCATTCACCACCACACAGTACATGTTTCTCCACCTGCCACCAGACAGTGCACGTTCCTTCAAGCTCATCCAGTCTGGCATGCTGACATCTGAGGCTTTGACTGGCTGTCACTAGGNATCTGTTCCTGGTGCTGCTTAGTGGCTGAGGGAATGGTCCCTTTGAAAGAGCAAGGAAATTGGCTGTAGAGGTTCACAAAGGTTTTCTAGTAAGATCTGAGCTAGCTTTACCCAGCAGGGCTGCATTAGAGGATTGCTTTACCATGTGCATGGTTACTAGGTGAATGGAAGGGTTTGCACTTGGCTGTGCTAGGGGGAGGTCTTTTGCTCCACCCCTTGGTATTCCTATAAAAGGCCCTTTAGAAGAGACNGGCTGGTAGATAATGATCCAGGCCCTCCTAAGGCTATCCTGTGTTTCTGTTTCTCTCCCCTCTATCTTTCTATCTAATATCTCTTATGCCTCACTCCTCAAGCGTACCCTGTTGTAAAATGTAGGAGCAAGTCTTCCAGCTGGGCTCCCACAGTTGGCTTTCCTTCAAGTCCAGATCAGTCTCTTTGCAATGACGTTTCTATGTAAGAAGGTAAACACTACTTATCCCTGGAAATGTGCCTTTATTTTTTTTCTTCAAGCTAGCTTGTTTGGCCTGTGTAGGAAGCATAGATTAGTATTGTCTTAATGGTAACTTTACACCTATGAAATAATCACCTTAGTCTAGCTAGCCTGAAGGATCTTTTTCTTCTTTCCTGGTGTGGATTCTTCAAACCACTGGTGTTTGCTTTCTTTTCTATTATCATTATCATCTTTATTGCTAACTTAATTACTCTGCGGCCAGGGTGTGGAGGCAGATCAGCTGTGTTGAGAAACATGAAGCTCTGAGAGTGCTTATTTGTCGATAAGCTGCATATTTCTGATATGCAACAGGAAATGACTTTATTATAAAAAAATTTGAAAGAAAAAAGTGACATCTTAATGAAGATTTCAAAATAAGCCAGTGGCAAAAGTGAAATATAAAAACCAAACCTTGCCAATAAGAACAGTGCTGGAGGTAACACTTTGGAGTTTAACTTGGAAGTTTGGATTTCATGAGCCAAACTGTGAAGGGTGGGGGCAGAGAAAGAAGGGAGGAGGGCTACATGTGAGATAATTCTGGCATGAGTCTGGAAGAAGGGGTGAGGGGTGGGGGGGGACACGTAAAACCCATCATTGGTAATTAAAATTCACGATCAAGATAGTGAAGAGCTAATGTGGTGACCTTGTAGTTCCAGCCCTCGAGGCTAAGGCAGGAAGATCCTGAATTAAAGGCCTAGGTTAGGTAACAAGACCTTGTCCCTCCTCCACCCCACCCATACACAAACCAACTTCTAAAGAAAAGGCAGAAGAGGAGGCAGAAATCGGTGAATCTTAGATGGTGACGGAATATCAACAGTGATGTTGACAAGAACAATGCTATTAGCTCTTTGAAAAGAAGTGAGAAAATTTGGCCCAAATCCTGCCTCCCCCATCTCCCTTCCAAGACTATCTGGTTCTCTGCCAAATCCTGGGTAATAAAAAGAGCCCGAGATTCTCTGCACAGAGGAGAAACTGCAGCTGGTGCACAGAGAAATCCGGACAAGATCACTGAGGTAAGAGTGAGACCAAAATCATGTGAAATTTTTAGTTAGGTTTTGCAAAGAAAAATCTTAGAAACTACAGCGCTCCCTCTCCCTCCCTTATTTCTGAGGAAGAAATCATTGCTAATAGAAATAAAGTAGATGAAAAACAGCTGCTACTAACTCATAATGCCATTTGCTCTCCTTCTGGTCAGTTTAAAATTATTAATGAATTGCCTGATTAGACAATGTTAGCATTTAAATCCTTTCTCACCATGAAACTTTTCCAAGCAAGATGATAATTCAACTTTCTGCTTTTATGTTTAGCAATTGCCTGCAAGTGGCTCTCAGTAAAAGGAAGATCACGGAAAAACAAAATAGAGCATTTGTGAGGGGGAAAAAATAAGGAACTGATTGCCTACATGGACACATTTTAAAAACGTATCCATTTTGATACTAGTCACCTGAGAGACTCTCTTCTGAAGGCTGCTCGTCCTTTGTGCTCCTGACAATTTTTCCTCCTTATACTTTTCTCTACTTTACCTCTCTGTAAATCAGGGGTCCTCAACCTTTTTAGTGCTGCGACCCTTTAATGCAGTCATTGTGACCCTCAACCATAAAATTATTTCNTTGCTACTTCATATATGTAATTTTGCTACTGTTATGAATTGTAATGTAAATATCTAATATGCAATATGTCTAATATACAACCTCTGTGAAAAGGTANTTTTACCCCCCAAAGGGGTTGTGACCCACAGGTTGAGAAAACCACTCTAGATGCATGTCTGCTCTTCAGATTGTTTTGGTAAACAACATAGTATGAAATGCCCTATGCTGTAGTCACACAGGAGCCAGAGACTGCANGTGGCTGCCTTCCTGAACTGCACTTGCTTTCACCTGTGCCTGCTTCCTTGACTCATCCTTGATGGATACTGTGGTCCAACATTGGGCCCAACACCCCGGACAACTGCTTTTCATGTTTGTCTTTCAAATACTTGATGCTTCCCTTCTGGTTTCCTCCCNGATGATGCACAGGTCTACGTTCCAAACATCTCAGAATCCTCTGATTTCTCAGATTTAGGGGCCCCCGAACCTTGTCACACAGTGAAAGAGTTCCCTTAAACAGTTAAGCATGCCATGCAGATTGCTCTATGGGTCTCTGGCTCAAGTTTCACATTTTCCCCATTCTTCTCTGAGAGGTTCTGCGATCTCTCATGCAAAGGTGAGTAGTAATTTCTGACTTCCTCAGCCACCTAAATGCTATTTCTTTGGATCCCTGTTAACTTCACATTTACAGAGAAAACAATTCCATGGTAATCTTTAACTTTCATATACAGGTTGGGATAGGGTTGGAAATGAATTTTAAAAAGTAAGAAATGAGGACTTTTCTTTGTGTCTGCCAAGGGTTACAGGAAAAGAGCTTTGTGAGCCGTTTATAGGAATGGGAGTATCAGTTGTCAAGAGTTACATTCCATCCACAAATAAGGTCAAAAGAAAACGCTATAAAGGGGCAGTGCTGTGAGGAGATAAATATGTGACTGGGAATATTACTGCTGAGGAAGTCCAATAATATGTTTTTTATTTTGTCTTTAACAACCTGAGTGTGACTTTGCCAAAATCAATGCATCTTTTATGCAACAGTTGACATTTTTTGCAATCACTGTGAGTCTAAGGGTAGGAGGCAGAATTTCCCCTTTGTGTGTCAGTTTGCAAAAGGGGCAGTTAGACACTACACGATCAAATGTGACTTCCTTCAACAGCAGGAAGGAATCACAGTTCTGTGGAACAATGCAGAAAGATGATTGGTTCATACTTCAGGAAATTGTGGTAGAACCTCTTGTCTCATCTGTTTCTTACCTCTTTTCTGGTGTGGGTGTCTGAGTGCAAAGTGAACTTTTTTTTCTTCATTTTGTGGTGCTGTGACTCAAACCCAAGGCTTTGGACATACTGGGTAAACACTCTACCACTGAACTACCTCTCCAGCTTATGACAGGCACTTGTTTTTCTGTTGGCACAGAGCCTGCGCTTTAATCCGCTGCTGTTTTAGCCAGCAAATGTGGTTCCACAGTTACTGGCTTGCTTCTCTGGCAGCAGCTGGGCCACTCAGGCCTGGCAGAAATTCTATTCTCACAGGCATCAGCTGTGTCACTGCTGCCAAATATAGCTTTTAATTAAATCTCTATCATTCTATTTATCAATAAGACTCGGGAGACAGAGGCTGGGGTGAAAACCTGCTAGCTCAGAGAGGTTGAGGAGCAACTAGCTGACCTTCCCTTTTTTCCAGTGTCTCTGAAAGAAGGAATCCTTCTGCTCCGCCAAAACAAAAGAACCCACNCTATACTAAGTCCCTCCCTACTACTTCCTGTCCATCTCTTTACCATCTTATANACACCCTATGAGTCTCTATGATTACTTCTGTCAACTAGTTGCTAACTTGGCCTCCAGATCCAAGGTTGATTTTATTTAATTAATGCAAATGCAAACTCGGGGTTCACAGTATGATTGAATATCCCACAAAAGGCACGTCTAAGGAAATAACTCTTACAAGGAAGACAGATCTCATGATGAGAAGAAACCAAAGGGTGTGGGAAGTTTGGGGCACTTTCTCCTTGCTGCAGACTCCTAGCACATACTGCTTTTGTCATTGGTAGGTTATACCCCTGAGGGGTTTTTTCTTTTTGTTTAGGGGAAACATGATGTAGGTTAATGGAAAAAAGCTACAGCTTCTGGTGGCAGCTTCAAGTCCATCATCTAGCTATTGTTTATCAGCTATGTAAATTTGAGTCTTACTCAACATTCCTGAACCTGATTTTGGCCCCTCTGGTGTGAAATGTGAAACAAGTCAAAACCATCAAATAAACATCATTAAAACCCTACTCAAGAGAAGTTCTGTGACTGGCTGCACAAGTTGGAAGTGATCATCAAAGGTTACAATTCCATCTCTGAGCATTTACTGAATGTGAGATTATCNTGAGTTACTCTGTTCTTGCAGTACCTCTGTGACATAGTGTTACCATCTTGATTAGTGAAACCAAGAAAGTGAGATTTGGAAAGACTACCTACCCCAAATGGAAAAGTTGGTAAATTTCAGGTCAGGGATTAAAATCCAAGGCTAAATTTCATTAAGAAAAAAACAACAACAACAAAAAACAAAGAAGTAAGCATGCTTCTAAGCCAACTTCGTTGATGTCTCTAAGCCTCTCTGGAGAGCAATACCTTTGATTCAAAATTCCCATACTTTTCTAATATAAAATACTAGTGAGAAAACACTAGAGTCTTCCACCTATCTGGGCAGGGCTGAACCCACCGTTACTTGAGGGAAAGGTTTCCACCAGCTACCACCTCTTCTCTATTTCTTATGCTATTCCTGTTGCTATGAATAAGACGGATCCATCCACAAACTTGGCTAGGTGTTTTACAGTTTACATCTCAACACCTCCACTCTCAAAACCTCATAAATCAAATGATTACAAAAAAAAATTCTTAGCAGTTTGAGTTCATCTGAGAATGCACTAAAAAAATATAATCAGAAGACTGTTTTGCTCATTAATTCCCATGGAATCCTAATAGGGACTGGACATTTTTGTGAGGAGTTTAACAGAACTTCGGAGTTGTGTATGCTACTCTGCTCAGTCTCAACCAGTTTTAGCTTGTGACTTGTTAATGACAGATATTTAAGAAATGATATTTAAGCAAGTTATATTTTCCTTTGTTCGTGTATGTGCGTGTGTGTGTGTGTGTGTGTGTGTGTGTGTGTGTGTGTGTGTGTAGGTCAGAAGACAACTCTGTAGGGTCTTTTCTCTCCTTCCACCTTTATGTGGGTTCTGAGGCTTGAACTCAGGTCCTTGGACTTGCATAGTAAATGCTTTAACCAGCTGAGCTCTCTTAACAGCCCCANCCCACCCCTTTCCCTTTTTAAAGAAAGTTTTGGCGTTTTGAGACATAGTCTCATACTGTACCCCAGGCTAGCTAGGAACTCCCTAGCTGGCTTTGAACTCATGGTAATCCTCTAGCCTCAGCCTCTCCAGTGCTAGTCTTACAAGTATGAGCCACCATGCATGTTTTGTTTCATTTTGTTTTTCATAAAGGATGCTGTGCTTTTCTTCACTTGTTCTCACTTGGAGCTTATCACAACNAAACAGTACTTCTTCAAATCTGAATTTATTAGTTCAAGATTTTTCTTCCCNGGGGTTGTATTTTCTGTTATCTTTTATGCATATATTGTATATGATCTGTCCTGTTCACACCAATCATATTCAAAAATACTTCGTAGCCTGGTGTGGTGGAGCATGCATGTAATCAAAGCACTGGAGAGGCAGAGGCAGGCAGATCTCTGTAAGTTTTTCCCAGGCCAGCCAAGCATCCATAATGAGAGCTTGTCTCAAAACAAAAGCAAAAACACACTTCACCAGATCTCTATATAATGTCTTCATATTGGCAAATTATTACTAGTAATGCTAAGCTTTCATGAACACTAATTCCTTCAAATATTTTTTAAAAGTTTCAGCCAGAGAAACTGGTACCAATATTCTGACTTAGTGACAGTCTTTAGCTTCCTGCTTTGACTTCCATAATGAAAAGTCCCTATTACTGGAATAGATATATAGATTCCTTTCTATTAAAGAAGGCACATATTTTTTTCTCCACTGACCTAAGAGTATGTATTGTGAAAACATCATAATTTTCATTATGTAGTAGACATTTAATAGACTAAACTGGGCACTCTTAACTCAATGAATGCAAACAGCTTAACTATTTGGAGAGTGCCATGCCTAGGATGTGATGGTCAGGCTAGACNTATGACTGTTATCCTATTCATTATATCAAGTGGAAGGCTTTCTCCTCAGTGTCAGACTCATGAGAGCAGACTCAGATATAGATGCATTAAAGCCATTAGTATTCTGATACAACAGGGGGAACATCTTCTCTGTGTTATCTTTGAGAAGAGAGGTACTTAACCATCTTTTCCCCTTAGTAGTTTTCATACCAAACCCAGTAACTAGGTCAGGAAGACCAAGCCTGCTAAGGGTCCCATTAAAAGTCATGGAGACAGAGATTCACAGACAGCTGTCTGTCCTGTGAAGTCTGTCACACCATGCTGGTGCATCTTCAGACCTCTGAGTGGTATTTCTNTTAATGTGTAATCACTGGACTGTGGGATGAAATAGCCAAGGTGTGCATTGATTTTTGGATCACTAGCTCTCTCATTTTCTACTCATGGAAAGCCCCTATACCCTCAACTTTCAAATGTCTGATCATCAGCTAATATTCAGCACACGGTGCNGTTCGTTAGTCTCACCTCTGAGAAGACCGGTGTTCAACAGTCTTTTTAACTTAATGTTTTCACTTCAGCCCAACTTCCGGTAACCAAGATGGAGCCCACTAGGAATCCTATGTAAAAACAATGGAAACAGACAGCTAGCAGGCAGCTGGAGATACCCAAGAAGGGGGACAAGCAGAAGCAAGAGCCAGCCTTACACAATTAAGTCTATGAAGCCCGGCAGCTGGACGCCAGCGCTGGGAGGGACTCTGGTTTTGGCTTTTGACTACACCAGCTAGCACGGGAAGGTGTGGTGGCACGGGAAGGTGTGGTGGCCGATGTATTATGAAACATGGAGCTTTGCAGAGCCTTTAACAGCCTGCTCTACAGTGTGAGTGTTTCTGTTGCCCTCCAATGAGGACATCACAAACACAAGAGAAAACCCATAAAAGCTACACTAGGAGTGATTACAGCCTTTGNACAAGGGAGACTTTTCCTGTAACCCACTGATATATCTAAATTAACTTCAGAATAAAGGTGATATGAATAATNTTTTAATCAGAAAATATCTTGTAGGTGTTTTGTCTTTTGAATGCCACTGTGGACTTAAAGTTTTATGATTGTTTTGGTTAAGTCATTTTAGTTAGCTATTCTTTTGAGTCAAATTGCCATAATCTGACAAGTTGTTCTGCTTCATTTTTAAAGAGCTGATGTTAGGCTTTATTTATTTATAATTTTTATTTTATTTTATTCTTGTTTTTTTTGAGACAGAGTTTCCTTGGGTAGCCTTGGCTGTCCTAGAACTAGCTCTGTAGACCAGGCTGGCCTCAAACTCACAGAGATCCACCAGCCTCTGCCACCCACGTGCTGGGATTAAAAGCGTGAGCCACCACTGCCCAGCTGTTGGGCTTTTTTTTTTCTTAAGATGCATTTAGTT
>LZPO01055130.1:108353-120675 GCA_001675575.1 Neotoma lepida
AGAGGAAGAAAGACGTTTTACCTACTTGATAATGACTCTTCAGTTTTATTTGGGTACAAATACTTCTAAATGAATTAATGATCTATTCTCCTTTACATCTTGGATTCTTTGGGCTAAATTAAATTAAGATGAGTTACAAGGCTTAGGTTTTTTTTACTTATAATTTCTTCTGTTCTTTTTATTTTTAATTGATAGGTAAGATTGTATTAATCATGTATAATAGGAGACTTTTAAAAAAGATTTTATTTTTATTTTATGTGTATGAATGTTTTGCCAGCATGTATGTAAGTGTACCACATGTGTGCAGTGCTTGAGGAAGCCAGAAGAGAACCCCGAATCCTCTGTAAGTGAGCCACTCTATGGGTTCTGGGAACTGAACTCAGTTCCTCTGCAAGTGCATCAGGTGCTCCTAACCACAGAAGCATCTCTCCAGCCCCACAACAATAGATGACAGATACTTCAGAAGCTCCTGTTGTGGTACCTGTCGTCTGTCTATCTTGTAGAATGGTAGAATGCAGCCAAGTGGCAAATGCATCACCTCACATGTTATCATCTTCATGGTTAGGTGATGGTGTGGACGGTAAGCTGCTGATGGTGAACATGAGTCCTATCAAAGACACGGACATCAGGCTGAAGGCCAATGACGAGGACCACTCTGTGGAGGTAACAGAAATGTGACTATGTAACAGCCACAACTTGATTTTATCTGTTTATATGTGTTTAGATGTTAGGGAAATTTTGAAGACAGAGTTGGATGCATACTATTGTAAATAAAACATATTCAGTCACTTGTGTGAGCAAGTCACAATGACTTGCTCAGNGGAAAGAGAGCCTTATTACCACAAGTCCAGTCTCCAGCAACAGCACAGAATCCCCAGGGAACTTGTTAGAAAGCAGGATTTCAGGGCCCCCCCAAAACTGAATCAGAACTAAGTCCCCCGGGAGCTTCGTCACTTCACTACAGTCTGAGAGGAACTTCNACACAGAAGGATCTCACATCCTTTCTATTTGGCTGTGTTCTTCCAGAAAAAATTCTTTNATAAAATAATTTCTGTCTCCGAGCCTGTCAAGGGGAAGACAACAAACATGTCCATACATCACCAGTCATTAGCAGCATAAAATTCTACACCTGATCTATTCTTACTTAATAAATGGCAGGTACACACTGATCATGACCAAAAATGATGAACATGTCAAAGAGCAAACAAGTCAGAGCAAGAAGTGAGGAAGAAAACAGGACAGCATAATAAAAACAATTTCTATAAATACACAAAATTTAAAGTGATCCAGTCATGTAAGACATCAACAAAAACAGTGGACAGTGGTCAGCATTCTGCTCAAGACAATATTCTCAAGTGTATAAAATGCAAGATCTAGCATATATAATAAAAAATAAAAGCAGAGTGCTGTGGCATATCAAGTCCTTGCTTTAATGCTCCACCNGCCCTGTCTCTTTTAATCCTCAGAGTAAGTCTATCACTGGTCACCTATTGTTGTACAACAAACTATCTCAAAACTTGATGGATTAAAATAATAATCACTTTTAGGTCTTTAGTGAGTGAGAGCTTATACTGAAGACCTGAGTTAGGTCCCCAATGTTTATTGCCAGGTGACTCACAACCACCTATAACTCCAGCTCCAAGATGATCGAATGCCTCTGGCCTCCATGGTCATCTACATTCATGTGCACAAACCCACACAGAGACATACCCACAGGTCTATAATTTAAAATAAAACAAATCCTTAAAGATAACATAAATAATAATCATAATTTGTCTGTTTTTAATCATTTAAAGAATTTAATCTAATAATCTGATTAAAATTAAATAAAAATATATGTGTATTTAAATTGGAAATGAACCAATCTATAGGCAATGCTGGCTAGACTGAAAAGTTGAANTTTGCTAGATAAAGCACCANNTTCTTTGTATTAGAGACAATAAAGAGCAAAAGAGGGGCACAAATCCAGAAGGGCCACATATAGATCTGCTCAGTCTACACCAAGCAGCTTAGCTAAATGGATCGATTCTCTGGGACTCACTTCTGCTCCTGCTGTACATCCTGTGCCCTCTGCCNTTCCCTCCACCAATTACTCCTCCCTCCTCAACTCTCAACTTGCTCTAGAGACCAAATTATCAATGATTNTTCTCCTCTGGGTTCTAACCCAGGAAGGCAATGTTAGCCCTGGACTTCCCATTCACATATTGGCTTTTTCTCTTCTTTCCTCAGCTCCAGAAGTGTCAAGTCCCCCTGCCAGAAGAGGTCTATTTTGTCCTTCACAGAAAGTCCTCNGACTATGTCTTATTTGAATGTAAGAATCAACCTGGGACCTACATAGGAGTAAAAGATAACCAGCTTGCTCTCATAGAGGAAAAAAACAAGGATAATGAGAATATCATGTTTAAGCTTTCTAAAGTTTAATGGAATAAGAAGCTTGTGGGCTCTGGGTTGAACGACTTAAATGTTACCACTAAAGAAAGAGTGAGAGAAAGAAAGTGACATCTAAGGGAACGGCCTAAGATGCTGTGGAATATTACCTTATTATATATAAAAAGTCTTTTCTTTTCCTCTATACCACTACACATTCAATAATAACANGAATATATGCCATAAGGCATTGGTAAAGAAACTGCAAGAGATTCAGCCTTGGCTTTTACTTTTGTCTGCTTTGAGTTCTGAATGAATTCACACTTGCAGATCTCTTCAGATGTGCAAGCACCATAGCTCATGCTATGCTTTAGACAAGGGTCCATTTTAAAAGCCTTAAAAAAATACACAATTTTCCCTGGTTCTAAACAAAAGGTTGAAATACTAGAGCAGCTAGTGGAGGACCAGCTGCTGCATGATTGACCGTTTCTCAATCAGAATAAAGCAGATGNATTGGTAGATGCCCCAGGCAACCCTCAGACAAGCTCTTTCTGTCCGGATACCTAGTGCTCCAAATGCCTACATNCCTAGACAGGTAGGATAAATGTATGAAAAGGCAGGATAACTGGAAAAAAATTAAAGAAAAAGAAAGCCAGTATTTGTGAAGTGCAATAATTTTACCGATACTTGTTCCCTTTTGTGTGTGGGGGTGGGGGGGCGCTGGAGACAGGGTTTCTCTGTGTAGACCTGGCTGTCCTGGAACTTGCTTTGTAGACCAGGCTGGCCTCGAACTCACAGAGATCCATCTGCCTCTGCCTCTCAAGTGCTGGGATTAAAGGTGTGCACCATCATGCCCAGCTACTTGTTTCCTTTTTTAAATTCTGATTTTGTTTTAAGATAACAGTTTAAGTTTAAGGAAGCCAAACTTACATTAGGAAACGGAACACATTTNAGTCCACGACTGTGATGAAATCATTGCCTATATTTAACAAGCTTAAACNCCTCTGTAACTACTGACCAGGACATCTATTAAGATATCCAAGTAGAATGGGATCTCACAACGCAGTCAGAAGTCCTCTTACTAGAAAGACACTGAATTGACCAGATTTTCAAGAGCTGACTAAGGCCTATGTTTATGGCTTGCTTTCCTTACACACAAATCCTTTTGTTGTTTGGGTTCACAGTAGCACTGTGCACTGTGGAATATATTAATTTAACTTTTGTCCTTTCTTTGGTTCTTTTGACCAACATATCCTTAACAGATCTCCTACTCCCTAAACTTCATCTTTGTTCTCCCTGACATCTCGATGCCAACTGTCATTCCACTTTATTTTGCACTGCAGAATTTTATATATACCTGCTGGTTACAAGGTTCTTCACTAAACTTTTTTGTGTGTGTTTTACTGTTACTGAAGTAGTAAAATTTATATTCAACCATATAGTAATATTTTAAGCTGCTAAAGGAATAGTTTTGCTTGTTTAGACAACAGCAATTTCTACTACATTTTTATTGGCTTAAAATTTACAGTAAATGCAAAAGATAATAACAGAAAACTGATGGAATATAGTATGACCATTTCTAAAAGTGTAAGCATTTAATTTTCAATTGATGAAAGCTACTGTATATAATAGATCGTAGGATTATGATAAAAGAGGCTGGGAATTGTTGTATAAGATCATACAATTATAGCATGATATAACCGTTGCATTAATTTTTCACTGTTTTACTATAGAGACAAAAGTAAAAACAGAATCTATGCCATCCCCCTGGAAACCGCGATGNTGACTATGTGAATTTNTACAGTATACTTAAAATAACAATTATTATAACCTTGAATAAACTACTTGTCAAAATCACGTGTGACCATGACTTTACCACGGAATGCACCAATGTTCTAAGTCTTGAATGAAAATGAATATACTCCAGTCCATCACTATTGACAAGNGAGCTGAGAAGGCTATTCTACAACTCAGGGTATTTAAAACTAAAGTTTCCCACAGAAGGGATTATGGGAGCCCACAAGTGACTCAGTTTCCCAGTTTGAATTTGGAGTCTATTCTGAGTCAATAGAGCTCAGGCTTGCTTGCTCCAGGGCTGTGAGAAAGTCCTGATTTGCCCGTAGAGTCTCCTTAAAAGGCTGTGGGAAAGTCCTGATTTCCCATGGGAAAGAACAAACTATCTAGCTAAACACAGGCTGTTGACTCCAGCTGGAGGTACATCGAGATAGGAAATGAAACTGCCTGCTCCTCGACTCTAGGACAGGATAGATAGTGTTTGAATTGTTGTGCTGTGCATTGTTCTACTTCTGCCCTTCAAGTTTGTATATAAGCTGGCTGTGAAATAAACTCTGACGCTGTCTGGCACTGACTGNCAGTCCTCTCGACTCTGTTCTGTCTTCTACAATCCACACACCTTCACTCAGCTACCCTGTCCACTCACTCTGACAAGGGTTTGCGGCTACTTTGCCTTCATCCTCCTAGTACCCACTGTGGTAGACCTCCTCCCCTCCCCCAAATGACTTTTGACTTTTGCTCCAACCCAAACACACACCCACATGTTCCTGCATCAAAAATTAACCTAAAATTTCCGACTCCTTACTTAGTCTTTCACTCAGCCGCCTTATTTTCTGTTTTGTTTTCTTTTAAAAGATATTTTCAGAGCTGAGGAGACTTTTAAGCATGCATGAAGAACAGAGTCCAGATCTCAAGTACCCATATAAGAGCCAAGAGTGACTGTAAACCCCAGTGCTAGGCGAGGGGTAGAGACAGGCTCATTCTGGAGTGCTGCTGGCCAGCCAGCCTAGCCAAACGGATAAGCTTCAATTTTGAGACTGTCTCAAAATACAGAGGAGTGATAGAGGAAGAAATCTGATGTTGACCTCTGGCCTCTACACACGTGTACAAGCATGCATCTCACACACGTACATATTTTCCACATTCTTACAATCTGTTATTTGATTAAAATATTCCAATGTGTACTGACATTTTGTCTTACTTGCATTGNTTGGATGGCTCATAATACCTGTTCCTAGAAGTAATCTGTCCATTCAGTTATATCAGAAATGGTAATTTTATGTGATAGCTATCTCAAAATTTACAGTTATGTAACNTTATTTATACTCTTTAAGTTTCTGTGTATTGGGGGTTGCTTTTTAATTTTAATTTTTTTCTTTCCCCTCCCCAAACTCCTCTCAGATTCTCCCCATCTCCCTCCACCCCACTTCCTGTTTTTCTTGCTCTCTTTCTCTAAAGAAAAAAAAAGGGAACCAACAAAACAACAAAAAATGAAAACCAAAACAGACAAACTAAAAAATGAAGCTAGGACAAAACATACCAAAATGAAACCAAAAGTTCACACAAAAGCGTGCTGTCTGTTTTATGTTGCCTCTGCTACTCCTGGGCCTGGGACCTGCCCTGGAGAGTGATTGACAGATCCAGTGACACTCCACAGGACACACACGCATGCACACACACACACACACACACACACACACACACACACACACTGATTTTCCCTCTCCCAGCAGGTATCAGTTACAAATAGCTTCTTGGTTGGAGCTGGGACTTGGTGTCTACTTCCCCTCTCAGGGCTGGGATTTTTGTCTGGGTTGAACCTGTGTGGTTCTTGTGCATGGTGTCACAGTCTCTGTGGGTTGATATGTCTATCAGCACTGTTGTGTCTGGGGACAGTTTCCTTGGAGTCAGCCACCACCTCTGGCATTTACAGTCTTTCTGTCTCCTCTACTACATAGATCCCTGGCCCTTGAAGGGAGGAGTCTGATAAAGGCATCCCATTCAGGGCTCAGGGCTCCAAAGTCTCCCACTCTCTGCACGTTATCTAATTGTGGATCTCTGTGCTAATTCCCATTTACTGCAAGAAGATACTTCTCTGAATAGGGTTAAGTGTCAATCTGCTCTCTGAGTATAGCAATATGTCATCGAGACTCATTTTATTGCTATGTTCCTTTAGCAGAAAAATAGTAGGAGGTCTTCCCCCAGGCCTGTGACCTCTCTAGTCCTAGGTTCTTGGCCACCTTAGCAGTGTCAGGTATGGGTACTATCTCATGGAGTGTGCCTTAAATCAAATTGTGAAATGTGGTTGGTTACTCCATAACATTTGTACCACTATTGTACCCATATATCTTGCAGGCAGGTAGATCACAGGATGAAACTTGATANTTACTTTTTTCCTCCAGTCTGCAAAGTACCTTCTAGAACCATGAGTCCTTGTCAACAGGGGTGAAACTTTCAGTTGGGCACCAGCTCAATTTCTCCACATTTGATGACATAAAGAAGTTGTGTCTTCAGTAGTAGGGTTTTACTATTAGGTTATAGAGAGTANCCAATAGCCTTAGCAATAGCTTATGACCTCTGGGAGTGGCTTATGGGACCCCTTTGGCCAACAGCTCATAAGATTTAACCCATTCTTGGCAGTGGAAGTGTTACTTGGTGGCATAAGATGACTTCTTGGGACACTGTATCCCTCATGATATTGTGATTCCATTTCCATTTCTTCCATATATGTATATATTTTAGGAAGCTTCTATGGCAGTAGGTTTCCATATGGCTTTTCAAAAGGTCTTTACTGTTAGTTGTCCATCTTCATATTCTCTCCTTTACCTGGCCCTCTCATTCCCTTTCCATTTAATCCTCCTTTTCTAGTTTTCCCTTTGTCTCTTTATAAAACCAGACTCTANACCCCATTCCTCNGAAGGTCCTCTCCTCCNCATTGGTCCCTTAGGCACTACCTAACCNCTGTGGTTATTCCTATTGACACACACATATGAGTGAATCTGTCTCCAAAAATAAGATGTGTGACTCCTGAGGAGCAACACTTGAGGCTGACCTCTGGCCTCCATGCACAATGCACACATGTGTACACCAGCACACACACACACACACACACACACACACACACACACCCTACACAGGAAAAAAAAGTCATCGAAAAACTCATTGTTGTCTATGCTTACTAAAAATTAATGAATAAAATAATCTGTGTTCAAACAAAGCTATGCTGTTATTATTTAAAAACTCCTAAGAAATTTAGCCTTGGTCTTAGGTTGCTGTTGCTAAACTAAGCTGTTTTTTCAACTGTTTAATATGTAAATGTGCAGATAATAAACTAACAGGACTAACACCAGCCTTTAACTTGCCCCATTCATAAGACTATCTTGCAGGCCCTTCCTTTGCCTATGTGTGATAATTGGAAGGAACAAATTTGGCAAGCTTTGAATATTTGTCAAGGTACACTGGGCCCAGCCCTTAATACAAAGTTAAATACTTAGCTTGCTTGTGACTCTGCGGAATCTATAATTTGTCACTCAAGTCACTTCCTTTACTTCTGGAGAAATTAGGCAAGAAATTCTGCCCCAAGCCACAACCAGCAAAGGTCAACTTTGAGAATCATATTTGTCACTGATCTTTTTTTTTTAAGGTACTGTGTCTTTAAGGAAAATTACCAGAAAAGGCCAAGAATCCTAATCAGCCTCACCTTCTCTCTAACCTTGCTTGGGTACTTCTCCCTTCTGTTGCCAGGGCATGTGTTCCNTCTTCCTTACTAGAGGGTGTTTCTCTCTGACCCTGAGGCAATCACATTTACCCTTTTAGTCTTAGTACTCAGCAGAATGTAAGAATGCAGTAGACAGTCCAAATGTATCTGTTTCATAAATATAGTGATATATAAACAAAATAAATCTACCCTCTGCGTAACGTAGCAATTCCTGGAACCAGTGTTTTCCNTACATAAGAATCTAATTTAAGTGTCTATTGCAAAACTATAACCAAGTTGCAATTTAAAATGTTTTCCTGAAGGTCAGCTACTCTGAGGATACACAGCCAATTATCAAACGCCCTGAGGTATGACCTGTACTCTCATACCATTATTATTTATTATTATTATTATCTTTTCCAAGAACACAAGGAAAGCATTAAGAGTTTGGTTAAGTTCATGGGTAAAAATGGTCTAGCTCTGGAATAAAGTGTCTCAGAGCCTTGATTCACATTCGATTGATGTCTTCTTCTTCTTCTTCTTCTTCTTCTTCTTTTTCTTCTTCTTCTTCTTCTTCTTCTTCTTCTTCTTCTTCTTCTTCTTCTTCTTCTTCTTCTTCCTCTTCCTCTTCCTCTTCCTCTTCCTCTTCTTCTTTGAGTGTGTTCTTCATTTATGCATTCATGTGTGTGTATGTGTGCGCATATGTGTGGAGGTCAGAGGTCACAATGAGGTGTCCTTCTCAACCACTCTCCTCATTTTTGGGGACAGAGTCTCGTACTGAAGCTGGAGCTCATTGATTGGGTAGGCTGGCTGGCCAATGAGTTCCAGGGATCCACTGTCTCCCCATCCACACCTCTGGTTTACAAATTTACACCATCATGCCTAATTTTTTCTGTGTGTGTGCTGGGGATCCAAACTCAGGTCCTCACGCTTGTGTGACAGGCACTTTACCAACAGGTAACTCTTCAGCTCCTGTTCTCTTCCTTTGTCTTTAAGGAACCTCTAAACCCACTCACCCTGACCAGGCTCTACTGCATGGCATCTAGAGCTGTAACGTTCCTCTGAGTCTTTTAGCAAATACCTCTCTTGAAGAAGAATTCATTTCAGACAACTTCTAAGATATCTCCCACTCAGTCAGACAACAGAAACATCCACATGTGTCCAGCAAGGGGAGGGACAAGGATGACCCCTAACCTCCAGCCCATCTCACCTTCATAAGAGAACCTGTGGATTTTTATTTCTTTTTTTTCATATTTATTTATTTTTATTTTAGGTGTATGGGTGTTCTGCCAGTATGCATGTAGGTACACCATGTGCATTCCTAGTGCCTGTGAAGACCAGAAAGGAGTGTCAGATTTTCTGGAGTTGGAGTTGCAGATGGTTNTGAGCCATCATGTGGGTGCTGGAAACAAAATTCAGGTCCTCTGCAAGCTAATGCTCTTAACTGCTGGGCCATCTCTCCAGCCCTTCTGTGCATTTTCTTAATAATTGTCCTGATTATTCCTCTGAGGCATCAAGGACTCCACGGGTCACGTATTATTAGCACAACAGGCTACAAATACAGTGTTTAAATATAAGTATTTGTCAGTGTTTTCCTTAGCGGAAAGACAATGCTCCAAAACAAATTCAAGTGAAGCCAGGCAGTGGTGGCGCACGCCTTTAATCTCAGCACTCGGGAGGCAGAGGCAGGTGGATCTCTGTGAGTTTGAGGCCAGCCTGGGCTACAGAGTGAGTTCCAGGACAAGCTCCAAAGCTACACAGAGAAACCCTGTCTCAGGGGGCAGGAAGGTGGGACAAATTCAAGTGAAGTAACATAGATGTTTACTTAATTCATCTTTTGGCTCCCAGCTCTCAACATATAACACTTTAATATCCAAATTTACTTTATTCACAATTTCCTGTTATTGTTGAGGGTCTTATTCTTTTTTTAATGAGTCACTGAGACTTTTATTTTGCATGCAGAATTGCTGGGGCAGGGGTCTTGCCTGTGGCCACCCTAGAGATTATACTGGTCTCCAGACACTAGCTTGGAAGTGAAGTGACAGAAACAATGACTCAGACCAATCACATGATTACAAAGCTGTGGTTTGCAGCAGGGCTCCATGTGGTCAGATGTGGCTGCCTCTGAATTCTTCAGATCTGCCATGTATGACCTGGACTTCCAGTCTCCTGATGAGGCCAGCAGGACATCATGCCTGACCAGCTGGCTGACCTGTGTAAGTCCTTCATCCGGGAGTATCCAGTGGTGTCCATCAAAGACTCCTTCAACCAGGATGCCTGGGAAGCCTGGCAGAAGTTCACAGTTAGTGCAGGCATCCAGGTGGTTGTGGGTCTTCATCTTATAGGAAAACTGTATGATAGCTCCAGCAAAGGAGGTCTAAATGAGACCAAGGTTCCAGGTCCCATNTAAACCACTGAATTTCTCTCTGCCCCACAAGCACAAACAGCATCTCAAACTATTTCTAACCACAACACTTTTGTCTTCTCTTCCCAGCTACTTCTCCCGTTCATCAGATACTGTGTGTGCATTCTATAGTTTAATTNTGACACAGAAGCTCAGTTTTACAAAACCCTACCTCATGTATTCTACAGACAAGTCCCCGGTTGGCACTGGTACTCTGCCTCATCTTCCTCCCTCCCNAGTCCTCAAGAGGGAGNCCAGGGTCTTGTGTATACCAAGCAAGNNCTTTGCCAACTGAGCTATATCCTAAGCCCCATCCTTGGTCTTACTATGTGACTAATTTCAGGGGTTCCTGGGACACCCTGTGGTAATTAGCTATTGTGATCCACAGAACTTGAAAACCATTCTGCCTGCCATTGTCATTTTATTATAAAGGATACAGCTCAGGAACAGTAAAAAGAAAGAGGTATGGGCAGTGTATTGAAGTTCCCTGTCTCTCTGGGAATGCCACCTCTCATGTGTTCACCCAACAGGAAGCTCTTTAAAGTCCCTCTTTCAGAGATTTTCAGGCTGATGCCATTACAAAGATACTGANTAATCATTTGCCACTGGTGATTGACCTTACTTTAGCCCTCTACCCTTTCCTGNGAACAAGGCGTGGGAGTGTGAGAGTGCTAACAGTTCACTTATGACCTGGTCTTTTTGGCTAATCTGAAGTTCTCTATGAGCCCTTTGAGGCACCAACTATTTTGTTAGCATACAAAAGATACTCTTATCAAATGTTTAAGAAGTTATGCACAATAACTATGGTAGGAACCCAGATATTTATTTTTTCTTATGTTACAGCATTTTAACTCCTATTTCACAATAACTCTTGGCCTCAGAGTGTAGATAAATTTCAGGCATTCATCATTAATATTTATAAATACACATTAAGGCATATTATTACTAAGTGGGCNTCATCCTCAATTGCACAGAGTACTGAAGGAGNTTAAAGCAGTCAGTATAAGGAGAACAGCAGAGTTTGTCACATGGGTCCCACCCAGTAGCAAATCANTAACTACTCTCAACCTTGTTCACCTCACCTGGTTTGTAAAATGGGAGACAGCTCATTTTTGCCTACATNCATCTTTTGTAAATTCCAGATAAGACCATGTATATAAAGGTGCTTGGCTAACTGGGTGAGGTACTTCATAAAAATATTGTGCAGGCTGGGCATGGTAGTGCATACATTAAATCTGAGCACCCAAGAGATAGAGGCAGGCCAATCTCTGTATGTTCGAGGCCAACCTAGTCTAACTAGCTGGTCTGGTTAGCCAGGGCCATACAGTGAGACTAATTGTGTGTGTGTGTTGGGTGTGTGTGTGTTTATTTACATATATACATAATACACAAAGGACAGAAGTTCGTCTTGGTTTGCAGCAGTTTGTTAAGTTTTCATCATGATTANGTAAGGAAGAATTCTTTCATTGTGCTTCTGCTGTTGACAGCCCTCTAATTTCACTTGTCCCACTTCAGTTTTTAAAATAAGATTTGCTGACAGATTTAAAGTTCCCCTTAGCTGTAAACACCCTTCTGAAAACCAGGGTGCTTTGGAATGCTGAGGTGTGGATTTTTATATTATTAAAATATTTAAAAGCATGATTTCATTTCAGAATACATGAACAGAGATGGGAGATTTGGTTGGCCTTTATCCACAGTTCTGGGGAAGTATGCTNCAAATTCTTGGAAATTCCCAAGTACCACACCAGGTTAAGAAGTGATGGACAGGAAGTTCTGATGGGCAGCAGAATTTGTTCATGTTGCTCACAGACCTAGCCACTGTCCAGCTCAGACCCCATGATGGGAAACCCCATGGTCAGCCTCATGTACAAAAAGGACTTTCATCTTAACTGAAAAATCAGAATTAGAAAGGTGTAGATGGCAGAACAGAAAATATTGTATGATGAAAAACAATAAACAAAAAGAAGTGGTACAACTGTAGTTTAATGAAGAAGAATCATCATAAGATGATTATCATGCTTCTGGGAGATGGGTAAGTAAAGAGTGGCCTACATTTCCTG
>LZPO01055130.1:149019-160510 GCA_001675575.1 Neotoma lepida
CAATTCCTGGGATGTAGTCAGTAAACATTAGCTGTCTCTATTTGTTGTTGTTTTAATTTTTTAGGTTGGCATATAAAATAAACGGTTTCATTGTGGCATTTCCATACAAAAGTATCAATATATTTTGTTCTTCTTCAGTTAGTTTTACTATTATAGCAGAAATAAACAAAAAGCCACTTCCTCATCAGTCTTCTCTCTTAGAATGGGAAGAATGGAAGCCTGATCTCAGCTGTGGTAGAACCAGACAGCAGTGTTGATGTCTGCAGCTGGCTGATCACTACTGCATTTCTCCAATTTTAAAACACCCATTTTGTGGCATTTTAGTGCTCCTAAAATCNGAATTTCATCTTAGAAATCAATGTGCAATTTAATATTGTTGGGCTTTCCTTCTAGAAACCTCTTATTAAAATNAAGACGTGCCTTATAATTGATTGTGCCCCAGGATTGAGGAAATAAAGTAATTATTATGCTGTTGCCATAGCAGGCACGACAGTTTTAAGACAAGAATAGCTAAGCTGCTAGAGAGTGTAGTCCAGGGTGCGGTGGGGTTTTTACATTGCAGCAAATCCACCACAATGATCATAACCTTTAAAAGGTTTGGAAGTTCTATTAATAGCCTTTGTATCTTCAGACACCTGCAGCCTTAGATACAAGGAAGTCAGAATGCTTTGGCCCCAAAATGCTGGCTCTATCAATGCTGAGCCTCAGGACTTGAGCACACAGGCACATATAAACGCTGTTCACGCACGCATGCACACACACACACAACCCCCACTCTGAATCTCCTCCTAGTTACTTCTGGGAGTCCTCTTTGCTCAGTGTTAACCCTTCCAGTATCTCAGTTCTCTTCTTAGGCAGATAAACACCCTGTAGCTAGCNACTTAAGAGGACACCTGCCACCACTCNGAACCCTGCCCTGACAGAACCCAGCCTCCTGGTCCTCAAGATCTGCATAGTCTGTAGATAAACTTGCCTTTTTACCAATGAGTCATATATACAGAATCATGCCACTAGCTCCTTTGAATAAANACAGCATGGCCTATGCCTCTGCTAGGAAAGCATGCGACTCAGTCAGTGTAGGTTGGAGAGGGTCGTGAGAACCCAGTGGCAATCTCAATCCTGTTCAGCTCCTGCTCCCTTCTAAAGCGCCCTCTGAATTTCTAGATCATAAGTAGAGAATGATGCCAAGCTCATTTTTCCTTGGCAGGGGCAGACAACCTATAATCTACCTGCATGTAATGAACCAAGTCTTCTCTGACTCACAGGCCAGCTTTCTCTACATTCTTACATTGCCCTTAGGGCTCATTTTCCACAATGCTATCCTTTCCCAGTATGTAAAGAGGACACTGGTCTAAATGTCTGGATAGGATGGATCTCTAGTGGAGGGGGTTGTTTTATTTATATTCAAAAAATTTTTTAATAAAACAGACAGGTTTCTACACATAGCAGAAATTTTTTTCTTTAAAATTTCATTTACTTTTTACATTTGGAGGGACTTTATAAACCCATCACTCGTACTAGGTAAATAATTCAAAGTTTGTTCTTTACTAAACATAGGTCATTAACAGCTCCGGCTTTGTTATAAACAAAGGATGGAAAAGCCACAAGTTCCTAAATTGATTGCTGTTCTTGCCTAAATGGATTCAAAAAGCTTTCAGTTTCCGATGAGGAGTCCCGTGTCTTTTTATATCACACAGATTATTTCCTGTTTGCTATTTTTAGACCTTAAAAGAATAGCTTTTGAAAGTAGGAACTCTGTAAATTCAATGAAGTTTCATTTAAGAGATCTCTCTCAAAACATAAATGTTTTTGGATATGGTTAAACATAAGCCTAATAAAATAGACTGTTCCACTGTGACACTTATTTATCTAGGTTTACTCAGGAGATGAGAACACTGCCAACTAGGAGCCCTCCTTTGAGAAGTTGTGTCTTAATCTAGGATCTGGAAACCAAGTGTTAGAAATGGGCCAACTCAGTTTTCCTATGAGAAAAAAACATTACTGTNTCAAATGGAATCAAAGCTAACAAAGAATTGTGTTTTTAATTGAAGAGTGGAGAAACATAAAGACAAGAAAATGGACAATGAGGTTAGTGGTCAAAACAATCCAAGGAGGAAAAATCAGGTGGAAGTTCCGACCCAGTAATTTGAAATAGGAATTCTGAATGATCAATGTATGATCCTTGTTAACTAGCTTAATACAGGGTTGTTTTGCTTTTAAAACCTTTAATTATCAGCTGGGGATGAGCAGAGAGCAGTCAGANTCTGGGAGTACTTTTAAAACCACTGGAGTTTAAACAGGAACAGGAGGAAAAGTCTATCTGGGAATAAAATGGTGTTTAGGGTCGTGTTGCTGTATTTCTCAGAACTTCATACACACAGGCAAATCCCACACCAGGCTTCATACTCTCAATAAAGCAATTATCCTTTTTTAAACCAGGGTTTTTTAAACCCTCCCAAGTAAAAAANAATAAGCGCTACCAGGTTGGGTGAAAGGGTTATTGAATATAAACCCGAGAGGGCTAAAGTTGGCTCGGATGCAGACACACGGACATTGGTACAGCTAATTCTTGAAGTGTGTGGAGGGATGTACTATGTTCCACAATGTCATGCTTTCAAAGATGAGCAGAATATTCAACAAGATCGCTAGGACTAAGACTTGATCAAGGCTATTTCCTGGGATTAGGCAACCAGATAAGGAGCTTAGTGACACTTGACACATGCCCTCCCTGGATTAGTGCTCTGATTCCTCTGCCTGTGAGTCACAAACTCCGGGTGAATTGAGGGAAGAAGTGGGTTANCCTCTCAGACTCTATCTAATTGGCTCTGGTTTGCTGGGCAGACCAGCTCCTACAAGTGGCAACCATTAAATGTAGACAGACATGCTTTCAGAAATATGAATAGATGCAGGTAGGGAAAAGAAAATACAACTGCAGTATTAAAAAGCCATGCTGCCCATTGCAAATGCTTTATCCCTAAATTCTCAAGGTACAATAGTCTTTGCACTCAATGAGCTTAATTCTAAAACAAAGCAAAACCNAGACAAACAAATAAAACCCACTATTACNGGTTTACTGTCCCCATCCACTCATCCCTCAAAACAAGCCAATCATGGCTGCCCAGACTTACTCTCTGCCTACTGCTTTGCAGCCCCCTGGCACTGCTGATACTTCACTGGGATTGTATTACCCTCTACTGATTTACTTTCAAATCTATCTTAAGAGTCCATGAAGTTTCTCAGGGCTCCTTTGGAAACTTGGGTCAAGAAGATGGGGAGGCGGGCAAGCCTGGAAGTTTTGAACTCCACACCCCATCTTATTTACTTATCTTTCGTTCTGGGTTTCCTGTTAAAGTTCTGTTAGAGTAACCTCTTAGTGATTTCTAAGGGTTTGAAAACCACTGCGGTAGAAAAGGGGCNCCACATAATTTGATATGAACACCTGGCCTATGTCACTACTGCTAGAGGAAAAGAGATTTCTCTTAGTAACAATCTGGGCGCTGCCTACCTCACAAGGTCTTTGTGATGTAGAAACAATCCACTGAAACACCTCCACAGAGCAGTCAGCAATAGAGCAGGGAGCTGAATGACTGGCAGCCCTTTGAGCCGGAAGTCCCACCTCTGTGGCTTCCACCTCCCCCATGCCCAACCCCTACCAACCGGAAGTGGATCCCCACCCAATGCAGACACTCCTCGAAAGAATAAAGACTCACTAGCTAGGGCATGAGTTTTGCTGCCCAAGATATGGACCCGTCTCACNTAGAGTCCTATCCCACTGGCGAGAATTCTGAGCCTGCAGGCCTAGACCGCAACTCCACCAGCCCCAACTTTTTCTCCACAAACCAAGGATTGGACTCTGTCTACCAAGAACTGGACCTGGACTCCTTGGATGAAGACGTTTCCCTGTCTGCTCCAGATGTCATGACAGAGACCTCTGCGTCCACATCTGAATCCCACCCAGCTTCAGAACCAGATTCGACGGANGCTGAACAAATGGAGCTCAAATCTCAGCTCACTAAATTGGAGGAAGAGGTCCTAACATTACGCGACCTGCTGGCAGCCAAGGAGAAGCGATGTGGGGAACTCCGGAGGAAATTAGGCTGCATGACCTTGGTGGGACTGAAGCAGAATCTGTCCAAGAGCTGGCATGAAGTCCAGGCCTCCAACACCTGCATGAAGCCGAAGACCTCAACTGCCCTATCCTCGGTGGGCTCTGCCATCTGCAGGAAGCTTGAAGACATGAAGAAGTCGTCCACCTTCAGATCTCTTGAAGGGCTGATGGGGACAGTCAAGTCAAGAGTTGCAGGTGGCAGAGAGCTTGGCCGTAGCCTTCTTTCTTCACCAGCGAGTGGCAGTGATCCACACTCAGTTCCGGGGAGTGGATGTGAAACTGTTCCAGGGCTTGGAGATCAACTGCTTTCTGTCCTAAAGCCAGAGTAAGCTCTTTGTTAGCCTTGCTTGGCTGCCAAACCAGTACAGAAGCCCTCTTCCCTCATCAGACTTGCCAAACAAAAACAAGCAAACAACCAACAATGGTAAAGCTATTATAATTCTGGACAAGGACACAGTCCAGTTTTGATAACAGGAATACCCATTTGTGTATAGAGAGAAGCCCNTGTTTTATAGTAGTTACTGATACATGTTTGTAGANGAAATGCATCTCTGTGAGCTTTTCTGAGATTACTTTTAACGGACAGGGTAATGGCTCCAGAGGAATCCTAGACCAGATCCCAAACTCTTTGGGATATTAGCCTATCAGAAGGCCAGAGAGATTTGTATCTGCGAAAAGGTATGAAATAATCTGGCAATGTATTCTGCCCATTTCCTTCAAGCACCACTTGACCTACAACCTTTATTTTATTGCAGTGCTGGAGATGCAGCCATGTGCCCCACACATGNTGGACAATTTCTCTGCACCTGAACTACATCTCCATCCTCATAGCTTTCATTTTTACAATGCAGTCAAGATAACCGTCCATCTCAAGGCCCCCAGAGAAGTGGAAAAAATATGAGCCACTGATTGTTAATCTAAAGCTATACATGTTATAAAACTTTATTTTTCACAGTGGCCAACTCAGCAAATCAAATCAGCTTTAATTCAGGGGATTACTATTTTGGACTCAAAGTGGAAATGCAAATTTACATTGNGTGTACTTTTGTTCTCTTTGTATATTAAAGTTGGGGTTCAAAGTTTAACCCTTGTGGCAGCATGTCTGCATCACAAGTTGCATCTTATTCTGCAGCAATTGCTAATTAGCTATCACCTTTAGTTAAGGGACAGCAGGGACACAATATAGCCAGATTTAAGAAAGATAAGCCTCCCCCACCTCCATCTTAAACATTTTGAAAAAATACCAGCCCCCTGTGATGCTGACTGTTAGGCCTTTGAATTGGCCTAATTAACTGAATGTATATCNATATTCTGCTTGACTNTAAACCTACCCTTGGTTTGAACTTCAACTCAGAAGGAAGAAGGACCCAAGCCTCCCAAGGTAGCAGATCTATGGGAACCTGTAGGAACTTGGTTTGGGTTTGTTCAACCTTTCTAGTATCTGGTTTCACAGGAACTAGGTTTTGATTTTGGTTTGTTTGGGTTTTGTTTCTTGTTTGCCNCTTTCAAAACATCCGTCTGGTCACTTCCTTCTTTCCTCTCACCATGCTGTCTGAAATAGGAGTTTGTGTAGCCCTGGTTTACAGCAGACTGCTATTTGCTTGAGTACATCTCAATAACCCGTTATTGCCTACAAGTTGGCCCTCCCGTCCAAGCACCAGGTCCTCTTTTGCTGTTTCCTGAGTGTTTCTTTTGCGTCCCTTTTGTTCTTTAAAGTGAAACTAAGTGCTGCTGTCAGTGCAGAAGCTCCTGGTAAAACTGTGTGGCCATTGATAAATCCCAGCCCTTCACAGCGTCCCAAAGGCCAAATTTTGCTTGGATTAAAATAAGATGTACAAGTCTTTTGCATGTTTATTTCTTGGGTTATTGTAGTTATCAACTGAGATAGTTTTCTAGTCTAGAGAACAAAAGACAAATCAAGAAGAAAGAGTGATAAGTAAGCAAATGGGCAGCAACCCACATGTCAGAAAGGCTTGTGTTGTGGACAGTCTCGTTGGTACNGTGGGCCAAACGTGAAATATATTCTCTTTTACTTAATAACTCATAAGAATGATAGAACTTTTTTTTCTTTCAATAATTTTTTGAGATGGGGTCTCACTAGATAATAGCCCAGGATGTCCTCAAACTTTTGATACTCCTGCCTCAGACTTCAGTCATGTCCCACTGTGTCTGAACATCTTCAATAATTCTCAAGTCCATGAGACCAGCAAAGCACATTTCTGATCAGTCATTATCCTACCATGTCTAAGTTAAATANCCAATAAATTCTCAGTAAATTAATGGAAGAATATCACACATTTTAGATATCAAATCTTGGATCCAAGAGATTATTAACAATATAAACTGGCACAGGAACCTTGTGCTTTTAAACAAAAATAATCTTTGTTCAAGGCATTTTAGGTATTCNAAGATAGACAGGCCTTCCTGTGTGTTAGGAGCTGTGCCCAGGCCGTTAAGGTGCAGAGACTATGTAGACATGGTCCATGTTCATTAGAAACACTCCGATTTTTGAATCATTGTGATTATACTGTGGTAGGTGCCTAAACAGCTGTGTGCCACAGACAAAGTCTTCTGGAAAGTTGTGTTCATTTCCATCTTGGAAGGCCAGTAAAGACTATAGAGGCAGCCATGGTGGCCAACATATTTGGGGGTCTGAGGCAGGGGACTCAGAGCTTGAAGCCAGCCTGAACTAGACAGTGGAACCATGTCTGGGGGGGAAATAAACAAACTTGATAGAAGCATAAAATCTTCAAAAGAGTAGAAGTTTACCAGCCAGACACAAGTAGAGTATTCATATGCTGTGCAGAAGAACTGAGCCATGAAGGAATGCACCAGAAGACATATGCCAGGAAATACCTGGAAGTCACTNAAGTCAGAAAAGGAAGGGAATGGTGAGTGATGGGGATGGAAAAGAGCAGGCACCAAATCATCAGTCAGTGGTCATCTGCAGTGCTGCAGGCAGTGGTACTTAACCCTGGAGGAAACACAGAGGGACTGGCNCACTTCAGTTCAAAGGTCACAGTGGCCAGAGAAGTAGGCTGAGAACTATTTAAGAGGAAGAATCTCCCAGGAAGAAACAGATGACTACATTTGCAAGATAATAAGAATGTATAACTATGAACAGAAACGGCACACTCATTTTGCTTTTGGATTTTAAATGGATTTCAGCATAGCTGTAACAATGGTGGGAGGAGTCATTTAAATGCCTTCACAAACATGGGTTTGGTTTATTAAGGTTTCTCTCCATTTCCATTTTTTTTTCCATCTGCTTCTATGACGTGTGTTGGGTCCCCTCTGTTCTTTGTCTCCTGGACCTTCATAATCACCTCTATATACTTAACCCTTTGGATTTTGTAGTGCAGTTTAAATCTATTTAACTTAAATTAGTAATTTTAAGATGCANTTTCCAACAGTTCCTGGAATATATGTATGCCTAAAGATGCCCATTGCTAAGTTGGCTCATCCCTGAGAAGCACTGGCTGCAGAATACTGAACAAAATTCCCCAGGGCTTGCCATCTTCTGGGCTTGCATTACCCATATTAGCAGAACTAGGAGACTAGAGAGTAGAGAGTAGAAGGTAGCTTAAACAGTCAAGCCCTCCCCCATCATATGTTGAAATCCTAACTGCGACGANGATGATACTGGGAGATGTGACCTATGGGGAAATAATTAACTCTCATGAGTAGTCTTTTTTTGGTGTGGATTTCTTTTTCTTTCTTTCTTTTTTTTACATCCCTACTGTAGTTTCCCCTTCTTCCTCTCCTCCCTGGTACCCCCTATCTCCTTCCTGACCCCCCCAATCCACTCTTCCTCCATTTCTATTCAGAAAAGGGCAGGTCTCCCGTAGATATCAACCAAATACGACATACCAAGTTGTAGATGAATTTCTAAATGTTTTATTAAATNAAAAACACGGAGCCAGAAATTGGGGTTAAAAGCATGAGAGAGATCAGAGGAATAGGAAGAGCCACAGCTAACCTCACCTCACTAACTCTGCAGCTTCCAAAGAGAGCTACTTCCTGTCTACCCACACCTATAAGCCTTTCTGTTTTGTTCTCTCATTTGCTCTCTCAGCCCAGCTACATCACTTCCTCTTCCTGCCCAGCTCTGTCACTTCCTGTCTGTCTGTACAGACCTACAGTTGTACTGTAGGTTGGTGCTGGGATTAAAGGCGTGTGTCACCATACCTGGCTCTGTTCCCCAGTGTGGCCTTGAATTCACTGAGATCCAGACAGATCCTTGCCTCCCCAGTGATAGGATTAAAGGCATGTGCTACCATTTACTTATAGTAGCTGGCCTTTTCCTTTGATCCTCAGATAAATTTNATTGGGGGACACAGATAAAATATCACGACACCAAGTTGCAATAAGAGTAAGCACCTCCCCTCATATTAAGCCTGGACAGAGCACCCCAATCCTCATGAATATTCTTTTAAGTGGGCTCAAGGACACATGTTTGCCCTTTCCACTGTAGGAAAACACAATGAAAAATGCAGCATCTATGGATTAGGAAACAGCGAATCTTCTGCCTCAATCTTGGATTTCTCGACCTCCAAAACAATGAGAAATATGTTTCTGTTGTTTATANGCCAGTTTAGTATTTTGTTATAACAGCTTAAATGGACCAAGACACAAGAGTTGAATGTTGTGTCTCACATGTCACATGCCCCAGTTGCAAGGATGGGACTAAATCACCAAGCCTCATATACAGTAGCAGTATATGCTCTGCATACCACAGCATCACTTTCTAAAAAATTCACCAGAAACTTTTGGAGGCTTCTATAGCACTTGCTACATGAGCCATTAAAAACTGCAAAATTCCAGATTTGAGGAAAAACTGTAATTAATCACTGAAAGGTAGGCTGTGACCACTGACCCAGGCCTGCACAGNTTGCCTGACCATGTTAAGTGATGGATTTGATGGCCTTACCCACTAAGGGAATATTAATGTCATGTATTGATGCTGCTAAGGAGTAGAGCCAGTTGCAACAGGGTTATAGCATTGCAATTCTTGCATGAACTCAAGNATATGAAAAAAGGATGAGCAGTACTCTATCAAACTAACTGTAGAGAGATGATTGGGAAGTAAGGTGTCGAAAAAGTGCAGCAATTCTGTCTTCTGACCCAGACAACAATTTCACTGGCAAAGTCATTGGATGGGATAATTTATGAACTCTGGAAACTTCCNAAGGACTGCAATCTTAAGTATAAGGCTTGGACTTTAAATTGTGGTTAATTTTAGTCAATTTGATTCCTAGCAGCTGACCCTTAGCTGACCCTTTGTGTCAGGCAGCTAAGTATTTGTTCATTGAGTGTTCTGAATACAGCTGATAGGAGCTGGGTTGGGCAAAAGGGACTGTGTCTTCCAAATACTGAACACCTGTACTTTGATTGTTGATTGTTGGGTCTGATCACAGATGTATACATGAGGAAATGGGCAGCCAAGATTGTTTTACCTCCCCATTGTTGCTCTGGCCTCTTCCCCTGGCGAAAGTGATATCTGGGGTATTTAACAGGCCAATGCATAGAGACTAAGGATGTAGTGTAGTAGTGGGTAATTTGACAAGCATTCTCAAGGTCCTTGATCACCAGCACCTCAAAAAGAAAAGAACGAAAGAAGGAAGGGAGGGAGGGAGGAAGGAAAAGTAGAAGTAAATAAAAATGTAAAGAAAAATTAAAAGCAAAATTAGCAGAAAAATTTTCAACATTTTTTATTGATTTTTTTTTTAAATTTAACATCATACACACCATCACACTCACTTCCCAGTCCTTCCATGATACTCACTGGAGTGTGGTCAAACTCTCAGTGGCCTGCTTCTTGAATAGAACTGGGTCCTTCCCGTCTCACACCCCTGCCTGAAGCCATCTTTTGTGAAGAGCTACACTTCAGCATCCTTATCACACTTAGGAGTTTTCTTTGATAGCTTCCTGTTTAGGCTGTTACTTTGGGGAGGTTAGGGAGTTCAGGTTGTTGCAGAAGCCTTCCATGTCCATCTTTCTCAACTGTGCATCTGCAGTCATGAACATCACTGCCAAAGTAGCTTCCTTGCTCTTTACAGTCAGTAGGAGCACAGATCATGGGGCTTCCATGTGTTTCAGAAAACACATGTCCAGAGAGACAGCACAGGCNATGAACGCAGCTCCCAGCCACAGTAGGACCAGGGACCCGGACAAGGCCCTAGAGGCAGCCCAGACCATAGGCATCAANATGGATTTATGTTGTAGCACAGATCATATGGCCTTTAGTGGTAACATGGGCCATGGACATCAACACAGACCCTGGCTACAGTAAGACCATTGACTCAGACATGGCCCTCTGTAGCAGCATGGACCTNGNTATCATCATGGCCTCAGGTGGCAGTGCAGGTCACTCAGATCAGTATGGCCCCAATGGCCCACAAATATCAACTTGGCTTCAGGTGGCAAACATAGGCCATGGATATCCACATGGCTTTCAGTGGTAACATGGGCCATGGACATCAACATAGACCCGAGCTGCAGCAGGGACTCAGACCCAGACATGGCCCTTGGTGGCAGCTCAGACCCAGACATTACCATGGCCTCAGGTGGCAATACCGGCCATACACATCTACATGGCCCCTAGTGGCAGCATGTCCCACGGACATCAAGATGGCTTCATCCACATGCGCTAGGTAGTAACACCGNCCTTGGACATCAACCCAGCTCCAGCCACATCAGGGCCACTGACGTACACATGGCCCTCAGGTGGCATCATGGACCATGGTGGTCCTTCAAGGAGGTCCAATCCAGGAAGCGAATTGTTCCTCATCTTGGGCCTCCCTCATTGCCCAGAGCCAGGGCNATCCTGCAGCTGGGCAGCATGTGTGAGGGCTGAGTCTGCATCTTCATAAGCTCCAGGCTGCTGCACGCCACTCTGCCAACTCCACTGACGACCTCAGTCCTTTCCCACCTCTCCATCACCCAAATTTGTTCTTCTTCATAGAGGTACCCACTGGTCCCCAAGCCCACAAGAGTGCAGGGGTGTATCTGAAAATTTTTTAAAGCTTGCACATAGGGAAGAGCACAAGATGATGATTGCATATGTCCATGGAAAGGCCTAACAGAATTTAAGTGTACTCATTAAGCTGATCAGCAGGATAGGCTACAACAATCAAGAAGAAAAAAAACAATAAATATCAACAACCAGGAAAGAAAATACACATACACTGAATAAGAATAGGACTCTGATTTCCAGAGCTACCATACTATTAGTACCAAATGTCTACTTCTCAACAACAACCAAATAATAAGTCATAATGCATATGAAGAAACAAATAACTGTAGTCAAAACTCCCTGAAAAACACCTAGTGGATATATACTAAGCAAGTACTTTTAAAACAATTTTTCAAGATGCTCAGGGG
>LZPO01055130.1:184304-194596 GCA_001675575.1 Neotoma lepida
CTTAGTTTGGGCTTACTATTGCTGTGAAAAGACACCATGACCACAGCAACTCCTATAAAGAAAATATTTAATTGAAGGGGCTTGCTTACAGTTTCAGAGGTTCAGTCAGTTATTGTCATGGCAGGGAGCGTGGTGATGTGCAGGCAGAGGTGGTGCTGGAGCTGAGACGGCTATATCTTACAGACAACAGGAAATCAACTGACACACTGAGTGGTGTCCCGAGCATAAGAAACCTCAAAGCCCACCCTTACAGTGACACATTAACAAGGCCGGACCCACNCCAACAAAGCCACACTTCCTAATGGTGCCCTATGAGATAATGAAAGCCAAACACATTCAGACCACCACAAGTGGTTTCCTGGACTGCCGTAACAGAGTGCCAGCTGTAGAGGTGACGTTCCAGGTGTCATCAGTAGGAGCGTGCTCTCTCATAGCTAAAGCTAGGGGAACTCTCTGTAGGCTTTTTGGGAAATGGTATTTATTAGCTTGAAGTTGTTGTTACGTTCTTTACGTGGCTTTCTCTTTTGTCTCTCCCCGTTGTCCTCCTGCCCTTTCTGTCTCTCTCCATGTTTGTTTTTGTAGGGACACCAATCAGACTGGATTAGAGGTTCACCTAATGACCCCATTTTATATTTATTACCTGTTTAAAGACCCTATTTCCAAACTGGGTCACATTCTTGAGGCATTAGAGGCAAGGACTTTAGTGTGTAAGTGTTTAGAAGACCCAAGTCAATCCATAATAATAGGCTTTGAATTTCTTTAGTCATGTGCTGTCTTGGATTACATCTAAAGACCCTATTTCTAAATAAAATTAGCTTCTGAGGTAAGCCACTCCCTTGGTGCTGGAAATGGAATCCCTAGGTCATATATATATATATATCAAATAGGGACTCTACCACTGAGCTATACTCTCAGCCCTCTGAGGTGCTATGGAGTAGAACTTCCAGTATATCCAAATGTATCTTTTGGGGAGGTAGGGGTGGCTGTGGCAGTGAGCACAGATTAGTTCATAAACCTGAAAATATGGGTGAATTGTGAGATAATGTATGTGCTGTTTATCCTAGATGACTTTGTGACAAAATTTGCTAGTATTTGCAGATGGATAGAATCAGAGAAATGGAATATAATGTAATTGGGATATATTTCTGATTTGCTTTCCAAATCTTGCTTCACTTAAAAAGAATTATTGTGCTTCAAAAAGATAAAATGCTTGATAATTATTACATGCAAGTTGTGAAAAAACAATAAAAACTTCTTGTTTTCAAAATACATTCCCCCATACTTNGAGTGGATTTAGGCACTGTTGATTAAAATAAAATTTGTTGAGATAGCGTGGATGTCGTATACTTATAATCTTAGCACTTGGAAGGCTGAGAGGATCACGAGTTTGAGGCTAGCCTGGGCTGTNTAGAGAGACTTTCAAAAGACTAGGAGACAGCAACAAAAAATAATAAAACGTTAAATGTTGTTTTAAGAGTTTTTTGCGGGGGAGAAGGGGGAATCTACAGCATGAGGTTGCAGCAGCTATGATACAGTTTTATTTTAATGGAATGTAGTATTACCTGTAGTTGATNTGGAGTGGTTCTTAAGAATTTATTGGGGTCCAGAGAAGGCATAAAGTAGTAAGAACCATTTCAGGATCAAGTTGTAGTGTTGTCAGTTTTAATAGTTTATCTAGGATATTTGAATAAACTAAACATGTAGAAATACAAGTTTTGAGATAAGCACTTCAGTATAGTTTTCTATTCTTTTTCTAGTTGGAGAATGGATATACTTTATTTGACTACGATGTTGGACTGAATGATATAATTCAGCTGCTAGTTCGTCCAGACTCCAGTCTTCCTAGCACATCTAAGCAGAATGATGTTCAGGCTAAACCCTGTTCTAATAATCAGACTAAAGTAAAGAAAACAGCAAGAGGGGGATCTTCCAGTCAGACATCTACATCAGCTCGCACTCGTCTTATTGACCCTGGCTTTGGACTATATAAGGTATGTTATCTTCAGACTTGTTAGTTGTGAGAATACAAGTATCTGTTCTCTTCAGGATGCAGTGAGTATGTAAGCATTGATTTCTGTTAAGTATGCAGTGAGTATGTAAGCATTGATTTCTGTTAAGTAAAGATTGCAGCAGTTCATATTCTGTCAAAAGTAGTCTTTGAAAATTTACCATGGAGCTGGGGATAAAGCTTATCAGGTAAGTGCTTTTCTTACAGATATGAGACTCTGGGNTTGATCCTCAACACTACTAGGAAGAAAAATTACTGTAGTAGAAAAATGTAAACTGTATAATATGTACAGTTCAAAGAATAATAAAACAAACATACCTGTGTAATTCTACGCAGGTGAAGAAGTAGAATGATGCCAGGACTTTTTTAAAGGGTACTGCTTGCCTCCCCCATCTCCCAAGGGAATTACTTACACTGACTTTTGAGTGTGTTTTCTTTTTTCTTCTTCACTACTTATATATACATGTCTGAACAATATGTTGTTTTTCTGTATAGCTGAATCTCTTCATAATGAAGTTCTGCTTTTCCTCGACATTGATGTTTCTTATGTATATAGTTGTAACATTATTACTTTCTACTTCCTCAACATGCTACTATATGTCTACTNTGTATTTATTAGATGACTGGGCAGTGTTCCAGCTTCAGTTTTTAGCAATACTGTTTAACCCCTATATACCCTGGTACACATGTTTTAGAATTTTAAGCCAGTTTCATCTCAGTGGCTGCTAAATATNCAGATACAAACATTTCACAAAGTACAACTGAAGCTTCATTTTACTTCTGGAAACAAGCTCATGTNAAGACCAAAAATTAATGCAAAAGTCCTGTTCAACCACAGCCACTTNTGTATTTAATTAAAAACTTTTTGATCATAAATAAAAAAATAGAATTTTAAAAATTTCTATTTAAAAAAAGAGGTGCTGATTACTCACTCAAAGTATGCTGTCAAGGTTTTTATGTTGTTTCATTGGTCTGTTTATCTCTGGGCTCATGCTTTTCTACGTACTGTAGCTTTACAGAATTTTTTGATAACCTCCTTTCTTCCATTTCCCAAATGTAATGCCTCTTCAAGGATTTCTTGGCTTTATGGCTCTGTACAGAACCTGAAATAAAAGTTGTTAGAATTCGCTTGTATAAAACTATAAAGGACCTTACTGAAATTTCAATAGGGATTGCTTCTGTAGATCAATTTATAGAATTAAAACATGTTTATGAGTTTTTAAATTCATTGACACAGATCTCTCCATTAGTTTATGTTTTTGGTGTCTTTTAATGAATGTTTGATTTATTTCTGATACCTTTATGTTTTTGATGCTATTTAAATGTTCATTTATTTACTGGTACATAGAAATTCAGTTGGCTTATTGACTTTTGTATCCAGAGTTTTTCACATTCTGTCCATAAATTGAAGGACAGTTTTGTTTCATCCTTTCTGGTCCTTATAACTCATTTTCCTTTTGGGATAAATGGGACCTAGACTTAGCATTGTCAAGATTAAAAATTTTTTTGTGAAATAAATTAAGAAATAATTAGAAATAATTTAGGATCTGTGGAAAAATGCATTCATAAGTATAGAAGTAGTCAAGAACATTAGAAAAGAGCTGTACTGCCAAGGGCAGCTGCACTGGTGAATTGTTTTAAACATTTAAGGAGTAGATAATTCTGATGTTACATGAATTGACCCACAGCATAAAGAAAGAAGGAAGGTCNTTATTGCTCCGTAAATGAAGTGAAGCACTATTACTAAAACATGACCAGAAGCAATTTGGTATCATAACACTATTTGAAACACAGTTTATATTTAGCAAGTAGAATCAAGTAGTATTCTGATTATGTATTAAAAGCTATCTTGACAAAATGTGGTTTGTCAGAAAGTAGAGATAGTTAATTTTAGAAAANGTTTTAGTATAAATTCAGTGTTGAAGTGAACAAAAGAGAGTTTACCAATATAAAATATTTTCAGCATCTAAATGCAAATTTGAGTCCATTCATGATTTTAAGTAGATAAAATAGATGAATATGTTAAACCATACTTGGCATCATGTTTAGTGATAGGAAAAAGCTAGAAATAGCCAGTCAGAAAGCCAGTTAATGGGTCAGCATGGTAGTGCACATTTGTAGTCCCAGCACCTTGCAGGTAGATGTAGGAAGTTCAAGGTCTTTCTGGGCTACATGAGACCAGCTTATGGGAGTATAGAGAAATAACAGAAAAGAAAGCTAACCAAAGCTGCTGTTACTTGACATCTCCCTGGAAGTGCTAGATAATACAGTGATGCAAGTGAACAAAATCACCATGAAAAAAAAAACAAAATTACTGTTTGTTGGGAAAGCTGGAGAAAATAAGTGTTTTAAAACATGAGCTATCACTAAGAGTCATTTCCAAAGCTAATATTGTAGTAGTAGTAGATTTCTTTGCTATACTTTATTATTGGGGAGAAGTAGTGCCATGCCATATATTGTCTTCTCTCCATTCTTCTCTTCCTTCTGTCTTCCTTTCTTCCCTGTATTCTTTTCAATAGATACTTCTTGGAGAGCATATAGTGTAAATTTGCTATTCCAGGTGCTGCAGTTACATTGGCAAACAACTTAGGGCGATTTCAAAAGAACTACTTCGGTTGTATTTAAAGCACTAAAAGCCAACTAGCCATTTTGCTATACTATCTTTTCATATCTTGTAGACATCCATCTTAGTTTGTTTTCTTTGCTAATAATCTAGTAATGCAGAACAAGTAATGTGTAGAGAGTCTTATTTTGGCTTATGGTTAGAGTGAAAAGTTCATGAGCTGCATCTGGTGATGCCTTTCTTGCTGGTGGTCCCAATGTGACACAAAAAAGGGACAGTGTATATGTGGTCTTTCTTGCTCTTATAAATTAAGCATCTACATTTATGAGAAATGGGTCTTGCTGTGTTGCCCAGACTGTCCTGGAACTTCTGGGCTCCATTTATCCTTTTGCTTCAGCCTAGTCCTGAGCATATAGACAACATGCTTGATTGAGTTCCTACAGCCTTCATATCTCACCTAGATAAGGATTGAACTCTAATACCAGGTGTAGAGGGGCAAACCATACTCAAACCACTAAGTACTCATGCTCTACATTCTTTTTCATGTTGTTACTTTTAAAGTGGACTTAGTTTAATATAGTTTTTCTTAAGAAATTTCAGAAAAGGAACTCACCAATAGGTGCTAAGTATGTAAGTTTAAAAGACGTATAAGTTTGAAAGGTATCATAAGATAGTTTTCTGTTAGTAATATAAGTTAGGATAGAAAGTGAGTTAGGTACATTTAGAACTCACCAAAATAGGATAGATAATGGAGTATTTTCTCTGAATTTGTCAAATGCATATGGATTAGACATTGTTAATGTATTGCTTGTATATATTGTATATAGTTATTATACTAATTGTAGTTTTTCTTATATTATGATTTTTTTATTTTTTATTTAGACAAAAAGTGGAAATGTGGTGATATTTTATCTGTGTCCCCCAATAAAATTTATCTGAAGATTGGAGGAAAACGGGCAGCCAGCCGCTAGTAGTAAAAACAAAAGTCATACAAGTTAGCATACGCCCTTAATCAGTCTGGTTCTCTGTGAGTCCAAGGTCACACTAGGGAACAAGCTGGAAGGCGGTGGCAGCACACACCTTTAATCCCAACATCAGCCATAGAGTTCTGGAGGTCTGTGCAGACAGACAGGAAGTGATGTCGCTTGGTGGAGATAGGAAATGAGTTAGCAGAATGGACAGGCATAAAAAGCCCGGTTAGANAGGAAGTCGCTCTCTTCTCTTTGCTTCNCTCTCTTTGGAAGCAGCAACAGTGTTGGTGAGGTGAGGCTAGCTGGTGGCTTGTTCCTAATTCCTCTGATCTCTGTCAGATTTTCACCCCTATTTCTTGTTCCGTGTGTTTATTAATAAGACTGTTTAGAAATTCATCTTACAGTTTAAGACATGTATTAGTTAAGTTTTATTGCTGTGGCCCAGTGCCTAACAAAGAAAGGAGGAAGAATTCATTTTAATCCATAGTTGCAGGAAGTTCAGTTCATGGTTGCTTGGCTCCATGCACCTTGACNGAGCATCATGGCTAGGGAAATTGTGGTAGAAGAGTTTCTTTGCTTATGGTAGACAGGGACCAGAGTAAAGTGGGAAATGTTGAGCTTAAAAGGCATACCCCAAGTGACCTGATTTCAAATCTCCTCCAATACCTAGATTTTGGAACCTCCCTAAAGAGTGCTTTGAACCAAGAGTTCAACCATGAATGTGATGGAGACATCTCATATCCAAAGGCTCATGGCCATCTCGTAATTATTAATCTTTTTCCATTGTTTTAACAGTTCCAGCATTATTCACTAGTCTTAAATTCAAAGTCTCCTGTGATACTGAAGATGAAATCTTNACTGTGAGTCCTTGTCAGGTTAAAAAAAAAAGCATAGTTAATGCAGAGTAATCATTCCCACTCTAATGGGAGGAACAGAAAACAAAGAAAGGGTTAGACTAAAGCCAGACCAGAACCCAAGGATGCAAATATTGAGTCCCATAGCTCCATTTCTACCATATGGGGCACGTGATATCAGCAGGTGAGCTGCAGTGGGCTTGGGCAGCCTCACCCCTATGACTTTGCCATTTGGAGCCCACATGGCATCTCTCTGGTGACTTTACTAATTGTAGCTTTCTCAGCACATGTTCAATGTTGATTGCATCTTCANTATCCTNGATTCTTCACTGAAGCTTAGGTTTTACCCTTGCAGCTTTATGTCTTGTTCCCTTGGGTTGCCTTCATGAATCATGCTTCTGCCACACATTAACTGACTTCAGACCTTCTTTCGAAATCTTATTAGGAACTTCTGCCACTTTTGCATTCTATATCTCTGTAAAATCACATGGACAATGTTAATGCCAAGGTCTGACACCAGCCTGAGCAGTTGCTAAGTCCCCCTTTGCCCATGGCTGCAGTGGCTTNGATTGTTGAATGTAGGGGAATTCTTCTCTAGGTGGCTCATCTTAGTATACGCAGTTATCTTGGAAGTACTCTTCTCCCAAAGGAAGATCTTTCAAAGAAATTAAAATGATGATATCCATTGAATCTTCAATGGGTGAAGTATAACCAGTTCCTAACCCACCCTTAAAGCATCTTTTCTATTGTCAAAGTATTTGGCTCCTTTTTAATGGCACTAATATAGCTATTCAGAAACAATGTGTTCCTTAGTCCCAACTTTAAGCAGGCTTTCTGACCAAACTGCAGATTTTCTCAAACTCTTTTGCTCTAGTCATTCTCTCTGAAAATCAACTTTCCATGGGGGCTNAGGCTTAGTGGTAGAGAGCACTTGCTTTTGCNGAGGACCTGGAGTCTGTTCTCAGTACCCATACGGCAGCTTATGACATCTGTATCTCCAGTTTCAGGGAATCTAGCTCTTTGTTTTGGCCTCCATGAACACCTATGTGCTTGCATGCAGGCAAAATACCCAACACATAAAATAAAAATAGATATTTTAAAATGTTCAGCTTTCCACAAGTCTTAGGTCATGGACATGTGTATGAGAGATGGGAGCCTAGTCTGCGTAGTAGGCATCACTTCTGGTCTTCTAAGCTTATTCTAGAATTGCTCATTAAGTTGAGCTTACAGCATTCTAAAGCTTCTCTAGTTGGTGTCTCCAAACTTTTCCAAATATCTCCCACAAACTAGTTTCAGAGGCTTCAAGTGTAGTCACATCAGTGAGCCCNAAAATTATCTAGTATGAGAGAAACGAGACACACATTCTGTAATGAATTTAAGACTAAAGAAAGTGGAAGTTTTTAATATACCATTCTGCAGAAAGAGACACCAGCATAGAGAAAATCCATTTCTAAAATGGATGTGCTGTATAATATCTTTCTGTATGCTGTGAATATGTGTTGCTCTTATTGGCTAATAAATGAGGCTGTTTGGGCCTATGGCAAAATAGCTTACAGCCAGCTGGGAAATCCAAGAGAGATAGAGAGAGAAGAAAGGCGGAGTCAGAGGAGAAATGATCCAGTCACTCAAGAAGGAAAATGTAAAAGTACCAGTAAGCCACGAAGCCACGTGGCAAGACATAGATTAATAGGAAGGGGTTGAATTAAATTGAAAGAGCTAGCTAATATAAGCAGGAGCCACAGGCCATACAGTTTTTAATTAATATAGGCCTCCTCTGTATAATTACTTTATAAGTGGCTGCTGGACCACAGGTGGAAGACATTTGTCCAGACCCCCTGGGGTGGGACCAGAGAAACTTCCGGCTATATGGATGATGTGCTGATTTGGCACTAGACAGGGTTTGCCTTAGGGTTTCTATTACAGGGTGTCTGTGAAGAGACACCATGACTATGGCAACTCTTATAAAAGAAAGCATTTAATTGGGTCTGGCTTACCGTTCAGAGTTTTAGTCCATTCTCATCATGGCAGGGAGAATGGTGGCTTGCAGGCAGACATTCTGCTGAAGAAGGAACAGAAAGTTCTACATCTGGATTGGCATGCAGTAGGAAGAGAGAATGAGCCACTAGGCCTGGCTTCAGCTTCTGAAAACTCAAAGCCTACCTCCTGTGACACACTTGCTCCAACAAGGCCAGACCTACTCCAACAAGGCCATATCTCCAATAATGTCACTCCCTATGAGTCTGTGGGGGGCATTTTCATTCAAACCACCACAAGGTTTTTTTTTTTTTTAATTATCTATTGTTAAAAAAATCCTGCTCCCCTCTCCTGATAGGGAATACTCCAGAGAGTTAGAATCTTTATGTTCCTCTAGCATTAGTCTCTTTCCCAAATTCTCTATGCTATTGGTTCAGGATGTGAAGTCTTACTGAATATTCATTCTCAACCTGGGGCTTGAGATTGTCCCCTTTACTGANTATGGACTCGATTGTAGCAGACTGCCTTCAGTTTTCCAGCTCACAGAGTTCTAAGACAAGCATGNACTATTTGCCAGCTAGGGAGAGAAGGGCATAGTATCTCCTGTTTATCTGTAACTCTTTGATGGGTTCTGAGCCCACTTAATTCTAAAAATGGATTGGAATGATTTACTTCCTATATGGTACCATATTGTATTGGTTATTTTTCATTGCTCTGACCAAAGTACTTAAGAGAACAACTTAATAAAGAAACAGATTTGATTAACAGTTTAGAGGGTTGAGCCTATGACTGCTTGACTCCACATGCTTGATATCAGCTATTGTGGCTATAGGAATCCTTGGTGAAAGAGATTCTTTACCTCATGATGGACAAGAGCCAGAGTATGAAGATCAGTGTAGTCAGACTTTCCTTTGGACCTCTAGCTCACAAATAACAACACAGAGACTTACTATTAATTAGGAAATGTGGAATATTCCTTNACACTGTGTAAACATATNATTGGTTTAATAAAGAAACTGACTGGCCGATAGCTGGGCAGGATAAGATTAGGCCAGAGAACTAGACGAAGGANACTGGGAAGAAGAAGGGCAGAGTCTCGAGAGTCATCAGCCAGACACAGAGGAAGCAGGACATGTATGAAATGAGGTAACAAGCCATGAGCCACATGGTAGAACTTGATAAGAAATATGGGTTAATTTAAGTTGTAAGAGCTAGTTAGTAATGAGCCTGAGCTATCAGCTGAGCATTTATAATTAACATTGAGTCTCCTTGTGGGTTATTTGGGAACTGGTGGGTGGGAAAGAAAAGTCTGCCTACANCGAAAGCTTGGGCTTAGCTTAGGCTTTTCCCCAGCTAGCTATTATAACTTATATTAACCTGTTTCTACTAATCTATGTCACATGACTCAGTTACCTCTCTTCTGTNCCATATGTCTGACTTCTCCAGTGTCTTGCTGGTGCCTCTTGTGCACCTAGATTGATCACAAGTTCCTCTCTTTGCCCAGAAGTCCAACCTATTTTCTCCTGCCTAGCTATTTGCCATTCAGCTCTTCATTAAAGCAATAATAGTGACATATCTTCACAGTGTAAATTAATATTCTGTAACATTTCCCCCTTTTTGTCTAAATAAAAAGGAAAGTTTTTTAACTCTACCAGTAAAATTATATATAATAATAATAATAATCAGGTAAGAATTACATTCACAATTTCCAGTCCATTTGTATTTGATAATTTTGGAGAAAATACTCTATTATCTTATCCTATCTTGATGAGTCCAAAGTGTTGAACCTAAACTACTTTCTATCATAACTTGTATTACCATCCTAAAAATATCTTTTTAGACCTTAAAACATCTTCTTAGATAAACAACTTAAGCTTTTATGTTTCTCAACTTTATAAACTTTATACCTCTTTTGTGAGTTT
>LZPO01055130.1:200160-212405 GCA_001675575.1 Neotoma lepida
TTTGCAGAGCAATTTACTCTAGTTTTTCCATTTAGGAACGGTGTGGACCTGGATCTTAACTCTAAAAAGGCTACTGTGTTATTCATACTACTAGTATTTTTAAGTTGCATTTAATTAGCTTTATTGATTGCAGAAGCTAGCATGAGTTTGTTTTCCTTTTCAGTTTAAAATGAAATTACTACTAAGAATTTTTGAAATTTTGTTTAATGCTTTAGAAGTGCTTATTTCTGGATAGTTCATTTAATCCATGAATATTTGTGTATTTAGTGCACAATTGTTTAGGTATTAGGGACAGAGAAGTAGACAAATGATATTTTGCTCTGCCTGCTGAGAATTTAACTGTTAATTTTTGTAGGTAAACTGAAAATACTTTTAAATGCTACTACTTGGGGCTAGAAAGGTGGCTTAGCAGTTAAGAGCACTTACTAATTTTGCAGAGGACCTGGGTTTGGTTCCCAGCTCCCACTTAGTGGTTCACAGCCATCTGTAACTCCATTCCAAGAGGTTCTGACACACTCTTCTGGTCTTTGTGAGAACTCTGTGCACACACTGCACATAAAGACAAAAACAGGCAAACCACTCATACATATAAAAATAAACTTGGGAAAAAAGCTATTACTTTTTTATTATTTCTCAATTTCTTCTTTCCTTTAATGAAATCTTGATTAGTTAGTATATAAAATTTTTATTGTTAAAAACTGGGAAATACCTGGGCATGGTGGCCTTCACTAACTGGGAAATACCTGGGCATGGTGGCCTTCACTTTTAATCCCAGAGGTAGAGGCAGGTGGATTTCTGTGAGCACAACATAAGGTTGAACTGGTCTACATAAAGGAGTTTCTGGCTAGCCAGGGTTATGTAGTGAGACCCTGTCTCCAAAAATAAATAATTCAGAAGCTTCTCTTCATCTTGAATATGTGTGTGTTGTGGTGNGGTCTATGTCATTTTGTTTTTTAAGAATATTTTTTAAGGGGGAGAGGGTGACAGTGCTAGGAATATAACCTAAGACCTTGCAGATTTTTAGGACTTCGTCTACAATTCAACTACTTAAACCTCTTAGCCTCAGATTTCCCCCTTTTTAATATACAGCTCTCTATAATTAAAATTGCTTTATGGCTTTTCCCCCCTTCCTTTTGACTTAAATATTGTTTGGACAGCAAGAGGAGCAGGTGAATTTTCAAACTAATTTTAAAGCTAGCATGAAGTGTTCATTACTCAGCATCATTATTCTATTGCCATATTTGCTAACCTTGAGTNATACGTGATTAGACATTCAGTTTGCTGCATGTTGCTGTGAGGAGCTAGTTATTACCAATCCTATTTGAAGAACCTGGAGATGTTTGGGTAGGAGCCAGGATTATCCACTCCCATTTTTCAATGTACATATATTGAATCACTGAAACTAGGTTATGAATAAATTTATTTTCTGAAACATGGTGGGCCTTTGATTACCTAAGTTGGTTAATTTATTTTGGTTTGTGAATAAGGGAAGTTTCTATCATTGAAGTATGTTTCTATCTTTGAAATAGTTGTCATCCAGCCCAAATGATGTGTCTAAATGCTGAGCATTTAAATTTAGCTGAGTGTGTAGTAGTTAATTTTTTTGCATGTCATTTTGTTCACTGGGAAATAGAGAAAAAAGGGAAATGATCAATAATCCATGTAAAGGTGTTGATATTTTATTANGTTCTGCCTCCATTTGTCTATAGTACAATGTAGTTATGAAGTTTAATAGAAACATGCAAAGAAGACTTAAATGAAATACTATAAAGTAAATATTTCTAAACACCACCCAAATGATCAAACAGAATAGCATACCCTAAGAATTCCCGTGTTCCTTTTCCTAATTATAATTTCATATTCTTAGAACATTTTCTTTTTCTTTTTAATTATATATATATGTATGTATGTATATCTATGTTTGAAGTGAGATAACTTGAGTCCTTGGGAAGAANAGTGAGTTCTCTGCTGAGCCCTCCCTCTATCCCCTAACTCCATATTGTTTTCTTGAAACTGTTACCCAAACATCTATTGTAGTCTTTTCTGTGGTCTTCATACAATTTTTAACAACTTACTGACATCGAACTAACTAACTAACTAACTAACATCGAACTAACTAACATCGAACTTACTAACATTGTTTATGCAATCCTTATTTAGCTGTTTCTGAGTTTTATGTAAATGGAAGCATATTGCATTTTTAAAATTTGTATTTCCAATGAAATATTATGAGAGTCATGTTTAGAGTTGGAAAAACCCATGTTCCCAGCTTCACTCTTATTTTTTAGCTATATGTGTTTTTTATGTTATACCGGATATATATGAATGTGTATATTCATGTGCCTAAGTGCAGGTGCCATGGCACATGTGTGAAGGGCAGAGGACAGCCTCGGGTGTTGGTCTTTCCTTTCTACCTTTTTGAGACCGTCTTCTTGCTGTTCACTGTTGCATATTTCAGGCTGGCTGGCTCACAAGCTTCTGGGAGTTCTCTTGTCTCTCTTTCCCATCTTGCCATAGGAGCACTGGGATTACAGCTCTGTGCTACTGTGCCCAGCTTTTCTATGGGTTCCTGATAGTCAAGCTCAGGTTCTCATGCTGGTTTCACAGGTGCTTTACTCCCTGAGTCATCTCCCGGCCCTTCACTGTATGTCTTTTGAGGACAAATATGTTTCATGTCTGTACTTTATTTTAAAAACAGGAATGATTTCATAATTATTAAAGGAAGTAATTATATAATCACAAACTGCTAATGTTTACTGAACAGACGGTGGAAAATAAGATTGCCGAGTTTTAATGANTCAGAGTTTTATGTGCTGATACTTAGTGAAAAAAGACAGTTGTTCAATCTGTGCACATTACATGCCTACTGGGTTGGATTTTCTCAAATGCATTGATAGGTATGTTTTAAAACTGCAGAAGTATGAGGCTGGGACAAAATAACTTTTTTAAGATTATACCTTTGAAAGATGTGAATGCTGATTTATCTGCAGAGCTGTGTTTTCCACAGAACAAAGGANGTATTTAGAAATATATTTGGTGGTCCGAGCTANTTGGGAGGCTGACACGATTGCAAGTTCAAGGCCAGCCTGAATTTTACATTAAAAGTTTCAGGCATCCTGGACAACAGTGAGATTATGTTCCCCACNATTACCCTCAATGACNAAGAAGGAAAAAAGAAAAGAAAAGAAAGTAAAACAAAGAGTTAGGCCTGGTAGTCAAGTCTGTAACCCTAGGTACTCAGGAGGCTGAAGCTAGAGAATTGGAAGTTNAATGCGTGGGCACACAGTGAGGAGGACTTTTTTTTTTTAAAAAGGTAATTACGCAGTTCAGTAGTACAGTACTTGCCTAGCATGTGTAGGTTCAATCCCTAGTGCCAGCGATGCATTCAGAGAAAGCTTGATGAACAAGAAATCCTTCTAATATGTGCTGTTTCATATTATCTAATTTTTAGTTACCTTGCTTCTCATGCTTCAGTTTTTCTATCTTTCTGTCTTTTAAAAAGTTATCAGTTTTAATTAAATATCAAATATGGGTGGCTTTGTCTGTATGTGGAGATTATATATGTGTATTTATGTGCTTTTGTGCTTCTTATTTTCTATGTTTTGAGTCAAGATCTCAATATGTAGCCCAGGCACTTTTTGTGCCTCAGTATTGACAGAACTTGTATTTTAGGCACACACCATCATCATGCCGAGATTATGTGTGGCTTTGAATATTTTCTTTCAAAAGGTTTATTTGTGATCCTTTTATTAACACACATATACACACTGGCTTTGATCATCTGAACAAAAAAAAAGTAAGTTTTTTTTAAGCCTTTTATGTCTTTGTCTTTCAAGGTGCAAATGGACATGTATGCCTTCTTTCTTTTTTAAACCTTATGGGATTACAAGTGTGTACTACCACACTTGGTGTTTATAGCTATATTTTTATAAGAATTAAGGTCAGCTCTTAATTTACAGGTTCATGTGAGTGACTTTTCCACTCCATCCCAAATTCTAGTCCCAAACAACTCTGTTCATTTCTTATATACAAATTTGTGTAGTTTTTAAATATGTAAAATATTGTTCATTTTTTGATATTTTGGCATCTGTGAAGAAACCTTGTTGACTGGGGAGAGACTGCCTTTCCTAGGACTAGAGAATTTTTTGTTTTGTGAATTCCTAGAAATAATACATTGTCAGAAAGCATATCTTTCATATACAGTAGATCAATTCTGAGTCAATATCCTAACCACCCCTCTTTTCTCTGTCACACACATTAAGACAGTCTTTGTTCTAATCATCTATGGCATGGTGTCAGACAACTAGATACCTCTCCAATAGCCTGAAGCCCATTGTGACACATTCACTCTTAGATCACTTACCCTGTCTCCTGCCTTGCTTTTTCCCAGAGAACACATAGTAAAGGCACTAGGCTGTGATTTCTNCTAGTTTTTTCTGCCTCTTGACCAAACCTGCTGCTTTATTATGTGGCCTTGAATTGAAATATTCTATAACATTTAACATCTCTTTTGCATTTTAATGCTATAAATTAAAATCATGTGGATATACTTTGAACACTTCTACTCATACATTATCTTCCTCTTTTTGTCATGCTGTATCTTCACATTTTGAAACGGGGTCTCATGTAACTCTGACTGGCATTGTTCTTCCTTAGCCTCTNTTGGGCTGGGATTCCAATANCATGCTACCAGATGTCTNTTTAAGTTTTGCCATTCTCTTCTAATTCTCTTGGTCTTAATTCCTACTAAGTTACTTAGAAGGGAACCATGAAAGTATCCTGTTTCTATATTGATTTTATGGTTTAATAATTTTTGTTCTGAACTGTCATCAAAACCCAAGACTCTGCTTGCAGTTTAACNTATTTAAATTTGTACTTAGCATGTCTATGTATTTTATAATATATATTTAGAATTTAAAAGCAGTGCCAGCCACCTTTTTATATGCATGATTGTTGTAAATGGTTTGCTATGATGAATAGGATAATAAAACTTTAGTTTCCAGCAGTAACAATCCCTATCTTTATGAACTAATAAATTTTATTTTAAATTATCTAAATATTAGCTCTACCTGCTGGTTTTTTAAATACTGCTAGGCAAATTTTAGCATTTCATTTTGACTGCTTACTGATCCATAATGTAGTTTATATCCATGTGGGTTATTATTTATTTTTTGCTTTGTTTTGTTTTTGAGACAGGCTCTTCCTATATAGCCTAGGCTGACTTTGAACTTGGGATCTTCTAGCCTAAGCTTCCAGAGTGCTGGGATTACCAATTACACCACCCGACCCCAATGCTTGAGGCTAAAGGTGTACTTTTTACTGCTGTTGTTTTACTATTAACTGTATACTGTAATCCCTGTTAGAATGATACAGTTGGAGTGCTAAATGAAACACTGTGTTTTGGCNTACTGTGAGTGAATACTAACTTATTTATTCTTACAAACTGTACCATTGGTTTTTTTGTTTTGTTTTGTTGTGTTTTGCTTTAGCTCTGTTGCTTACAAGAGACTGTCTTTAAATTTGTCAGTTACTATTGTGGAAGAAATAAGTCTCTATTCATTTAATATATAATATTTAATATATAAACCAATTTATGTAGTGAATAGCATGTTCCATCTCTGATTCTTTGTTATACCTAACCTACTTGACCATTAGTAGTAACAGTAACAGTAGTAGTAGTAGTAGTAGTAGTAGTAACAGTAGTAGTAGTTATTGTTTCCCTCCCTGTTTCCTTCTGTTTCTCTTCTCCTTAAGGCTTCATTCTTATGTTGTATTAAACCCTGTCTTTCAAGCTATTTTATTGTTTCTGTATTCACTTTGCATATTGCCTTTGGTTGAATGTTGCACCAAGATAAAAATTACGATTTTTGACTTACTTATACTTTCTCCTTTTTATGTCAGCTTGGTGATTTGAAACTTAAGAGTATGTGTGTGTGTGTGTGTGTGTGTGTGTATTTCTGAGCTTATCACTTAACTTTTGAAGTTTATATTTACTTACTTTGTCAGGCTTAACAAGCTGCTTAGTATTATGGGGAAACCCACACTTTATTTCAGGGTCAAGATGCTTCAAATATCTGGATTTACATCTTGTTAGCTTTTGCCTATAACAAGCTAATAATGCCTTTGTTTCTTCATAAAGTAGTAATTGATAGATTCATTGTGATTAGGCAAACCTAAGTAAAAAACATTGCATGTGGGTATAAATAATAATAATAGTAGTAATTATTATTATTATTGTTATCATCATCATCATCATCATCATCATTTTGGTTTTTTGGGATAGCATTTCTCTGTGTAGCTTTGGAGCCTGTCCTGGAACCTGCTCTGTAGACCTGGCTGGCCTCAAATTCACAGAGATCCGCCTGCTCAGATTAAAGGTGTGCGCCACCACACCCATTGAGTATAAATTTTTTAAGACTATACTTTCCAAGCTATACCATCTGCTGTCTCTTATACACATCTAGATGTGTATAAGAGACAGGGACAGAACTGATTTGGCTTACACTTCCAGGTCACAGTCCATTATTGAGGGAAGCTGGAGCAAGAACTCAAACAGGAACTAAAGCAAAACCATGGGAAAAGGCCACTTAGACTCACTTCTAGCTTTTTCTCTGTTAGCTTTCTTTCTTTTTTAAAATTTTTTCTTCTCTCATNTTACATCCCGGCTGCAGTTTCCCCTCCCTCCTGTCCTTCCAGTCCCACCCCATCCCTCTCTGCTCTCCCCCAGACCCACTCCTCCTTTCCCTTCAGAAAAGGGCAGGCCTCAGGGATAGCAACCAAACGTGGCTATCAAGTTGCAATAAGACTAGGCACCTCCCCTTCAAGGCAAACCAATATGAAGAAAAGGGTCCCCAAAGCAGGCAAAAGTCAGAGACAGCCTGCTCCCACTATTAGGAGAACCACATTTGCCTTCAAGGGAAAGCTAGATTGGTGAGACAATGATCATGTGTTGGTGATTTCAAATTTTCTTTGTAAGGATTTTAACAAAGCAAGGTTCAAGAAATTTCTCTCCTTTTACCTGAAACAAACAAACAAACAAAAAACAAAACCTCTGCCTCTAACCAATGCCCTCACAGTTTTAAAATATTTTGTTTTTAGAACATTCAAATTTTCTCCTCCCTCCACTCCTCCCAGTTTCTCCCCCCACCTCCCCTCTCCTCCACATCCACTCCTGTTTCCTTCAGATAAAAGCAGGCCTCCTAGGGATATCTACTGAACACGGCATAACAAGATACAGTAAGACCAGGCACATGCCCCCATATGAGACAACTCATTAGGAGCAAAAGAGTCCGAAGAACAGATAAAAGACTCAGAGATACCCCACTTTCACCATTAGGAGTCCCACAAAACACCAAGCTAACAACGATAACATATATGCAGAGGACCTAGCACAGACGCCTGTAGTCTCTGATTGTTGCTTCAGTCTTTATGAGCCCTTATAAGCCCTACTTAGTTGATGTCNGTGGGCCATGTTCTCCTGGTGTCCTGACCCTTCTGGCTCCTACAGTTCTTCGTCCCACTTTTCCACAGGTTTCCTTGAGTTCTGAAGGGATGGAGATCTCCAATTTGGGCTCTCTNTTTTGGCCTGATATTTGGCTGTAGGTCTCTGCAACACCTGACTTGTCAGTAGAGACTGTAAAAACCAGAAAGGCCTGGACAAATGTCCTGAAGACTGTAAGAGAGTACATATTCTGGCCTAGACAACTATAGCCAGCAAAACTTTCAGTNACCATAGAAGGAGAAAACAAGATATTCCATGATAAAGTCAAATTTAAACTAGATTCTATCTACAAATCCAGTCCAGCAGAAGGTACTAGAAGAAGTTTTTAAACCTGCCTCTTCTTAATTCTGATATACATATGTTTTAATCACTGTTTTCTGTTTGTAAAAGTTGGGTTAGGTCTGGATCATTACTGGATCATTATCTTGTGTTTTATACCTCTCTCCTTATGTTTTATCTTTGTTCTTTGAAGTGATAAATGGACATATTTGCCTAGTGAGCTACTAATCCATGGCAGAACTTTTCCCAGTTTGTATATGTTAATTTAGAAGACTCTTTCCATTGTTCTTTAGGAATAATTCTCTGTTTTTCAATAATTTTAATTTCAAGAATAACTCTTATTTTCACTAAACTTCTTTTTGGACTGATTGTGTAAGTTATTTTTAGGGTTATGAGGAAATTAATAGAACAAATTGATGTCTTAATAGCTAAAAGTGCTGGTTCTGTAATGGCGGCATTCTTACGTGAGTCCTGCGTACATAATCACTGTTTTCAAAAGTAGAGTGTAGACATGAGCATGAAAGAATTAAAACATNTTCATGGAAGGAAATTGGGAAGAAGTTCAACTTTTATATTAGTAAATANCAACATTAAGATAGTACAATAAAATCTAAAAGAATAGCTATGATCTAATCTGTAATCATTTCAAACATGGGTAGCAGCAAATATTGTTTACCATAATAACTCTCAAATAACTTGAGTTATATTAAAGTTTTTGAAGCAGTAGATGAAATTAAGCTTCATTAACTAATTTTAAACTTTTTTTAGGTAAATGAATTGGTGGATGCCAGAGATGCCGGCCTTGGTGCTTGGTTTGAAGCACATATACATAGTGTTACTAGAGCTTCTGATGGACATTCACGTGGCAAAACTCCACTGAAGAATGGCAATTCTTATAAAAGGACTAATGGAAATGTAAATCATAATTCCAAAGAGAACACAAATAAATTGGACAATGTACCCTCTACGTCTAATTCAGACTCTGTTGCTGCTGATGAAGACGTTATTTATCATATCGAGTATGATGAGTAAGTGCTCATATTATTGAGGACTTCATTCATGTTTTCGTGTATAAAAGCAAAGCTTTGCATTTCAAGATTATTTTGAATAGTCTTTCTGAAGAAATTATTTAGAAGTCATGTTCAATCTTTTTGTTTCTGTTTGTTTAGTGATTGTTATCCAACAAGTAAGGGCTCTTTAACTGTCAGTCATCTCTGGCTTATAAGTGACTTTGTTTTTATCATCCTACTATTGGCTTATTTTAGGACTTTCAGATTTCTCTTNGTCTGTTGGTTATATTTAATATCTTAGGAAGCGTTTTATAGCATATATTGTAATAGATATTAGAATGAGGCAAAAANACAGAAACTGCTTTTTATTAAGATAATTTACATACAGATTGGTCATTTGAAGGAAATAATTCATTGCTTTTTAATATGTTCGCAGGATTATGCATTACCACAAAGTTTAGAATTTTTACATCNCTCTTACCCAAAAATAAGAAATCTCATCTGCATTGACAGTCATGCAACCGGCTCCTTCTCTAAATACAGTTATGTTCTGAAATATTATGATGGAACTTGGCCTTGAGAGCCCAGATTCTAGCATTAAGTTTTCTTCTTAAAAGTTGTGGAACAAAAGTTATTATTTGGATACACTTAAATAAATATTAAGCACACAGAAAATTCTTGCCACATACCATGAGCTCAAATCTTAGAATGAGTGTGCATTTTTCTATTACAAGTTGGTTATAAAAAAACTTAGTAGAGGCAGCTGGAAAGATGGCCCAGAGGTTAGGAGCACTGACTGCTCTTTCAGAGGACTCCGCTTCAGTTCCCACATCATCACAACAGTCTGTAACTATAGTTCCAGGGCATCCAAGGCCCTCTTCTGATCTCTGTGGGGAACCAGGAATGCATGTGGTACACAGATACATACATGTAACCCAAACACCCATACACATATGATGATGATGATGGTGTTGATGATGATGATAGAACTTTTAAAAAAGTTAACAGCTTGGCAGAAACTCAATTACCAGGATATCTGAGTGCAAGCGTAGGTACCTTTAATCTTTGCTTTTTTGATACTTGTGGTTTTGGCTAACCTACCAATACTACTTATCTTAAATGAATCATACTTTTAATCTTAGTCCACAGTGGTGGAACCAATAGTGAGAATGCATGTAAAGATAATGGNCCTAGCCAGGACTGGCAATATTGGTAAATTGGTGCTAGTGTAGAAAGGGTCTGGAGTCAGTGAACTAATGATAANCAGTCTGGATTTAATAAATGCTGTGGCATAGAACATGGAGACACATTACTATAGTCATAGCCTTGTCTACTGCCAACAAGTAATGTTTAAATTATTGAAAGAGTTTTAATTTTTGAAAAATTGTTTTGTGTGTGGGTGTTTTGCCTGTATGTATGTCTGTGCACCACTTGTGTGCCTGGTGTCCAGAGGCCANAAGAGGGCATAGGATTCTGTGGAAATGGAATTAAAGACTGTTACNGGAATTCTGTCACTGCTCTGCTAGCCAATTGAGAGGACCGTTTTTTGGTCCAGGAGGTGGGGTTTTCATTGGGGATGGACTTGAGGAGAGGAGNGGCAGAACAGAGGATGCACTGGCCTTTTNGGGCCTGGAATCTGCAGTGGCAGGGCTTTTCTGCAGTAGCTTACAACCCACCTCAGGTTTTTATCTTATACTTTGTTCTTTAGTTTTATGGTAAATACATGTAAAAGAAATCAGTTACATGTCACGCCCAACATTTGGCATTGCTAAACACACAAAAGCACATCCACATGGACCACTTTGCAGTCCAAGTGTGTCCAGCACCAGTGCCGCTCTGCAGTCTGGTGGAGGGTGAACACCCTTCCACCAACTCCTTTGGCCTGCTTTCCTGAGTTGGGGGAGAGGGTTCTCTGAACCCCTCTCCAGCTGCCAATTGAGGCAGCTCAGCTCGACTTGAGAGCTCTGCTTGCCTTGAGACCCACCTGTAACTTGGAACTTTGAAGCTGCTGCTACCAAGTCACAGTAGTTACAGTGAACTAGCTGGTGGAGAGATGAATTTACGACAGTAGAACAGCAGCAGGGTAGGGTGAGAGGTTATGAGATTTCCCAAGATCGAATTCTTGGTAAGGACTGTTATGCTGATGTGGAAAGACAGATTACATTTGATGATCACACCTTGGCCCTAGGCTGTACAGCAGCTTTGAATGCTTTGGAAAAGATTCAAGAATCAGGAAAGAGGACTGAGACATTTACTAAAATTATACAAGGCCCAGTAGAAAACTTGGCTGAATTTTTGCAAAGATAGACTTCAGCTGTAAATAGAATGATNTCAGATCCAGAAGTTAGACAAATATTAATTGAATCTTTGGCTTTTGAAAATGCCAATTTACAATGCAAAAGGGTTAATTGAGCCTTTAAAGTTAAGATCAGCACCCATAGAGGAGTGGATCCGACATAAAATCACTATTGAATCTCATAACTATGATGATACTTGGATGGATAGGAGAGATGATTTCTAGTCTTGAAGAAAAATCAAAATGTCAGCTGTTTTAATTGTGGTATATAAGGTCATCTAAAAAGGGACTGTAGGCAGGGAGTTCCAAGAAATAATATTTTTTCTAGAGATAACCCAAACAGAAGGCCCCAGCCTCCCAGAGTATGCAAAAGGTGTGGCAAAGGCTGACAGTGGACCAATGAATGCAGATGAACAAGTGACCAACCCTTTGCCATTGGGAAATGCCTTGGGGGCCTCTTGTAGGCCCCCATATCAAATTTGGTTCAGTCATTCCCTGTCTCCATGGGAGGAACTCTTCCACAGAGCAGTTGAAGGACCTAATGCCTAATGTAAAAAACCATACTGCTCTGGATGACAGAACAGCTTTAGCAGATAAAACAAAAATTTCAGGAGAAACCATAAAACAAATATTTTGGCAAACTTCTATAAACTATCAAAGACCAAAGTTAACAATACAGATAAATGACATTAAAATTGAGGGTCTGGTAGACACAGAGGCAGATGTAACTAAAATCACACCAAAATCATAGCACCAAATTGGACTTTTCAGGAGGTACACACTCAGGTTCTAGGAATTGGAACTTTATCTCAGGTGAAACAAAGCACTAGACAGGTCGATGCATAGGACTTGAAGGACAGAGAGGAAANTGAAAATCCTATGTGTCCAACATAGCTATGAATTTATGGGGACATGATTTATCACAGCAGTGGAAAACACATCAGTGTTCTTGCAATCTCAGAAACAAACCATAAAAGAGAAAATGCTTCAGGGAGAAATATAAAAAGGTATTCTCTAGAGTGGTCACAGACTGTTTAAGTTGTACATAAACAGGACCCAATAGCTGGTGACTTAAATGGTGCCAAAAGCCCTGCCTTTAAAATGGCTAACTAATAAACCTGTCTGGGTGGAACAATGGCCTTTGACATCACAAGAGTTG
>LZPO01055130.1:230740-245024 GCA_001675575.1 Neotoma lepida
TCTACACTGGTTTTGTATGCTGTTTGAGGAGCTGCAGCTGAGATCCTCTGGCTGCACAGCTTAAACTGTGATTGTCTGACCCTTTTTATACACATCTAGATGTGGTTTTGTATGCTGTTTGAGGAGCTGCAGCTGAGATCCTCTGGCTGCACAGCTTAAACTGTGATTGTCTGACCCTTTGTGAAAATAGTTACTAACCCNGAGATCAGGATAAAGACTATTGGGATGTGCTGAAGAAAGCTTTTACTTTATTTTTTTCATATTAGAATATTAGAATCAAAGCTCATATTTNAGAAAACAGATTTCAGACCTTCTATAGAACTACAAGTGTGATTCTGTTACTCAACTAAGGATGTAATTGAATTTCCTAACAATTTAAAATTCAGATGTGATATCTGAAGAAATCACCAAGATAACTTGACTATATAGGGAACCTTATAATATACCTGATTGTAGGAAGTATAAAAAAGAGTGTGCACAAGAGGAGATAACAAAATTCATAGCATTGAGCTTTAGAAAAAGAAATGATCTGGGGTATGCTGGCGCACACCTTTAAATCAGAGCACTGAGAGGCCTGGGCAGAAAGATCTCTGAGTTCAAGGCCAGTCAGGGCTACATAGTGAGACCCTGTCTNAAAACCAATTAATAAATAAATAAACTTAAAGGAAAAGAAAAATTTGCTGTTTTTAAGAAAGGTTTCTAAATGATCCTGAGGTAGAAAATTACTTTGGTGACNAGACTAAGGATAAGTGGAAAGACGGACAGGCAAATTTGATTGGTTTAACAGTTACATTATAGCTTTCCCAACATAAGAGTCATAAAAGCAAGGGTGGTTTGAGGATAGGTATTTATTTCATGGTAAAAGATCTTGCTAGAGGCTTGAGAGATGGCTTAGGAGCAAAGGACATGGGTTTGGTTCTCTGCGCCAACATGGGCATCGCATAATCAATGTAACTGTAACTAGTTCCAGGGAATCCAGTGCCCTCTTCTGGCCTCCNTGAACTCNTGCACACATGTGCAATGCTAGGTTATAGAGTGTCTTTAATTTTAACTTAAGTGATCACCATTCTCTGGGAATGCAAATGTCAAAACCAAGATTGAGAAGCTTGGACAAGTGGCTGGTGTTCTTAAGCAATTGCAAGGAAGAGAAAGAGGGTGTGAGAATTTGTAGATTATAGACTTAGTGTATGGGTAAAATTATGCCATATTCTTAGGGAGATAGACAAGCAATAAGACTACAGAAAATTAAGGTAAATGTAACTCTTGAGAAGATGTGAAGAAATGATTACTTGTGAGGCAGTGTGACAGTCCTCTCTGCTGTCATCACTGATGACAACAAAGGACGTGTACCTCACAGTTGCTTCAGTTAGCCATTCACCTGTATAGTTTTCTGTATTATATTTGATAGTAAATTTTTAATAGAAAAGGTAAAGGTAGAGAAAGTCTTAAGTAAATGGATGCTACTTTCTCTTTAAAAAAAAAGTAGATATGATGTAGAATTCACTACAAGAGCGAAAAGCAAATAAATAAAAGCCTTAAATCTATGTGTACCTAATAACATGTCTTCCAAATACAAAGCAGAAGCTATGATTAAAAAGGATAAACAGGGCTGGAAAAATAGCTCAGTGGTTAAGAGTGCTTGTTGCTCTTGTAGAGGACCCATTTGAATCCATTCCATGTCAGGCAGCTCACAACCCTCCTATAACTCCAGCTCCGAGGGGATTCAGTGCATCTAGCTTCTTCAGATACCTGTATTCATGTACAGTACTTGCCCAAACCCCACACATTTACATAATTAATAATAATATTTTTAAAGGAGAAACAAGTTCACAGTCATAGTAGGAAACTGAAGAATATGTAAATAAGTATAAATGAAGTAACTGTGGCTTCATATTTGAAAAGCTATCTAATAAGAGGGTACCTTATTTTTGCCTAGAAATANTGGAAGTATATTTGAATCTTATTTTAATTAACAGAACATTTTATATAGTCTGTATNCTAAGTTTATAAGACAAATACTTCTTACCAGATAATCTAAGTAATAAAGTCTCTGAATTTCTTTTTTCCTGATACTCTTCTGAAGTTATATCTAACTTGNAAGATTAGCTACTACTAAAAACAAAAGACCAGAGTAATTATAATAGCTATAAGCTCANTCAATTTATAAGTTGGAAAAATGAATTTCCACAATGACTTATTATTTTCACATAATTTAAATTTTACTGATAGAAATTAATGTTTCTTTCTCTTTTTAACAGGGGTTCTGAAGGAACATTAAATGACTGCCGGGTGATATTTGTAGATGAAATCTTCAAGATTGAGAAGCCTGGAGCCCATCCTATTTCCTTTGCAGATGGAAAGTTTTTAAGTATGAGTTTCTCTTTTAGGCTTAGACTCAATTTGCTGTGTAATGGAAATTTAGTTTTATTGACCAGTAAATAACTTGGGAGGAGTTATAAAATAGTAGACCATACAAATTTACTTCCTTTCAAGGAAAAGTGAATAGCTTGTAGTAAGTTANTGTTGTTTGTAAATTTCTTTCAAATGCTTATCCATGTGGATTCTTTTTTTAAAAAAGAATTATTTAAAATTATTATATATGTGTGACCCAGTGTGCATGTTTATGTAGTTCAGAGAACTACTTTAGGAAATCTCTCTTTCACTATGTGGATTCTGGGATTTGAACTCAGGTTGTCAGGCCTGGTAGCAAGTGCCTTTGCCTGCTGAACCATCTCACTGGCCCTCTGTATGCATTACTACCAGCAATTTCTCTGTGTCCTTTTCCATCCTTAGCATCAGAGGCCTAAAGGCTCTAGTGTTGTTTCTTGTTTCTTGGCTTTTTTGCGGGGGCCCTCCACCCAGCTCCCAAATAAATCACACACGGAGGCTTATTCTTAATTATAAATGCCTGACCTTAGCTTGGCTTAGTTTCTAGCCAGCTTTCTGTAATTTTAATTATCCTATCTACCTTTTGCCTCTGGGCTTTTCCTGTTCTCTTATGTTGAGTCTTAGTCTTACACCGTTGCTTGCTGTGCAGCTGGGTGGCTGGCCCCTGATAGCCTCTTCCTTCTCTGGCTCCTAGATCTCCTTTCACTCCTCCATCTCTTTTTCCCCCCTATTTATCCTCTCTGTTTACCATCCCAGCCTCTTTCTCTCTCCTGCCTTGCTATTGGCTGTTGAGTTCTTTATTAGACCATCAGGTGTTTTAGACAGGCACAGTAACACAGCTTCACAGAGTTAAACAAATGCAACATAAACAAAAGTAACACACCTTAAAATAATATTCCACAACACTCTAGGATATCATATAGTACCTCACAGAGTTCTCTGGACTTCCCATGGGAATGTTGATGCACATTTGGGGAAACCTGTGAATCAATATGCATATAGTGCAAGTGATGGCAAAGATACATACTGTCCTGTGTTTATTGCCATTACATCCCACCCCTCACACGTGCTGGCATACCCAGGGGCCCATTTCATGAAATTCTGATTCAGTAAGTCTGGCCTGAAGCATGTTGCATTTGTTCATTTGTTCTTTCTTTTTTCCTTTTTTGAAGTGTGCATATGTATGTGTATACTATGTGTGTCACAGCACAAGTGTAGAGGTTGGAGGACTCTTGGAGTTAGTTCTCTCCTTACATCATATGGGTTATGGGGATTGAACTCAGGTCACCCAGCTTGGCAGCAGATGCCTTTACCTACTAAGCCATCTCTCTAGCCTGAGACACTTATCAGCTCTTACCCTGGGTTATTCTTTTCAGAACATTTTCCTTTTTTCATTTAAAAAATAAGTTATATGCTCTTTCAGTGGATTTTTCTTTATGAGGATAATAGATATAAAAAGATAAAACTTCCAAATTTTGTTCTTTGTAGGGAAAAATGACCCTGAATGTGACCTGTGTGGTGGAGACTCAGATAAGAAATGTCACATGTGTTCTTGTCATAAATGTGGAGAGAAACGGGATCCCAACATGCAGCTTCTGTGTGATGAGTGCAATATGGCGTATCATATCTACTGCCTGAGTCCACCTTTGGAGAAGGTCCCAGAAGAAGAGTACTGGTACCATCACTGGGTTTTGTCTTTGTCTCTTTTAATTACTGATTTTCTACAAATAAAATGGGGGATTTTACCCCCCCTCTCCTCCCTCCCTTCCTTCCTTCCTTCCTTTTTTTATTTTTCTTGAGGTAGTTTTTTTTTTATGTAGTCCTCGTTGACCTGGAACTTGCTATATAGACCAGACTGGCCTCAAACTGATGGAAATCTGCCTCCCTATGTCTCCCAGGTCCTTGGGATGCCACCATGCCTGGCCAAACATGAATTTCTAAAGCTACATAGTACCTTAAAGTCTTCAAAATGTCACAGATAACTGTCGCTTAGCTCTGACACCTGATCCACTTACTGTAATAACTCTTGAGCTGGGTTCTGATTTTATAGTTTTATCTTTCTGGGCATGCTCTAGTATGGAGTCATTCATAAGTACAAATTTGATTGTTAAGCCTTTGCTTCAAAGGCCTTAAGTTGTGTTTAAAGAACCTGGAATGCCATGACTTACTTGTATTTCAATCTATATGTCATTTTTCCCTTATTTCCCTAAATACTCTACATTCTAGCCAGATTCAGTCTCTTTCAACTATTTAAGTCGTATTCTTTACTGTTTTCCTTCGTGAATCACTTTCTTCTTAGAAGCATTTTCCTCATATGCTCGTATGCTAGCTTCAAGATAATATTCATCCTTTAGTTTTTCACTTATGTCTAATCAGCCTTTATAATGGCTCTCTACCCTTAGTATGTAGGATTTCCTGTTATGTTCTTTGTAATTAAATACTTAATATATATTAAGTGTTTTATATGGATGTTGTATCTAATCTTATGGAGTTCTTAAATAGAACAAGGCTCCAATATTAAATAAATATACTTTCCATAATCTAAATACCCATGTGTAGCAGTAGTTGGAAACAAACCACTTACAAAAGATTAGGGAAAAGATGCCTAGTCAAAATTATAATAAACTTTAAAATAATAACATTAAGGAATCTTTTTTAAAAGTATTTTTAAATTATGTTTTTTTTTAAATTATGTATGCTTTTGTGTACATGAGTACATGTATATATGCAGTGCCCCTTAGTGGCCAGTAGAGGACATTGGAATCCTTGGAGCTGGAGTTACAGGCCTTTGTGAGCCTCTTGATGAGGGAGCTAGGAATCAAACTCTGGTCTTTTGACAGAAGCAATATGTGTTCTTAACAACTGAACCATTTCTCCAGTGCCTCTCCCTGCCACCCCACCCCCATTCTGCTACAATGGAAAGTTTATAAGCAATAGGTATAATAGTAAAAATTATTGATGTCCCAAGTGACTAGCAAGCATGAATGTGAAGAATAGACATCCTTTCTTTTCTTTAGTCTTTTCTAGTCTTTTGAAAACATGGTGGCTGTATTACTACAGAAACTACAGGGTTAAAAGAAAGGAGGAAAGGGGTCAGTGACATGGTTCAGTAGAGGAAGACAGAAAGTCAAGGATGACCTTAGTTCAGTTCCTGGGACTCATATAGTAGAAGGAGAGAACTAACTCTCTCAAGTTGTCTTCTGATCTCCATGTGTGCCATGAATGTACACACACACAATTTTTAAGGTTAAAAACAACAGAATAGGGAAAGGTTATAACTCCTTTCTGTTACTTCCTACCACTAACTTGCATAATCACNTGGCTAGTAACTATGCTTCCTCTGAAGCCTCATATTTGTTTCAGGAGAGAATTTGAATATATATTGATTATATTAGTTCCTTTTCAGGTAGAATTTTTTCAATGGAGGNTACTAAAATATTTGTACTTACATCCCAGTAGTACAGATACATCTCATAGTTAGAAGTGACTAAGGGCATAAATGTATTCTTTGCTCTAAAACTTATATGAAAAATAATTATGAAATGAAAGATATAAATTTAAGATGGATTAGGCAGTGAATTATATCTTTGTTGGTATGCTCTTGATCAGTGGTTCTCAACCTGTGGGTCATGACCCCTTTGGGGTTTGAATGGCCCTTTCACAGGGGTTGCTTAAGACCGTCGGAAAACACAGATATTTACATTGTAATTCATAACAGTAGCAAGATTATAGTTATGATGTAGCAATGAAAATAATTTTTATTTTGCATAATTCTTTATTGATTATTTAGGAATTTCACATCATGCACCCCAATCCCACTCACTTCCCAGTTACTCCATATCTGTCGTTCACTCTTGTAACTTCCCCCCCAAAGGGAAACATAAAGAGAAATAATAAGAATAAAAATTAAAAAATTAAAAATTACAAATAATAATTAAAACAATCAAAAAACAAAGACAACAAAAGCAAACAAAAGCCCCACTTTGCTCCTCCACCTTTCCTTCCTCTCCACCNCCTCTTCATTCACCTTAGTGGCATTGGGAGCTGCTGTGTATTATGCAGTATATCCCTGGGTCCAAACTGCTGTACTTTGAGATGTTCATTGTGTAATNTGCTGTTGGTCAGGCTCAAGGCCTCTGGGTTCTGGTACACCATTATACTGGACCCTCACTGAAACTCTTCTAGGATATCCTGCTGTTGCCCCGAGTTAGAAGATCCCGCAGCTGTGGTTCCATAGAACCAGTCTCTAACAAAAATAATTTTATGGTTGGGGTCACCACAACACGAAGGACTTTATTAAAGGGTCACAGCATTAGAAAGGTTGAGAAACACTGCTGTAGACTTTTCCAGTTTTTGATAGCAGAGTAGCCTTATCTCATCCTATAGACCAGGTTTTTAGAAAAAAATTAAAACCGCTTATGAGAAAGGGCAAACAAGTACAGAAAACTGAAGTAGATCCAGGGCTGCTGTCCTGTACACTTAATACAGTGGACTAGACTTTTTTGGTGTTGAACCTCTGTCAGAGATCTATACCATTCACACACACACATCACATTTCAGTTATTTATTGTGTGTCGGTATGTATGTGTGTACCACAGTACAAGTATGGAGTTCAGAGATGAGCTTGAGGGAATCATTTCTCTCCTTCAACCATGTGGGTTCTGGGGATTGAACTTAGGTTAGCTGGCTTGGTGGCAGGCACCTTTACTCACTGAATTATCTCACTGGCCTCTTGTATATACTTTTTTGTTCTGAGAATTCTAATAACCAAGTTAGATGGAAAGAAAGATGTATCCATTGCATATTTTACTGTTGGACCTAGAAATTTTTCTCTTTTAACTTTTTTAATAACTTCAAATGAATATTAGAGTTAATAATGAGATTAAACGTGGTAACATTTGAATCTTACACACACACACACTGTGCTTTTGAATTGAATTTCAGGATGCATAAAACAAAATCTTGAAGTTCTCTAAAGTGAAACAAGAATTTTTTTACTATCATTTTTATGTGAATATTTTTGAAAATTTTAAATCTTTGGTGACTATTGGTACTCTGTAGTATAATCCGATATGTCCTAGTACTTGTCCCTAATGTAGGAAGGCCATTATCCTGTCACTGGTTTTAGTATGGTGTTACCAAATAGTCTCTGTTACTTTTNCTTCCTTTAAGGTATTGTCCTTCCTGTAAAACTGATTCCAGTGAGGTTGTAAAGGCTGGGGAAAGACTCAAGATGAGTAAGAAGAAAGCGAAGATGCCTTCAGCCAGTACGGAAAGCCGGAGGGACTGGGGCAGGGTAAAAATGAAACTNCCTCTCATCCTCCTCCTAACACTTTCTAGTACATAGTGTTTCAGTGTTGGTAGTGGTAGTATAAAAGATTGAACAGTTTAATTGTTAATATCAGTGACAAATAAACTGTATAAATAATGATTTTATTGATCCAGTTATTTCATTCACATCTTATGAGAATAGGAAATCTTCAAAAAATTTACATAATTGATTTCTCAAACAGCTTATTTTATGACTTACAGGGAATGGCTTGTGTTGGTCGTACAAAAGAATGTACTATTGTCCCTTCAAATCATTATGGACCTATCCCTGGTATTCCTGTTGGATCAACTTGGAGATTCAGAGTTCAGGTATGCTTTGAAATTGGCTTAATTGAAAGGGTAAAATTTGTATAATTAAAATTGAAATGATATTAACATTTGTTTTAAATTACAAATGGGTCTCAACTAAGTAGCAGGTGATATTTGTTTGTTGGAATGAATGTCTTTCCCCTGACAGAATCAGACAGACAAGCAACCATTAGAGTGAGGTGTCAGTTATCTTTGTTATCACTTTGCTTTATTCTGTTTTGTGTAGGTACTGGTAAGCTTTCTCTTTTAGACAAATTTAATATTTAAAATAATTTTATATGATAAGTTCTTATTTAATATCATTAAACTTTAGGCTTCCTTTCAAACATTTTCTTTGAGACTTTTCTTGAATCAATACTAAGCTGTTGAGGCAGTTAGTGCCAGTTAATCCAGTACTAAAATCCTTCACCTTTTCCCCCCTCTTCTGCCTCTTGCGTTCTTTCCATCCCTTCTTGGCAATGTTCCCTGAGTCTTGGAATGCGTAATACAGATGACCTACTTATGGCTGGACCTTCAGCAGTCATTTATTCTCAGTACTTTGGCCATTAGCAGTGTCTGCAGTGAACNCTGGCCACTGCAGAAAAGAAACTTCTGTGACAAAAGCCGATAGCAGCAATAATCTGTGGGCATAAATACAGTTATTTAGAAGGCAGTTTGATGGGTACATCATATCTGTGTAGCAAAACAAAAACAGCAGCTTCTCTGATAGGGTCTTTGACCTCCTTAGCCATAAGCTTTTGACTAGCTTTATAATGTCAGGAGCTACTGTTCTCTAATGAAACCCATGGCTCCCCTAAACTGCTAGTCTAGTCTTGCTAGCCAGCCTACTCCAGGGATTCCCTGTCTGCCTTCTGAGGCAGGAGTTGCAGGCCATTACCTACCCAAACGTTGGTCTTCTTGCTTATGTGGCACTAAGCCATCTCCACAGCCCAACCAAAAATTACCTATATAAGGACCATTCTGAGACATGTTTGGTGGCTCATGCCTGTGATCCCAGCACTTGGACGACAGAGGCAGAAGAATGCTGCAAGTTCAAGGCCAGCCTGATGTATATGTGAATTCTTTGCCAATCATGGCTACTTTGTAAGACTCTGTGGCTAGAAATAAACATAAAAAGGATCATTCTGTTTATGATAGAATGATTTTGAAAGGAGAAAAACAAAACAGTGTAGAAGGGTCTGTTAGTGTGCAGGTCCCAAAGCAAGATGTGGGGCTAGAACTTGGAAAAAACCTAGCACCTTCAGGATTTATTTGGGAAAACTAAAATGAGAAAGCAGACTCGAGGTGAAACGTGATTGGGCTGTAGTTTAATAATACATATGAAAGCATTTTGTAAGGCTAACTCATTGTTACTCATTTATTTTTCACAATTTCATACATATATAATGTACTTTGATCATATTTATTTTTTACCTGATAGGTGAGCGAAGCAGGTGTTCATAGGCCTCATGTTGGTGGCATTCATGGTCGCAGCAATGATGGGGCTTATTCTCTCGTCCTGGCTGGAGGATTTGCAGATGAAGTTGTAAGTAATGATATGATCTTTAGAACTTATCTTGATCATTTCATAAAGTACAAAAGTTGTGTCTAAAATACACAAAAATACTGTCTTTTAGCATAGTTTTTGTTGAAGTGATTGGTTCTATATATTATAAAATTTAGAAGTGTCTATTTTTTTACATATGCTGGTTTTGCCTACACAGTTGGTAACTAATTAATATGAAGAAAGTATATACTCTGTGGAGCTTATTTCTTTAAAAAAATTAAGCCTATTTTGAAATAATTGTAGTTTCACAATTAATAGCATTAGAAATGATATGCATCCTCTTCCAAGAATAGCGCTTTGCTGAATTGTTTACTAGACACTGTCATAGCCAAGATCTTGACTCTGACAGTCAGGTTGCCAGATGTTTCTGCTTTCACAATTTCTGTTATTATATTGTCCCCAGGCCCTCTAACCCCTGATAACCACTAATCTGTTTACCATTTGTATAGTTTTGTCACTTCAAGAATTATTATGCATGGATCATGTAGTTTGTAACTTTGGCTGTAGATTTTTTTGTAACTCAGAATGATTCGCTGATGTGTACTAATAGTTCATTCCTGTTTATTTCTGAGCCCATGGTATATCACACTTCAACCATTTACCTATTGAAGAGTACCTAGTTTACTTTCAGTTTTTAACTATTACAGATAATACTGCAGTCAATGAATGTACACAGTGCTTATGTCAAGAAGTACAGTTTCTGGGTCATACAATATTATGTTTGTTTTACAGGCATGGTAGAGAGTGTTATGAGTTAAATAAGGCTACATCTAGATAGCTTTGAACTAATACTTAGGTGGGGAAGCAAAGATGAAGTTGCTGGTCTGTGTGATTAGGTTGATGGCAGGAATTGGTACAATAGTCTATTTAGGTAGCTCCTTTAGCAGATTGGGAGGTGGAACAGAGACTGGAAAATTGTGGAGTGGGAATGTAGCCTGTGGTAGAGTACTTGCCTAGAATGCACAAGGCCATGGGTTTGGTACCAGGGTGGGGGTGNGGGAAATTCTGTTACTTGTGGTGGCAGCATCATATCCTTGAGTAGGTATAGCTTCGTGTGCACACTTCCTAGGCATCACCCTTGCACAGGCTACTTCATGGCCCAGAAAACACAACAAATCTAGGCTGACCTTTTTTTGTCTGCCATAATAGAAAGCTTTTGTTGGTGTAATGATTGAAGTACAAAATATGTTCGTGGTATAGAGTAGAATTTTAACCATTATTTGATTGTTTGCTACTTGAAGAACAGAATTATCTTTCTTCTGCTGCTTTAATTACTGTTTAGCTTAGATTGTGCCTATTCTGTTACATACTCACTAATTTTTCTCTCTACCACTCTCATTATTATAACTTGAAGACTTGGTTGTTATGAATTTGGGTATTCTGGAGTCAATCCAGATACAGTGTGAAAGATTGTTTCTCATCAGTTTAGGAAGTGTTTTAGTGGGGCATGGTGGCATATGACTATTATCCCAGCACTGGGGAGATAGAGGCAGAAGAATCAAGAGTACAAGGTCATCCTCAGCTACACAGTAAGTTAGAAACCAGCCTGAGCTTTGTCTCAAAATCAAACAAAAGTCAGGAAGGAAGGAAGAAGTGCTCTGGGCCATTGTAGATGTATTTGTTTATTAGCGTTCCTTCAAATAGAATACACACTATAGATAAATTTAACTCCTTATTTTAAAAAATGGAGACCTTAAATGTTCNATTATGAAATGTGAATAGAAGGTTTGGGAGCCAATAGAAGCATTTGTTCATTCATTCATAGACAGCATCATTTATTGTGTAGGCCAAGTTGGTCCCATATTTGAGCTCTGTCTTCTTCCCTTACCCTTCACAGTGCTGGGGTTNCAGAGTGTCCCACCATGCCTGCCTCATCACAACACTTGGAAAGCCACAGTTTTAGTTAGGGGTGAATCTAACGGAAAAGCAGTATGGAAATAAGCAGCCTTCAAAAAAGAGATTTAGTAGAAAAAAGCATCCTTGTCGTAGTTCATCTTGACTTTCCAGTAAACAAAGAACAGTGGGCTAGTGGGTAGAGGCGCTTACACCAGACTTAGCATCCTGTTTGATTTCCAGGACTCACATGGTAGAGGGAGAGAACTGGCTCTTGTAAGTTGCCCTCTGACCACTCTATATATGTGTGCCTGCCCCACCACCCTAACAAATTAGTTATAATATAATTTAAAAAGCCAAATAACTAGCCAGCTAGTATTGTTAGAGTAAATTATAGACTGATACTTTTCTTGAGTTATTTTGAATTTTGAATCAGCTAAGATCTAGTTATAACTATATAAATTTGTAGCAACCACAGAAATGATTGTGTTGTTGGTTTTTCTAACATCTCTTTTGGGCCTATTTATCTAATTTAATAGATGCTAAGTACTGCATTTAAATTTTCAAATTATTTTTCAGGTTTCTTTTTACTAGTAGCAATACTTATTTTTTAAACCTGAGTGTACCATGGATGGATTCTTAATATGAAATACGGAAAAATTACTAGGCTATTAAAACTATAAGGTGAAGCTTTTGTGTAAATTTACTTTATAAGATTTATTTACTGTCCATGTTAAAATTTGAATACTCATCAGCAAAATTCCATACAGTATAGATGACAGCCAAGAATTCCATCATGGAATGTTTCTGAAAGTGACACTGTTCATAAAGAACCTGCAATTTGTGTTGATATGTCAGTTACTATTGAATTAAATACAATGTTTCTAACCCAGAAGCCCTTACTTTGTGAAGTGCTGTGGATTACTTAGATACATACACACATGAGAATAACTGTGTTTGAAGATGTTGGAAACTAGAACTTTGAAGCAAAATTTTTAGATCAAATGATAAAACTTGAAAGTATACTACACACATGATTGCATTTTGCTTTATTTTGGTAAATTCTCTGAGAAACATGTCAATAACATCTTAACTTAATATTCTGACCCTAAAATGAGAATTGGTGAAATTATTAGGTTTAAGCATCTCACTGTAAAAAAAAAAAATCTTTCCCTGTAGGACCGAGGTGATGAGTTCACGTACACTGGAAGTGGTGGTAAAAATCTTGCTGGTAATAAAAGAATCGGCGCACCATCGGCTGATCAAACACTGACAAACATGAACAGGTGCTGTTCTAAAGACTGTACAATCTATGGTTACATGAAACCTAGATCCTGTCAGTAGAACTTGGTATTTAAGCTGTAGGGCAGATTTTCAACTAGGAGTTAACCAGAAATTAAATTCCATTGGTTAGTTTTTTTATCCTAATAGTTTTTAAGTGGCATTGTTCCCTCCTTACTTGATAGATGTGCTATACATGTTGAAACTTGTTGACACCTTTGAAAAACAAGGAACCTCTATGATTTAAGTGAAATTGAAGATAAGGTGGCATGTTTAGTGCACTGTAAGTAAAAAACTAAAGTGATGCTCTCNTCGACACATTATCTTCTCTCTGCAAGTTTGTTTTAGAGGTGACTCACTAATGTGAAATAGCCTTATGAGAATAGGTAAGTGAAATATTAGGTAACTTAATCAGTCTGCACTCCAAGCACTTNTAGGATTTGTATTAATAAAGTGACTTCTAAGTTAGTTATAAAAGTGATCTTCTTTAACTAAATTCCCGTAATACATTATAAAAGATTCACTTTGCATTGACTTTTAATATTAGTGTCATCCTTACTATCACAGGATATAAATTTTAATTTCCAAGTAATTTATTTTGTAAATGCATGCTGATGTTAACAAAATTACTAAAACCCTAGATAGCCAAGATAGTTTTATAACTTGTTATAGTAAAAATTTTGTGAACTATATAAAAGTTAAGAATTTTTATGTCCTGTAAGAGTATTTTGGCATTGAGTAAAAATGATTATTTTTGCACTTTGAATATAAAGCACCAAGTTTTAAATGATGTCCCTTTAGTTTCTTATTACCATGTCAAACTTACCAGTATTATTTCAAGACTTTATTGCATACCAGGTTACATAGAATCTTGTTTTCATATCTTGTATATTATTTCAGACAGTAGGATTATTGTACTAAACTAGCAGAGGAGACACGTCAGATTTGCTGGTGAAATTTCATTCTTGAGATAGGAGTATAATCCTTTGCTATCCTTTTCCTACAAAGAAGGCAACTCTTTAAGAGGAATAACCTTAGAAGTCAGAAATAGCTTAACGCATTTTTGTCAGTGACCATGCATCTTAAATTAACAATGCCTTAAGTTATCAAGTATAAGAATTACAATTTTTTGTTATATAAGGCTTTTGCTTTAGTGAAATTTCTTTGATAATTACCAACACTTGGAATATACATGGTATACATGGATAATCCAATAAGTGATGTTACAACCTCCTTAGAAAATAATTGGCAACAATAAAAATGTTTGCTGTTAAAAAGAGGATTGTAAAAATGAAGTAGACTGAAAACAGTTTGGAATTGGCTTGTCTTATAGACTGTAACCTCTACTTGATTACTTTAGACACTGAGCTGTGTGTGTGCCTTGTGATTATAAGTCTTCTAAAGAAATATGAAGTCTTATGAACATGAAAACTGAAATGAAAAGCCTTTAGCTTGGTCCCCAAACATACACTCTTTACCAAGCAGTATATGGTACAATTCATTCTTGCTTCTCTGTCAAGAGGAAGTTTGACGTTTTCTTGCTTCTGAGCAGTACCCATTTTTCCTAACTCTTCTGCTTCAGAAAGTGAAGAGGAC